>OZ038484.1:19776467-19828967 GCA_964036315.1 Acanthosepion esculentum
CCTTCAAACTTTCTTCTTTTCATTGTTTTTCTTTCCCTTACTCTCCCTCATTGATTATTATTTCTTCTTCTTCTTTTCTTCTTCTTCTTCGTCTTCTCTTCCTCCCCCTCCTCCTTCTTCCTCTTCTGTCTTTCATCCTCTTGTCTATTCCTTCTCAAACTGTTTTGTCCTCCTTTCTTCTCTTTCAATAACCCACTTCTTTTACCATCAATAAAAAATCATTTTAAGCTTCTTTATTTTTTATTATGACAACTACTTTATTTTTATTTTACTTCTCAATATATATCCTTTATCATTATTGTTGAATTATTATTATATTAGATGTATTAGTAGTAGTAGTATCATCTTCTTCTTCTTCACTTTATAAATGAGTAACTTTTCAGGTCAATTGCCAGTCAAAAACATCCAACAATTTTGCACTTCATGCATCTTTGATATAAACTGGAAATTAGATCTGTACATTGTTAAATCACTTTTGTGGAAATTTCTCTGTCTGACAAGAAAGAAAAAAATGCCTCACAATGAAACAAAAAAAAATGGTGTCTTTTTTTTTCATTAAAATCACTATCCAATGTAAATGAAAATTCATGTTGTGTTGTAAAATTAATAAATAAAGTTTGATGAAAAATTTTGAGTTAAAGTTAATTTTTGTGTGACCGAATAGAAGAAAACTAATAAGCTAAAAATTTATGATTTATAGATTAAACTAAAAAAAACAAAGATGGTTATCTCACTATTCCTTTCAAGTTCAGAAACTGTTTTGGGCAAATCCAAATGATTTGATAAACGACCATAACCCATTAATGCCCGCCATAAAATCCAGTATTAATTATAATAAATAAAAATGAAAATCTGATGCTTATTAATCAAGCAGAACATTTAGCAAATTTTGAACTGAAACATTTATTTAATCTATGGGGTAGATTTTATTGTTCTATGCCTAGGAATATCTTGTGATTTAGTCCTGCTCAATATTCCCTGGGTGGTTGGAATTTTTATCTCAAGGACAAAGAATATTCTAGATCTCAAAGATTAAAAACTCATAAATTAGATAGATTTTGGGAGAAAGATTATTTAAAAATTCACTCGAAACTGAAATTATTTCATGATGGAATACACAAATTAGCAAAAAGGAGACATAAGTTCAAAGTAAACCAAGGAAAATACTTTGAGGACTGAATAATATTGCTATGAATTTATATAATTGAACAAATAAAAACTAAAGTGTTTGACCAAAATATCATAACCAACAACATGTGTTAAGAATGACAGCTATTGCCTCATAACAGCTTTGGATACAGATATAAGAAGTATATAACCAAGTACTTTTTTTTGACATGTTGAAAGCTGCAGTTATGGGGAAAAAAGAAAGATTTCAGTGACTTTGATAAAGTCCTAATTGTTACAACCAGAAGATTAAGTCAGAGCCTTTCCAGTATGGCACAGATTTGTGTTATTCACATTCAGTTGGAGTGAGTAGTTATAAACAGTGAATTGATGATGGGAAAAATCCTCAACTGTTGACATGGCATTGGGTGGCCAAGACATACATAAAAAAACATATTTTTTGTTTGTTGAGATGGAGACCAGGATTAATCCCACAAAAAGCAAGGTGGGTCCTGCATGACAGAGAATTTATTATAATGATTTGAGGCAAAGTTTTACAAGGCTGGATGCTCTTCCTGATACTTAGACACTTATGGAAGTCTAAGTACACAGAGTGCTTTTATTGAGACACCATCTCTAGCAAGGTTTCCATTCAAGGCTTCAGACCCCACCCTAGCCTTATATATATATATATATATATATATATATATATATATATATATATATATATATATATATATATATATATATATATATATATATATATATATCCGTGGGCTTAGGAGTAGATTCTCCGACTGATACCAATTCAGCTGGGTTTCAATCCTAGCTAGAGGCAACTGGATGTCTAGCCACACTGATGAGCAGTGATACAGTGAAACAGTCTGTCTGTGGATGACAATATATATATATATATATATATATATATATCTTATCTTTTGATAATAAATATATATATATATATATATATATTATCAAAAGATAAGAAGATAAGAACGCTGACTGGAACGTGACCGCGGTTTCAACCATCAAAGTCTCTTCAGCGGCAATCAGAGGCAATTCAACAACTTCAATGCCTTCATTCGACACCAGAAGTGATGGTGAAAGTTATAGGGAAAGAAAAACGGGATAATGTTCTGGTCAGTGTTCTTATCTTTTTCAAATATTAAATTGTTCTGCAGGTTTGGTTTTCCTACTTGAAATTGAGCACTTTTCAATGTGTACAATTTTAACAAATATTTCAGTTTGTTTATTCCAACGTGTGTGTGTGTGTGTGTGTGTGTGTGTGTGTTGAAGACAATTCAGACAAGCTCATTGAAAACTACTGAGTCCACTAAAACACGTTGATCTCCATTCTACCTGCTCCAAGGCTAAGCCCTCAAGAGTGTTATGAGGTATATTGACAGCTGACAAGTTGCTCTTCAGCTTGTCTTTGTATCTTAGCCATGTCCTACCTTCCTGTAGCCCTGATCTAACTGGCTGTACATTAGGATCTTGGGTATCCTGTCATCAGACATTCTCAAGGCCTGACCAGTCCAGCATAACTATATATATATATATATATCAGGCTGCGAATGCTGAATTTTCCTTGGCTATTTATATGTGGGTCATTAGTGCATTGTGGGTAATCTATTTTGGCAGTTATTTTTGCGGGAGTGGCTTGTTTGTTTATTTATTTATTTATTTGTTAATTTATTTTACTTGTTTTTCATTTTCATTTTGTATTATTTATTCTTTTCATTTTTTGATGTTTTATTAACATAGTAAAAAAATTGGTGGAGATTTGGTTAGGTTGCTTATTTAATAGTTTGTTTTGGTCTGGGAAGATAAAGCTATTTATTCATCCAATGTTTAGATTGCTTGCTCTAGTCTAGTTTTTTTGGCGGGTGGACAGTTTTTAATTTATTTGGATTGATTATTTTTACTTGTTTTTGCTTATTTATGCTTATTTTTATTAGTTCTAATGGTTATTTTAGCGGGGATGATTTGTTAATTTGTTCATCTATTTATTTATTTGGATTATTTTTTATTAGTTTTTTATTTATTTACTTATTTTTTATTTTGTATATTTATATTTATTGTATTTGCTTTTCAAATTTTGCGTAATGTAGTGGTGTTTTTTTGGTGTTTTTTATCGATATAAAGAAGTTATAGCTATTTTTACATCCAATTTTTGGCTTGGTTGTTGTAGTCTATTCTGACAGTTTTTCTGGTGATATTGGTTTGTTAATTTGTTTATTATTATTTACTTTATTTACTTATTTGGGTTGATTTTTATGTATTTTATTTTTTTATTTTTATTTATTCTATTTCGTCTATTCTAACGGGAGGGGTTTGTTAGTTTGTTTATTATTTGTTTGTTTTAATTTATTTTACTTGTTTTTTATATTATTTTGTTTATTTGTATTTATTCATTTCAGTTTTCGATTTTTAAGTAAAGTAAAAATTTGTTTTCATGTCTGCATTTTGAGATGAGTTCAGATTGTTTATTTAGTAATTTATTTTGGTCTGGGGAGGTAATAATAGCTATTTTTCCTCCAAGCAAAGTTTGCAGGTTTTTGATTGATTGTTGTAGGCTGATGATCTTTTCCTTATTTTCCATGATATTTTTGGTGTGATTTGTGTTTTGTTTTTAATTTCCCAAATGTACTTGAAAAGCATTGTACTGTTCGTGTATTTACTATTTGTGAAAGATGTTTTGTGTACATAGTTTCTCTGTTTCCAGGATCCTTCAGTTACTACTATGTATACTTTTTCTTCATTATTTGGTGATTTTACCGTGGCTTGGTATATTACGTTGTTTTGTAAGCAATTACCATTTAAGGGACATTCATTTTTTATTCCACAGTTACACGTGGGTTTAATTTGTTCGGGTGGTTTGTTGATAGTTTTCCTGTTGTGCTTTTTTATGATTTGTGCCATGTTCTCGGTGCAACTGTAGCTGATTTTTACAGTGTTTTTATTGAATATTTTGTGTAGAGTGCTTGATTCCAGGAAGTATTTGTTTAGGAGTTTGAAGAATATTTTACCTACGTTTGTTTTTACGTTTTTGCTGTACGGTGGGTTGAACCATGGGATATTTCTCTTCCTGTTGGCCTTTCTTGTGCTCTGTGGTGAGTATGTGAGTGTTGCCGGGAATTCACTCTCTTTTAGGGCTGTTTCGTAGTCTTCATTTGTGTTTATTTTTATTTGTTCCTGGGCTAACATGATAGCCTTATCTAGCATGGATTCTGTTATGTATGGGTAAAATTCTTTTATGTCTAATTGTATAAACTGGCAATTATATTTGTTATTTATGTTGTGGAACCAGTCAATAGTTGCGTTTGTGTTTTTCCACTGATTTACTCCTAACTTCTTCCTTAGTTCAGAATTAATTAAATGCCAACCACCTGTCCATGCAACAGGTTGTAATGGATTAAATGTTATTGGTAGTAGGCCTAAGCCTGACCTATCAAGACAAAGATGAAATATGCAAATGGAAGCTTTTCTGTTACGTATGATTCTATGTTCTGCCATCCATTTATGTAAGATCAACAGCTAGGTTACTCACTGTTTCTCTCTGACACTCTTACATTCAATATCCCCTCTAAATATCAAATTCTCCAAGCCCTCATTCCTCATTATGTGTCCTAAAAGTCTCTACCATCTCTTTATGAACTTAAGATCTTTATTCCAATTTTTCTTAAAACTTCCTCATTATTTTCAAGTTCCACCCACAGTATATTCAACATCCTTCTGTAGATTCACATCTCAGTTGCCTCAAGTCTCCTCTTCATCTGTCAGGAAATTGTTCAGCACTTACTCCCATATAGAAAGATTAATATTACATAACAGTTCAGAATTCTTTTATTTCTTTTTATCAAAAAAATTCTTTTTTAATACTTTGCTTAGTTTTTAGAAGGCACTTTTGCACATTTCAATTTCTGTATCACATTTTCCATTGTCTGTTATAAGACTTTACAGATACGAGAGTTGGCTGAAAAGTTCATAGGCTGACCAAGATACTTCTGGGGAATGTGACCAAATGAGGTTTATTTTTCAACATAGTCCCCTGTGCTTGGATCCCATTGGTGAAGAAGCCTTCATTCTGCTGGTCAAGAATGTCATCAACAGCAGATATGACATTAACACTGCAATACTGTTTCCCAGACAAGTGTTTTTTCATGTTGGAGAACAGATGATAATCAGATGGTGCCAAATCAGGAAAATAGAGAAGGTGATCAATCAGTTTCAAACCATGCACAGGAGCCACTGAAACCAAGGACTTGTGTGCTAGAGCACACCTTCCTGATGAAAAAAGATCCCTTTCATCAGTTTTCCTGGGCGTTTGCTCTTGATAGATTTTTGTAACTGTATCAGAAAGTTGGCATTAATGGTGTGGCCCTTTTGAAGATAGTCAATGAACACAATGCCTTTGCATCCCCAAAAACTGAGTCCATTACCTTTCCTTCAGATAAAACAACCATGGCCTTTGAAGGAGGTGAAGAGGGGTGTTTCCACTGTGTGAATCATCAAACTGATGAACCCAACACTCATCACAGGTTAGAAAACATCCAAGGAAATCAGCTGGATCTGCCTCAAACAATGTCAGATTTCCCCATAATGTGATCAGCCAGTTCGCTTTTGATCAGGTGTCAAAAGATATGACATCCACTTAGCAAAAACCTTTGTCATGCCAAGTTCATTATGCAGAATATTCTCAACTCTCACAGGATATGCTAATAGCATTGGCTATTTGATTTATAATCAATCACCTGTCATCCATCACCATGTGGGAAACATGATCATTTTCTATGGTGGTGGCAGTTACAGGACATCTTGATCTTGGTTCATCTTCCTCTCCTAAATTTAGCCATCCACTTATACACTGTTGATAAAGCTGGAATGTCATCCCTTAATGTGTCAGCACAAATGTCCTTGAGAGCTAAACCCTTTTTCTGAAGGAACTTGAAAACACCACAATGCAAATTTTTCATTTTC
Source organism: Acanthosepion esculentum (assembly GCA_964036315.1). NCBI lineage: Eukaryota > Metazoa > Mollusca > Cephalopoda > Sepiida > Sepiidae > Acanthosepion > Acanthosepion esculentum. The sequence goes on from OZ038484.1 coordinate 19,782,555, forward strand.
AAGGTAAGTCACTACTAGTTACTTTTGAAATCTTCTTTGAACAGTCAGATGTCAGTTGACCTGGAAATAAATGCAAAAAATGTTGAAATTAATGCATGCAAGATTTATTAGCTTAAGCATCAGTCCTTCAGCCTATGAACTTTTTCAGGCCACTCTTATAGTTTAATTTGTGTATTTGGCTAATTTTGACGTCTCTAAATTGTAGCTCATATCTTGGGCTGTCCTTCTTGCTTTGCACTATGCATTGTGTATTCTTACAATTAATAGTTAGTCCTTTTTTCTCACCTTCCTTTAGTACCCTGTCTAGAAGTAGCTACAGTTTTCTTCCTATGTCTGCTATCAAGTGAATATAATAGGCTATAAGCAAGGAGGGAATTCCAATCCCCCACCAAACATAAACATCCTTGGTATTTTCTTGTAGCCCAGGATTCCTGAATCAAATGTTAACTAGTAGTAAACTCATTCCCACTAAACTAGAACCACCCATTTGTAAAAACCCCTACCCAACGAAAACAAAGACACCTGGATTTGGCAGGAGGGGAAACCTTAAAGCCAGTAACTTTTCTTTGGTTTGTCAAATTTCAAAAAATTTGATATTGTTGTGTAAGTTTATGATCATTCTATCCCAAAATCTCATTATAATTTAAAAACTTGTGCCAATAAGGATTTCACTAAAGGCGGAAAAATCAAATCAATGCAGAAATATCTTAATTTCAAATGCAACAATCACATAGAAAAGTATGTACACCACCAAACAACCCCAAACACAACTTGATTTTAAACTACAATTCTCCATGATTTTCTCTCGTACATTCTGCTCGATGCATATTCAAATATAAACAAATGACGTCACACATTATGAAATGGACAAAGTCCGACATTTATTTTAAGACATTTTTTATGTTTATACATTCTTTTTATAGATACAAATATTTATGTATGATGCTCTGCTTATAATAAACAGTATTAATGACATTTACTGGTCTGAATGTCCCAGAAATTTTTATAGAAAATATGCATCCTCCGACAGGAATCAAGCATGTATCCTATATATATATATATATATATATATATATATATATATATATATATATATACTAGCAGCATGGCCGGCATTGCCTGTGCTTGATTCAAAAATCGTATGACTCATACAGCAATTGCTATCACTTGACTTAAAATATTTTTGCCCTTCCTTGCCTTTAAAGGAGTGCCCTTTACCATGCTGATGTTGCTACATGCCTTACTTCTTGCCTATCTCACACTGCAAATTTTTTCTAAGCTCTATACTAAACATTAAATCTGTTACGAAAAAGAACTAAACAAAATGAACACAAAACGATCAGCTTTAAAAAAGGGCTCGTAACTGGAAAAACCGAATGAAAAAAGAATGTTAACAACAAATACTTTTTCACACCCAAACCAGTTCTGCGGAATCAGAATCAACATTGAGTTTAAGCAAGTGAATGAGCCAATTGGAGTAAAGTGCCATGTAGACTTAAATTTTTCCCACTTGTGACGAATGCAGCTATCGATTTTTTTTGCATGCTAGTTAACATTCATGTCAGTCAGCTGTTGGCTCACATGCTGGCCAATAGAATCTTCCTGCCTATTCATGGCAGCCAGCTATAGGCTCTCACTCTGGCCAGTAGAAAATGGCTGCAAACTACATGAAAACTGCCTTAGAAGTATGAAAAAATCGATTATTTCCACTATCGATGGGAGTTGGGAAATGCAAAGTCAGTCTTGGCCTTTCCGCTAACTTGGAGCATGTGCATGTTAATTTTGGTGCAAATCCATTGAAAATTGCAGCATTGCATTCGTTACACACACACACACATCCTGCCTTTTATATATATATATATATATATATATATATATATATATATATATATATATATATATATATATATATATATATATATATATATATATATATATATATTAATAATAAACTGGTAATCTGTATAGATCCAAGGAGAGCTCTATGTCAGAGACAGAGCAAGGTTTTCAAGACTGTGCTAAATCTTGGATTAGAAACCATACCAGTTCTTTGCAGCTAAGTATGACAATCCACTTGGTATCCAATGTTTACCTTATTTCCTTACAAGTTTTCCTCACCGGAAATATAAATTTCATGATATGTCAGAGTTCAACACTTAAAAATTTTTGTTAACTTGGTTCAGTTAATGATTTGAAATAAATTAAAAATGTTATTTACATTGTTCAAACTGTTGTCCTCATCTTTTATTGCCATATTCACAATGTTTTGACCACTGTACCCTCCAGCCTTCTTCAGGTGATTGGAATTTTGAACTGAATCCTTTATCTCATGCACTGGGGTAGATTGTTCTAGTTCCACGTGCCATACCTCTTCTAGATGTCTCAGTTATATCCCTTTAACTCAACTCTCCAAGTTTTTGTTTACCACTGCAGTAGCCAGGTATTGAACTTACAACTCTTTGAGTCAAGTCATTGGATCCAACCAATCCACTGGGCCATATATCCTTGAGGACAATAGCTGAAATGTTGTGAATATGTCAATAAAAGCTGAGGACAACAGTCTGAACAAGGGGTAAATAATGTAAATAATTACAATACATCATCTCAGAAATATAAGCAGATATTAAAAATGTTATAAACCCACATGGTTGCATGAGAGAACAAACAAGACAACAAAGTTCCATTGGTGATGTGGAAAGAAAAGAAAACAAGAATTATTAAGATAAAATTCTTTGTATTGCCGATATAGAGGAACAAGGCTGAATGTCTCTTTGTGGGCAAGGGAAGTGACCTGAAGGATAGGGAGAGTTGGTAGGGCCTGGAGTTGATGCCTGTGGGTTGATTGACCGAGGCCACTGGTGGTGATAGTGACAGCCTGCCTGTCAGCTGATCTCACATTCCTGAGTGGCACTCTTAAAAGCAGTCAGTGTGATACATGACTCAGCATTTTTACATGCTTTTTCTTTTGCAGCAACATTTGTGATTGGCTCCTTTTAAATTGTATTTTGTATTTGGGTGGGTGGGGATTTGTTTCGTGAGCCTGATGTGATACTTGGAGACCCTGCACAGAGAGTGGCTTTTTTTATTTTTAGTTTTGCTTTCATAACATTTACATCTGGCTGACAAGTTTTGCTGTAGAGCAAATTAGAAAGAGATCTAATTTGAAGCAGCATGTAAAAGAAATAAAGCTGGTAGCACTTGACAATATAAAGGAACATTTTTTTTTCAGCTACAGGAAACAAAATAATGCTCAGAACAGAGTTGTAGCTGAGAAATTTTCAGTATCATCTTGTATTATTTTCCTAGTCAACAGTGTTGTTTGAATTTGCAGATGGCTGTTGAAAGCGTCATCTGTCTTCTATCCAATATATTTAATCATTTTTTTAAAAATCAAGATGAAATAAAAAAATTATATTTACTAGTATTAGGTTGGTGCAAAAATAATGTCGTTTTATATATACAAGTTGAACATCAAAAAATGACATTATTTTTGCACCGACCTAATATTTTCTTGATGAGTAATAAAAGAAATATCTTCTATGTCAGCATTTGAACCAGATAAACTGACCTCAGGCCCATATTTCAGACATTAAAAGAACCAACTGGTTTGGAAAAGAATTACATTATTTATTAAATATTGGATATATTCTGATAGCTTCTTTGTACATTATTAATATGTAGTGTGAGGGTTTTAAGAGGAAATCTGTTGGAAATGCACATACATTGTTATATAGGTTTGATAATGCAAAAAAAAATGTCCGATTAAAAGAAAACAGAAAAAAAAATTCATCCTGAAGTGATGTTCAAAATCTAATTTCTTAAAGTTTGTATGTCTGCCAAATTTGATGTTATTTTCTCCAAAGGAAAATGAAGAACGCTGAGAGAGAAGAAATGAGATCAACTGAAAAAGAAATATTGATTTGATATAAAGCTACAAAGGCAGGAAAATACAAGATGGAGATAAAAGTGGCTTTTAAAGTGGAAGAAATAATGATAAGTTGAATTATGAAACTTTCAATAAGATTAAATTATAAAACTGAAAGAAAGAAGGAAGGACAGAAGGAAGATCTGTATAGAAAATGGGAATAATGAGAAAACCCATAGAAAGAGTAAAAAACAATAGAAGGGAAAAAGAAAAAGACAAAAAACAAGGAGAGTCAGGGAGAAGGAGGGAAACAGAAAAAACAGGAAAACAAAAATTAATTTTATTTTAAAAATGAGGAGGAAGGGAACAAGAAGAAAATATTTGAATGCATTTTTTAAAAACGTTTCCTATCTGTTTCTTCTGACCCCAAATCTCCATAGGAAAAATGTTTTGAAAATTAGACAATAGTATAAGAAGTATTTAACGGTCTGATTTGACCTTTAGGTCAAGAGCAGAGAATTCATCATTGGTATCCCTACAAATGCCACAAATCTCTAGGGTTACAAATATTAAAACAGCAGCAGCAGCAGATAGGAAATATCAAATGGAATGGAGATGGTGGTGGTGGTGGTAGGAGTACTAGTAGTAAATAGTGAAAATATAATATTATACCGTTTTGTGACCGTTACACAAGAAGCAAGCACATCTTTCCCTACTGAATTATAATGATGAAAGTAGACAGGATTAATACTTCCTGAGTATTATGGATTTTACAAGTATAATAACTAACCATTCACATAAGGAATTCCCTCCTCGGTTTTGTACTTTTTTCAATATCTGTCTATACCTCTGAAATGTCTTTGAAGACACATGGCCCAGTGGATAAAGACGTTGGATAGATGCAGTGACTAGACCCAAAGATTTGTGAGTTCAGTACCAGGCCACAGCAGTAGTGAACCAAAGCTTGGAGAGTTAAAGGAAAATAACTGAGACATCCAGAAGAGGCATGGCACATGGAACTAGAACAATCTACTCCCATGGACGAAATAAAGGGTTTGGTTTCAAATTCCAATCATCTGAAGAAGGCCAAAGTGTATAATGGCTGAAATGTTGTGAATATCGCAATGAGGATAACAGTCTGAATAATGAAAATTTGTTTTTTTATTTTTTATTTACCGATGATGAAATTTTTAAAGAATTATCGATTTTAAATATTTAATTTGTGCCAAACTAACATTAGCCTGGCAAAAGACCATCTAAAATGTGAAAGAGGCTACTCTAGTCTTGGAAATGGGATAGGCCCACCTGCTTGGAAAATCAGCATTAAAACAATTTAATGGGGCATTTATTTCAATTACATGTATCCACTATTCTATTAATTGATTTCTAAAATGTTTTCACAATGACTGTATACAATCAAATAAGGATTATGAACTTTATGATTAGTCTGTATTTTGTACCAGAATCTGTTTATTCGGATTACTCTGTATTTAATATCTGAGTCTGTTTATTCTGACAATTGATCCTTTCTGTTCTCTTTTCGTAATTCAATAACTATGCATTGAGTGAATCAATCAAATAAATCAAGTCACTTTTTATTTTAATATTTAATTTATACTGTCTTTATATTTCTATTTGATATGTTTCATATTTACTGCATATCATCTCTATCCCCACTGATTTATCACATTATTTCCATACTGCTATTTACGTAGTTTAATATGGCACAAGGTTACTGACCATAGGCAGTTACCCAGTTATGATTAAACTCATTACAGTATTACAACAGTAAAAGCCTACTAGACTATCTTGCTAAACATTTATAATGACAACCTTACCATTAACAAGAAAAAAATAAAGTGAAATTGACAAAACAGCAAATGGAGATGAGATATGGTTGAGATAAGTAAAAGAGATTTTATTTCTCCAAGATTCACAAGGTTTGATCATTTACTCGTTCTGGAGTACTGAATATCAGTTATGGGAGACGGAAAATTAATTCAGGGTATAACATATAGTAACAGTTGAGATAGACGATAAAAACAACATGCATATTTATTTGAGCATTATATTCTGCTGCTGGTTTCCTTGCTGGCCAAAGGCATTGCTGTTGATAGAAGCACTTTGGTGTTGTTTTTAATGGCCTAGGCAATCATGTAGTCTGTTGTATTCAGTAAAGCTTGCCTACTAATGCCAGCCAGATTGGATATGCCTTCATGTATGGAAATAGCGTTGACTTTATAGTAAATCAGTGGCTTAGAACAGCTGCTGTGAACACTGTGTGGGTATTTTTCTGATTGGTCAGAAAACATGTTTTATGATCCCTGTATTTTGGGGTGTATTGCAAAAGTGGGTTTGTGGCGTCAGATGAAATTGATATCTATTTTTGTCAAAGTGAGCATTTTCATTTCAGTTTAAGAACTGAAGCTCTGACAGGGAAAATGCATTCAACTATGGCATTGACTATCCCCAAATATTAAAAGCATTTTGAATTGCAGGTATGTAGATGTATGTGTATCTACATACTATGTTAGATTGTATGATGAAAGTCAATATTTTCATAATAAACCTGGTAATAACCAAAATACTTACCTGGCACAGGAGTTAACCATTACCAATTAGGTGTTTACTGAGGCATGGTTAATGCCCCCCGTGCTGTAAGTGGAGCTATGTTTCTCCTCATTTTAGATGAGAATAGTTGCTCAGTCCTGGGGATTCCAAACTTGCAGCAGCACCTTCCTCATTGCTCTAAAAATGTTGGGTTGGTGCCAGCATGACAGTGGTAGTAGGGAGTGGGCAAAAAACAATTTTTGTCCTTGGCCCATATGCATAAGTATGCCTATGATGCCTCTACGTTAAAATGACCTTGTGTCACATCCTGAATATACCTGATATATATATATATATATATATATATATATACAAACCAACTGATGATGGTTAAATTTCCAAGATATATTTATATTTGTATGATAAATATAAAAAAAAAATTCTCAGCACAAACAAGAAGAGATTTCATAATAAATTCTAATATTTTGTTATTTAGTTAGATTTTGGAAAGTTTGTCAGACTGAGAACTTTCCAGCATCCCCTCTATGTCAAGCATTATATTAATAGGCATGAAAATATATTTCTTTGAGTATTTCAGGTTTTTGGGGTTTTTTTTGTAGAAAATGCTTAAGAATACCATCTTATCAGTCATCTCTGTACGCACCATAGTGGGTCTGATCAGTATGATGACTACCTGAGATTTTACATTTTCTATTCACAATGCTGGGTATAAAGAAACAGCAAAGCAAGATTGTCAGCTGCCTGATGACTGTATTCTATGGCCCACATGAAACTAGTTATCATGGATGGCCAGAAGAGGCGACAGTCTGTTTTATGCTAGATGCAATCATTGGGCCACCGATATATATATATATATATAGGGAAAAAGTTATAGTTGTTCTAATGAGAGAAAAATATATATTTTAAAAAATAGAGAGAAACTGCAAACGTTTTTGGTTATAATGTGCTTTGCTTTAGGGTAGATATTATAATTTAATTCTTTATATTTTTAATACATGGGTTTCCAGTCTCGCAACCTTCTTCAGGCAAATAAAGGGAACAATGAAACATTAAATGAACATAAGGAAAATTTATTCCTTTAAAAATTGATTCCTTTTATTTGCCTGAAGAAGGTCACGTGACTGGAAACGTCTGTAGCAAAAATATGAAGAATAAAATATAATATATACACTAAAACAAATCCACATTATAACCAAAAACGTTTGCAGTTTCTCTCTCTTTTTATTAATATATATATATATATATATATATATATATATATATATATGAAGAAATATAGTTTTATGGTATATTTTTGGGATAAAGTGCTCAATATCAGAGATAGAGTGTATGTAAATATAAAATATAAAATTGGACATTGAAGTCAACACTCAGAGGTGACAGACTGTTTCATGCTAAACACAATCATCAGGCCATATGCATTGTGTTTTTTTTATAAATAGTCAAGAAAAAACACACCATATATATATATATATATATATATATATATATATATATATATATATATATATATATATATAATATTAGTGGTTAATATTTTTATTCCCGGAATTGTTTTTTCCAATTTCTTTTTGAATTTGTAGGTCTGATGAATTGGATCATAATTACGATTCCAATGTAATAAATTCTAACCAGGGAATATTAGGGTTTAAGCCTTTTTATTTTATATATATATATATATATATATATATATATATATATATATATATATGAAGAAATATAGTCTTAAAGTGTGCTATATTCATGGGATAAAGTGCTCAATATCAGAGATAGAGCGTATGTAAATATAAAAGTGGACATGGAAGTCAGCACTTAGAGGCGACAGTCTGTTTCATGCTAGTGCAATCGATTGCACTAGCATGAAACAGACTGTCGCCTCTAAGTGCTGACTTCCATGTTCACTTTTATATATATATATATATATATATATATATATATATATATATATATATATAGTAAAGGTAAAATAAAATCCTTGGGTATATAATCCAAGTGGGTCCTAGTAATAAAAGAATATTAAAATTAATCCACAAAAAGTATGTATTTTATTTATACAGAGCAATATTTTTCTTGATTGTTTATCATATATATATATATATATATATATATATATATATATATATATATATATATATATATATATATATATATATAATTATGTGCTTGAACAGAAATGCCATTTTTAAACAAATTTTATTGAAGATGGCTGACAAGGCTCTGATTAAGTTTTTTATTATATTTTCATGAATGCATGCCAAAAATATCCTTTTAATACATAGAGTGTGTAAGAAATGTTTAAATGACCTTCGGGTTCGAGCATTTTCAGCTAAGACAAAAACATCCTTGATAATGGTGAATAGATTAGCCAAAAGAGCCCAGATCAAAAGATCATTTGGACAGTTCTTACACACTCTATGTCCCAAACAGAAATGCTTTGCACACATGCATGAAAAATATAATACAAAACTTATATATATATATATATATATATAAATATATATATATATATATATTACATACACACACACATGTCTCATTGAAGATGACTGACAATGCACTGGGATTAAGTTTTGTATCATATTTTTATATATATATATATATATATATATATGTTTTGAACAATAAAAAATATTGAAAATTAAAAAATTAAAATTTTCAGATACACTGGGTTGTGTATTAATATTTTTTTTGTTTTATTATTTCAATTAAGTTCCTCAACCAGTTTTGGTTGCCATAGTCATCATCAGGAGGAAAAAATTCCTGCTTTTTAATAGCAGTGAACTACAGTCAATTGTTTTTTGTATCATTAATTTTGGTCAGTCCTTGTGTTGGTCAAACAGCCTCTTTTAAGTTGTTTTTAAGATAGAGGCTGGATAGATTCATGCAACTCTGAATTCCCTTGGTCATTTTTTGACAGTTTTATTGGTTTCTGGGAAGGGGATGTGTTTGTGTTAAGTGTATGTTACATTTAGTTCTTCAGGGGTGAGTGTGTATGATGTATTTAAGTGTATATATTAGTATAGGTGTGTGTATAAGTGTAAGACCTCAAAACCTCCACAAGCATGTCTGTCTTGTGTGTGTGAGAAATGTGAGTAGGCTTCATTTATGGGGTTATATATTAATTCTATTTATGTTAAATTTGTGATTAATTAAAGCTGATATATATATATATATGTGTGTGTGTGTGTGTGTGTGTGTGTGTGTGTGTGTGTGTGTGTGTGTGTGAAGAAATATAGTCTTAAGGTGTGCTATATTTATGGGGGAAAGTGCTCAATATCAGAGATAGAGCATGTGTAAATAAAAAAGTGAACATTGAAGTCAACACTCAGAGGTGACAGGCTGTTTCATGCTGGATGCAATCATCAGGAGGTCTGACAATTGCATCTATCATGAAACAGCCTGTCACCTCTGAGTGTTGACTTCAATGTTCACTTTTATTTATATATATATATATATATATATATATATATATATGATTAAAATATAGTATATTAGTATAGTAGAGAATATACTATATTTATGGGTTAAACTGCTCAATATCAAGGATAGAGCATATGGAAATATAAAAGTGGACATTGAGGTAACTATATACATTTATATATGCTGGTCAGTGGTGTATAGTAATTAGTCTATTGTATTGTGATACAATAGACTTATCTATTATGCACATTGACCAGCATATATAAATAATTGAGCCAAAACACAACACACATGGAGATAGTCAACTTGTACCAATGAAAAGTGCATTTATAATATATAAAAGAAAAATTGAGCAGTATAAACAGTCAATTGATATACTCTCCTGACAAGTGATTACTGTAGGTTCCATCTATGAAACTCTGGAGTTGGGATGCTGAAGATAACATCAATCAGCTAAGGGAAGAACTTTTTACTTGTATTAATTATATATATATATATATATATATATATTTGTCATCCACAGACAGACTGTTTCGCTGTTTCACAGCTCATCAGTGTGGCTAGGCATCCGGTTGCCTCTAGCTAGGAATGAAACCCGACTGAATTGGCATCAGTCGGAACTTCTACCACTAAGCCATCGGCTCATGGCAGGGATAAAGGTTATATATATAGTCATCCACAGACAGACTGTTTCACTGTATCACAGCTCATCAGTGTGGCTAGACATCCAGTTGCCTCTCGCTAGGATCGAAACCCAGCTGAATTGGTGTCGGTCAGAGATTCTACCCCTATGCTATTAGCGCACAGCAGGGATGAAGGTGTATTTAAGTATATTTATTTTTAGATAAACACGCCAGTGACTGAGCAAACTTGATTCATTTTATTGAAGAGTATTGCATTAGTAGCAGTATACTAGTCACTGTTTACAAACTCACACTTTCTCCCCAGAGAGCTCAACCAAAATAATTTTTCAGGAGCATATATTGTCATCCACAGACAGATCGTTTCACTGTATCACAGCTCATCAGTGTGACTAGACATCTGGTTGCCTCTAGATAGGATCAAAATCTGGCTGAATTGGCATCAGTCAGAGAATCTAGCCCTAAGCCGACAGGGATAAAGGTGAATTTTAGTGTATTTAGTTTTAGATAAACATGCCAGTATATATATATATATATATATATATATATATATATATGTCTTTTAAACATGACAGAATATATATATATATATATATAAACACACCAGTATATATATAAACACACCAGTATACATATATATATATATATCTCTTTTAACCACAGATATTTATCATAACATAATCTTGTCTTTAAAAAAACAAGTAAATAACCCATTTTTATTACTTTTTTTAATCAGTTTGCCTGAATTCATGTTGTGAAATGAAAAAAAAAGTCTCTTCAAAATTATGATTATAAAAATTCTTTTTAGATTAGCATCCTCAATGACTTTCATATAATAATATTAGGGTGCGGTCATCTAATTGCATGGGTTACACCCTTTTGGTAAAGATTCAAATTAAAACTGATATTTGCTTTTTCTAAATTTCTCACTGATTACAAAATATTTCTAATGTGAAGTTTGTTATTTACATAGAAAAAACAGGCCACTTTCATTGGTACATGCTTGATAATGTCAATCCTCTTTTGGACTCTTTGAACAGAAGTTAGAATTTCAAAACCTTTTTCAATGATTCTTTCTAATGTCTTCATCTTTACTGCAATACAATTCTAAAAGAATCAGTGGATAATGACAATTCCTTAAAATCCAGACAAAAATTTCCTAATCTTTATAACTCTACTAACCTCAAAACATTTCAGATATTTCATTCAGTATTTCTATGAATGTTTTGACTTTTGCATACAGTAAATTGCAAGAGAAGTTGTACCTTCTTTTCACTGTAGCATTCGATTTCACACCCAGAAATACCAGAGATCTGAGTCAGATTTAATGTCAATCAAGAATTTTTGTTCTAAGAGAAGTTGATCTGTGGTGACCCCATTATGTACCATGAGCTACTGTACTAAGCTTTGTACTCAGTGTAACACCAGAACATCAAAAAAGCTAAGCACATCAGAGGGTTAATGTAGAAGGTGTCCTTATAGCCACCAAATGCAGAATCAAGCCTCAAAGGATATCAGTGAATGTGCTAATATAAAACAAGAAGTCAAACCCAGCTGAAAATAGGATGCACAGATAAAAAAACACCCAGATAAGAGGAAGTTATAAAAAATATGCCAAGAAGAACTCTCCTTTTCCCCTGGAAGGGAAAATACCTCACATCCTCATGATAGGAAGAATTGAACATTTGTTGAAAACACAAAACCTTGCAGCTGACATTAATTTGACGGAGTCTGGAAATGAATAAACATTAATTTTATTTATGAAAGATTTAATCTTGCATTTTTATTATATCTGAGTAAAATAATGTTGTACCAAGTTTTAAATTCAGATTTTCCTTCTTTCAATTAAATTTTTTTTGCTAAGGTTTGTACTGGAGTCTCCTTTGGTTCTGTTCAATAAAATATCTGAATTTAAGAATTTAATAGAATCAGGTTTAATTTAATCTTTTAAAATCCACCATTTGTAAAGGTGAAAAAGTATAGTTTATGGATTTACTTAATTAACAATGACATTGTTACACAATATTGTAGTTTGGCAAAAGTGAATGATAAATAGTCTTCATGCTGTTTTTTTAGCTTTACACATCATAGCAGCTTTTCAAAAAGGATAAAAGGCAAAAAGTGATAAGAAACTGTTTATAAATAACTTCAAAGGAAACACAAGGAGGAACAAAAGATTTTTTTAATAGTATTAAAAACAAATTATATTTACAGGGTGTGATGGGTAAATTGTTGCCATTTTATATTTTTAATTTTGCACATGCACGTTATTTGTTTTTTATTTTGTTGACTGCACAGTATAGTAGGGTCAGTTGGGCACCATCTGTGAGAAAAAGAGCACCATGAAGCAATTCACTCTGCCAGAAATTTGAAAAAAGCATGCTGTAGTGCTTGGTATATGCACCAAAAGCTCCAATATGATCATTTCGAAATGTTTGGGTTTGTACTGTCTGAGGACAGTGCAGAGAATTTGGAAAGAGTTGGATGAGTCTAGTGGTGATTACAATTAGCTTGGAAAACTCACTCTGATCATCCTGATAAAAAAAGAACTCCCAAATTTGTTAGTGAGGGTCTCAGACTCAATATGGAAACCTACATCAAGTGCCATGAGGAGGTAGTGCTGGATCAAGCAGAAGAACCCAATCATGGCTGTCAGAAAATTTCTGCAACCACATCACCCCTTACATTTGGCCATCTAACTCTCCAGATAATGGCAGCATTCACCAACTTAAACAAGGAGACCATCCAGAAGAGTTGCAGAAGATTCCAAAGTGGTCTGGAGGCCGTGGTTGATGCCAATGGTGATTTTATAGAATAAATTCAATCTTTTAGATATTTTTGTGTAATTTTGGTAAATATATCTGTCAAAATGAGATGTCAATGTTATTTTCATTTTTGCATAAATTAGATGAGAATTTATTCATCACACCCAGTATATCAGTTAAAATGAGATGTCCATGTTATTTTCATTTTTGCATTATTACATTTAAGCAAAAATTTACCACTCGCACCCTGTATATCTGTTAAAATGATGTCAGTGTTATTTTCATTTTTGTGTCATTTAGATGACAATTTATGCATTGAATCCTGTATGTACAAGTTGATACAAGAATATTTATTTTTGTTTGATATCAAAAATCTTTTTCGTCTTTTTTCTCTTCACAAAGTGACTTTTTGTTCAGATTCCAAAGTGATAGTGTTCACTCTGGTTGCAAAAGAGTATTTAGTCATTTTCTCTCAATGATGAAATATGGCACAAGGCTTTTTTTAAACATATCCTACGCGCAAACAACCATTCTGCCACTGGGTGGCATGCCACTAGCGTTTACTGCTGGTGGCCCACTGTCAGACAGCCGGTATGTTCATCTTGGTAATGTTACCACTGGTAGACTGCTAGAGGCTCACCAGTTTCTGCTACAAGAGGACTGCTGGCGTTGCCATTAGCAGCCCACCAGTGGACCACTAGCGGTTTGCGTGCGGGGATAGTCATAGGGGTGCTAAGAAAAAGAGAATATTTCCAGTTTGCAGTTCCCCATTATAGGCATTAGTCTCATATTCTTATTAGACATTAGTAAAATAATGTCATACCAAGTTTGAAATTTGTTCTCCTTCTGATATACTAACACTTTAATATAATGACTGGAAGGACAAACATGTACCAATGTCATACAAGAAATTGTACTAGTTACTATTTGTTCCACACAGAGAAATTATCACATATATAAATACAATAAGTAACATGAATGGGCAAAAACCCGAGAGGATCTAATATTTTCTGAAGGGAAAACTGCCAGGCCGGTGATGTCCTCTATGTTATCATTGGAACCATCTCGGTTCCTCTGTTCACCCTACTGCTGTGAGCTTGTAATAATGTCTATCATCTTAGTAGTCTATGTAGCAACTGGGGTTCATCAGTACACAATATAACATCACTCACCAGCCATCACATGACTCTCATGAATTCATCTTACTTAAAGGGAGGTAATCACTCATTTCATCTCTACAAAAGAAAATCATACATGTTTTTAAATGGGTAGCTAAAATTTTTGCACCTATTCTTACAGGCATCAAAGTTTTCCCACTAAACCCATGTTTTTTTTGTGCAACAGAAAGATGCACTCTGAAAGGTGGGTCTCCAGAAATTAGGCATTATTGTATTGTTTGTTTTGCTTGAAAATAAAACAAATCATTGATGAAATAATAGGATTAAGAATTTTCAATCAATAATTGGTTATGGTCTGAAACAAAATTTGTGATATTGGCTATTCCTGACCCAAAAATCCTTTGATCTAAACTTTAGACTTTGTCCATAAAGAAAGATTTACTAGATTGTTTATTTACATTATTATTTATTTATTATTTATTATATAATTGCTAATCGATTGAAACTTTATAAAATGATAAGGATTTGCTTATAGTTATTTCACATATTTTAGTAATTTAGTAAATGTTTATAAATTTATAGATAAAAAATTGTTTTCATATTTATATCTTGATAGATATTGAATTGCATTTGTTTTAATACAATTCTATTAGTTTTTAGAATGTTGTAAATATAAAATTAGCCTTGTAAATAATCAATCTAATAAATAAATAGTGTTTAACATTTTTGTTGTAAATTCTCAAGAACAAAAAAAATGTATAAATTCACTTTCATCATGTCTAGCATTTTTTAAAATTCTAATCATCACTTTTTAAAACAATAAAGGAATGAAAATAATTATAATAATAAAAAAAATAATGTCGAGAGAAAAAACATCCTTTTGAAACGCCATTTTTTTATGGGCATAAAGTTTAAAGATTGCTGATATTTTATTTATTAATTCTTTATGAATAAATGGAATTGTAGATTTTACAAATATAAAAATGTAAAAAGAAGAGATATGCAGTTATTTTTTTATTTGCTATCTTTTTGTTATTTGAATTAAACTTTTACTAAAGAGGCCCAAGTGAACTTGATGCCAATGGTGAACAAATTTGTCTCAAACACAATTACCATTATTACTATTATTATTATTAGGTACCTCACATATTATTATTGGGTACCTCACATATTATTATTAGGTACCTCACATATTATTATTGGGTACGTCACATATTATTATTAGGTAGCTCACATATTATTATTAGGTAGCTCACATATTATTATTGGGTACGTCACATATTATTATTAGGTAGCTCACATATTATTATTGGGTACGTCACATATTATTATTAGTTAGCTCACATATTATTATTGGGTACGTCACATATTATTATTAGTTAGCTCACATATTATTATTGGGTACGTCACATATTATTATTAGGTAGCTCACATATTATTATTGGGTACGTCACATATTATTATTAGGTACCTCACATATTATTATTGGGTACGTCACATATTATTATTAGGTACCTCACATATTATTATTAGGTAGCTCACATATTATTATTGGGTACGTCTCATATTATTATTAGGTACCTCACATATTATTATTAGGTAGCTCACATATTATTATTGGGTACGTCACATATTATTATTAGGTAGCTCACATATTATTATTAGGTAGCTCACATATTATTATTGGGTACGTCACATATTATTATTAGGTAACTCACATATTATTATTGGGTACGTCACATATTATTATTATTAGGTAACTCACATATTATTATTAGGTAGCTCACATATTATTATTGGGTACGTCACATATTATTATTAGTTAGCTCACATATTATTATTAGGTAGCTCACATATTATTATTGGGTACGTCACATATTATTATTATTATTAGGTTCCTCACATATTATTATTAGTTAGCTCACATATTATTATTGGGTACGTCACATATTATTATTAGTTAGCTCACATATTATTATTGGGTACGTCACATATTATTATTAGGTAACTCACATATTATTATTGGGTACGTCACATATTATTATTAGGTACCTCACATATTATTATTGGGTACGTCACATATTATTATTAGGTAGCTCACATATTATTATTGGGTACGTCACATATTATTATTAGGTAGCTCACATATTATTATTGGGTACGTCACATATTATTATTAGGTACCTCACATATTTATCTACAAAGAAAGTCCTCAAAAAAGAATCCCATTCTCTTTCAATCACTATTGTGTAATTTATATCAGTTTAAATGGTGAACTCTTTCATTATTTAATAAGCTTGGATTAGTCTTTGTTGCAGAAGCTGCAATACCAACATGCATGAAAGGGCATTGTTCAAGCATGTTACCTGGGGTACCATAACTCATACTAACAGAAAAGGAATGAAGGATAATGTACAGTAATTGAAACAAGGTATTATTAAAGTGAAAAAGAGGATTTATCTGTTTTTTCCTTGGGTGTTAATATCATACACCTGGCACCTTTGGTGAGTGCCAAAATCAGCAAGGGACAGGCAAGTGACCCTGGCAACTTATATGAGTTTTTTCTGTCCAAAGATGAATTGATGGCAGTTTAACTAGTGTTGTAGTGGCTTGTCATGAACTGTTGGTTGAAGCTGCTGTATTGATTTTTCTGATTGGTCAGAAAATATTTTTATTCTTTTTTTATTTTTATTCTTTTTTTTTTATCTTGGAAGTGGATGCATAGAGCTGACCTGCATCACATGAACAGTGTCAGTCTAGGTCAGAGGTTCCCAAACTTTTTCTTTGGGCTGCATTTTCAGAAAAACATAAAAACTTACTTGCACCTCACCAAATTTTATGATAAAAAATACATTTAAAAATAAAAAAACAGAGAGAGAGATAGAGAGTTAAAGGAAAATAACTGCAGATCCAAAATCAGAACATTGATAACTCTCTCCTCCAATTTGCAGGGCTTAGTTTCTATATTCTTAATACTTGATATAATGCAAAAATATCACAGTGATAAAATCGGTCAATAATTATTTATAACTATTTATACTGGGACTCATGCATGCAATTATCATTGATAACTCTCTCCTCCAATTTGCTGACCCTAGTTACTTTATTCTTAATACTTGATATAATGTAAAAATATCACAATGATAAAATTGGTCAATAACTATTTATAACTATTTATACTGGGACTCATGCATGCAATTATCATTGATAACTCTCTCCTCCAATTTGCTGACCCTAGTTACTTTATTCTTAATACTTGATATAATGTAAAAATATCACAATGATAAAATTGGTCAATAACTATTTATAACTATTTATACTGGGACTCATGCATGCAATTATCATTGATAACTCTCTCCTCCAATTTGCTGACCCTAGTTACTTTATTCTTAACACTTGATATAATGCAAAAATATGACGATGATAAAAGCGATCAATAATTATTTATAACTATTTATACTGGGACTCATGCATGCAATTACAAGTAATCCATAATATTTTAAATTTTGAAATCATATTTATTTTTGGCATATGAATTTTTTAAAACTGTTTCTAAATCATTGATTGTTTTTTAATCATTCCACCTCACCTGCTTTCCTCTTCCGCCATACCAAGGCACGCCACACCATTTGGGAACCACTGGTATAGGCGAACACTTCCACATTTTTGTTGAAGAGCAGGAGTTATGAAGGTTATTACATCTTTTCTTCTTTTTTTTAATCATTTTACCCCAACCAAGGCAATAAATCCACTAAGATGCAGGGGTTACTGAGTGTGAAAGAATATATGAATTCTTTATGTTATCCACTTTCAGAAGAAAGTTTTTGTCAGTTTTCATTCCTTTAATAGTTGTTAATTTTAGTGAAACTGTAAGAAGCTTAAGTACAGGTGAACTGAAACTCATGTGCATGTATCATTTAACTTTAGTCTGCTAAAAAATAAAATTAAAATAGTCTTATTTTTACATTGCAGACCTAGTTGAAAGCATACTCTGTGACACCTTTCACCCAATAAAATCATTCCTTTCTATTCTTTTCAAATAAAATAAAATCCACACCCGTAACTGAGCAGAACCTCTTGGGGTCTACTCAAAGGAAAGAATTATCAACACCAAACAAAAGGAGCACTAGAACTTGTCTATTTCATGTTGGTCAGCCAGTAAAAGCACAACAGTCTTCAAGCCGCCACACAAGAACGGCTAGCAAACATATGACTGAGTATATATTTTCATTACATTCACTTGCTTGTTCCTTTCTTTCCCTTAAGTCACATAGACGTACGTACACTTACTGTTACAGACTTTCCTTTTCAAAGAACACATATGCAGACTTTTGCTTCAGACAACTTTGCCTCACATGCAATCATATTTTGACCTGTCTTACAAAGTTTTCCTATAAACATTATTCACTGTTTGTATGCACAAACGTTTTGCTATTCCACGTATCTAAAATTTTATCCTTGTTAAAAAGAGGGTTACTTCTTTCCTATACAACTTATCTTTTATTTGTTTGGAACTCTCAATGTTTCTGTATTTTGGCAATATAGAAGTAGACAAAGTGTAACTGAGAATCTTGTATGATTCCCTGACAAAACTAATAGAAAATTTTTTGTGTAAACAATCAGCTCAAAGACTTCTTATCTTCCCCCATGGATATTATAATGGATTTGTAAATAGGATTGTGCCTATTTGCACATATTACATAGAAGATATATGAAGTGTATAGTAACCTAAGAGACAGACAAGAAGTTGGCTATTGATCACAAGTTGTAGAACAATACAATGTAACCCGGATATAAGAGAAACCTGGATATAAGAGAGATTTTATCTGGTCCAAAATTAGAGCCTGTGTTAATAAAACAAAATAGACCAAACCCGGATATAAGAGAAACCCTGATATAAGAGACTTCTTCTCCGGTCCTGACAACTCTCTTATATCCGGGTAACACTGTAATACAACAGATATCAAACAGTTTAAGATTTTAAAAAGTGGCAAAAAATTAACCTGTGAGCCTTTAAAAAAATTACCAAAATATTGTTCATTATGTATTGTCTATTTCTTTTCCTTTTTGGTAAGTTTTGCTCGTATAGTCATCAAGTTATACTGTATAAATTCCCAATTCTCCAAAGTGAAAACGGTGAGAGTATCAAGTTTCTAAATATCTTATGCACCCAAAATATGATCTCGAAGAAAAAAAAATATATATATATATTTCCTTTCTGGTCTATTTTTACTGATAGAATCTTCTAAAAGTTTTCTAAAAAAACTAAATAGTTATTGTCAGAAATGAAAACTTTATAAAGTTTAACGGATAAATGGATTTAAAATCCAATTGTATCTTCCATTTTGCTTATTCATTATGTAGAAGTCTTTAAAGTCTTTACACTGACCAACAAATTTATATTTCAAAACAATATTAAATCAAAAATCATCTAGTAATATTGAATTAACCAAAAATATTTTGTTATGTATTCTTATTGTAGTGCAGCAATTAACAAAATCATCTTACAGACCAATTGGCAAAAGTTCAGTCTTCACTGGCTACTGACTAATACTTAGTAAGTAGTGAAAGTACCTACCATAGAATGGGTGTTAACAAGTTCATCTGGTAGATTGATTCACTAACGTAATGAGTTCAATCCTCCGTGAGTATTTCATAATTTTATTTTTGCCACAGATGTCATTGGTTCTATCCAGGCATCTAGGCTTCAGTCACTCTCCCATTGCCGTAATGTAGCTTCCCTGTGTCTTTTCTATAAATACTTTCATGGTAATTGTTCTGATGAACTTTACTCTATGGTACCTAATTTTTTAAAATTTAAGTCCAGTACCAGATTAGTGGCAAGGTCTCATCATTTTACAGTTGGAATGGCTTGTGGCACTTTCTTCTAGTTCCTTTCTTTCTAGCCAAAACTTTGTTATCTTCTGTCTTCTTAATTCCTGTTTCTCCTTAATAATGATTTTCTTAAGCATTACTTCTGGCTTCCTCTTCAATATTTTATTATGGAATATGTGCATGTATATATCTATTTTGAAGGCAACTATTGCTTTATATAGCTTATCAATGAAATTAGAATCTGTGTTCTTGACGGAATGGAAGTAGAAATAAAAGAATTAAAATCCATATGTGTTGCTATATAAAAAGTTACAAAAATGATTTTTAAATATTTTCTGTTCCACTGGGTTTATGGTGGAAAGATAAGTTATATGAGACTGGCCACTGAAAAGCTGAAGCAACACAAAGATGATACAAGACATGATTAACTTAAACTTATTTATTCAAACTCCTACTGGGTCTGTATTGCTCCCAGCATTCCCTAGTGGGACCGGAAGTGCTTACAATCATCATAATCAACATTATTGATGTTATTATAACAGTTTCATTTCATGAAAACAAGTTAAAATTACTATTTACAGACGTGTGCAAATAGAATTCAGGCAAAAAAACATTATTGTTTTAATTGTTCTTCCACAAAAGTCAAACTGATCTTTCTCTGATATTTTTTAAGTTCTGTTCCAGAATGGTTTTTACAAAACTTTTAAAAATTACAATAAACTGATCCACTAGATTGGTAAATATTTTTATGTATATTATTCATGGTTGGCCGAGTTAGATAATGAATTTTATAGTGGATGTCACCATGGCAATTATGTAGGGAAGATCAAATGCATTTTTTATTAAGTCATCCATCGATTCTAAAAGATCCTTCTGTATTTTTAATTAACATTATTTATCTCAGTCTATTTATATCTACGTGTCACAAACAATCTCAGTATGGCCATATATCTATATCAGTCTTTTTATATTTATCTATTTCAGTCTGTTCATATCTACCTATCTCATGATCTCCATATCTCTCTCAACATTCAGTTATTGATATCCATCTCACTCTCTCTTTCTCTGTATATGTGTGTGTGAGTATTTGGCAACAGTTCCTCTTTAATACATGTTTTCTTGAAAATAACTGATCAAGTAATTCTCTTAAGTTTCTTAATGTCTTTTTCTTGCATGCAGACAAGAGATCATAATATATGTATTATTTAAATTTAAATTAATTTGTTATATTTATGGTGAAAGAGTGTTCACTAATAGGGATAGGGCATTTGTAGTTATAAACAGTATGGACATAGAAATCTTCACTGTATAGGGACTGGCAGTTTCATACATTAAACAATCATAATCTGATCACTTCAGGTGTGAAACTGCCAGTCACCATACAATGTCGATGTCTATGTCCACACTGTTCATATCTATATATCTTTTGTCTACCATACTGACAACATTTATTTCTTGATAATGACTGAGTCTAAAATACTTGGACAACAACAGAACAAAACCTGAACTTTTTATAGTTTATCCACCATTTTGATCTGGATGTGCAACAACTTATTAGAAAATTGGAAAAATACAATTAAAAATGAAACAGACGAACAATATTTATGTATACAAAGCTGGTGCAAGGGTCTCATGCCCTACCAATTTATAATGTAGTCCTCTCGAATCTCTGATGCAGTGCCCCCACTCTACTACACCTCAATTTTCATAAGGTAGTATTTATATAAAATACAAATTTTATAGTAACCTAATCATGTACAATAATGGATCATATGCAATATAGGTGAACATTTCAACTAGAAAAATTGAAAATAAATACAATGTATCTAAATACAAAATAGAGACATGTCATAATAGATCATTCCATCTTTAATAAATCAACAATGTTTTGCAGCAATTTTTAACATCAACTTGTGATTTTTCTTGCTAAAAGTTGAATAATTTTAACACATTCAACATTATAGGATAAGAAATAGTGAATTTTATATTGTGTTTTTCCAAGACTTAGCATGAGCAAAAGAAATTCACAGATTGAAAAAAAAGGACGCAGAATGACATCAAAATCCATGTAAATTTTCATTCTTTAATAGTCAGTTGTGTTTAGTTTGATTTGTAATGTATATAAAAAAAAGAAGATGCTGATAAGATAATGAGGATCACAAAGCATTGCCTAGGGCCCCCAATCACACTTGCTACCCCCACTCCCAGTCATGGGTCTCCAGGTAATATGCACTGGCCCTGTATATATATATATATATATATATATATATACTAGCCAAGGTACACAGTGTTGCCCCGATGTACATGGCAGCAATTGTATAGCTGCACCCCAAGTATACTAGCACCCCTGTGTTGAGAAATGTCTGCCTGTATACCAACTTGCATGCATTATCCGTTAAGCTACACTCTCCCTCATCTTTTTTACAGTATGTCCTTCACAAGTGTTTGATTGAATTCCATCAATAAAGCTTTCTTTTGTGGTTGTTGCTCAGGGTTAAACTGTTTCAATGTTTTAGATATCCAGTAAATTTCCTATGGGCATAATAAGTATGGCATTGTTCACAAATCTAATAATCAAGCAAAAACAGGGATGAAGCATCAGAGCTTGACTCAACTGTAAGTGCAAATGCATGAATTCCCCCCCCCACCTCCACCTTCACACATTTACTGTAAAGCGCTGGGGTCAATAAGTAGTTCTTCAGGAAATTTTTCCCTTTTAACACTTCAATAATCTTTCTCAAACAATCTTTGCATCAAATGTTGTTTAAATGCCAGTTTAGGATGGAACCATATGAAGAAACTATTGGTCAAATGGTAAAAGCCGATTTTGGACCTCGTTTGTCGCAGATTTCACCCACTTAACTGAAATAATCTATACCAAATATTCACGCAGTTATGGCTGAAAAAAAGGCTTTTGGAACAGTTTTTTGTGTTTTTTTGTTATACGCTGGGAAGAAAGCAAAATTAAAACCACACTATCTTATTTCCTGCATGATGACAAATTTTTTGCGGCATGTTTGAAGAAAATTGGATAAAAATAAGGATGTTATTCAAGTTATTTTAAGTAGTACGAAAATCATGATATTTTTCACAATTTTTTGTATGAAGCCAATGTCAGAGGAAAACTACCAAGCACTCTACATAAACCTTGTAACATGAGCTATCTTTTGCATTAAGTACAAAGGACATCTGTTCATCTTGTAAAAATTTTGTTTGCATGTAACTTTGCATTGGATTTTGCAAAAAGTCATACCCACCTTCAGTTTTGTTGATTTTTCTACCAAATTCAAGGGAGCCTAGAGATTGAAAAGTTAGTCTTGATTTATTTTAATAAATTTGCATGATGTGTGTACAATTTTATCGAAATCACTCAAGAAATATGGAAATAAGTCTTCATACATTGAATCAACAGGGGAGTCCATCAAATATATATATATATATATATATATATATATATTTGATGGACTCCCCTGTTGATTATATATATATATATATATATATATATATATATATATATATTTGATGGACTCCCCTGTTCATTCAATGTATGAAGACTTAACAGTTTTTCAGTTCATTTTACCTTAAATGATGATTCAGCTACTGATTTACACATCAAGTCACATTTAGTGCAGATGACAGGATTTTGAGTGGAGCAATTTGGGAGGTTTATTGAATCTTACTGTTGTTAGATCTTAGACAAAGATGGACCAAACAAGACTTTTCAAAGTTCTTTATACTTCCATGGTAGACTGTCCACCACTTTCCATGGTCAATGGATAGAGCTTAAAAAATAAGAATATATATGAAAGAAAATTGGTTCACTGTTTCATTTTTCTCACCAGAATCAATTTTACATATCAATAAGTATACACTTCACCCATGCTTAGAATATTACTGCCACATATGGTCTAGTGTTCCTACTATTTATCTAGAGCTCCTTGATAAAATCCAAAGGAGAATCAGTTATATTATTGGTCTTGATCTGGCATCTCAGCTCCAATCACTTTCCCACTGCTGCAAGGTTACCTCCTTGTGCCTTTTCTATAAATACTTTCATGGTAATTGATCAGATGAGCTCTTTGCTATGGTACCAAGACTTTTTGAATTTAAGCGCAGTATTAGACTGGCATTGGGATCTCATCAATTTACAGTTGTGTTAGCTTTTAGAGGTAACCATAAATTCTATGCTAACAGATTCTTTTGCTTATGGAACTTCCTTCCAGCCAATAATCTTCAAAAGTTTAAATGCAATTTCAATCGCAATCTAATGTCCTCCTGATTCCTCTTCTTTTGTTCTCATAATGTTTTGTTCTCATAATGTTTCTGTTTCTAATTTTTCCACACACAATAATCCCATGGGTCTTAGTGGCTTTACTGCTTAGCTTGGAGTGAACTCAGTTAATATATATATATATATATATATATGTGTGTGTGTGTGTATTTAGGCAGCAAATTCTCTTGTAAGCATATCTGATTAAATAAATTACAAACATTATGTTGGCTTATTTTTAGCAGAATCCTTTCATATTCAAGAATATTTTTCCATGTATTACAATCAAATTCTTGCATCACTTGATTTTATGTTGGTCTGCAGTAGGAGATTCGTTGTTGAATTCACTCGACTCACTTCTAGCAGTTGACTACTTCTTTTATGTGTTGCTGACAAATCTTATATGTGTTGTTTGTGTCCTAATTATTATCATTCATTACCAACCTTTATTTGATTATTCTATTCAGTAACCTTTCCTAGGTTACAACAAATACACTGAAAAATATTCAAGAATATTAAAGGATTGTGCTAAAAATAAGCAGACATAATGTTTGTAATTTATTTAATCAGACATGCTTACAAGATATACACATATATATATATATATAATGTTGTTGAAAAATTTGCTATATTTATAGGGGAAGAGTACTGAGTATTGGAGAACGTGTTTGTAGATATATTTTATTGAGTTTTTCAGGGGGTTAAGGAATATAGGAATTGTCCATAGTTATAATTGTTCCAAGCACTTTCAGCTAGTTCTCTAGCCATTATCAAGGATGTTGTTTTTGGGTGGTGAATTTCTGTGTGCAGTTTCTATATAGTAGTTTTACTGTGTGGAGTGTGTGTGGCAGGTGTTGTATGCTTTTTGGCAGTCATGTGCTATGTGTAGCTGGTGGACCTTGGTATGACTTCTGTTTTTAGAAAACTTTTAACACACTATCTCCATTGCTAAATAGTGTAAGATTGATAGTGGGAAAATAATATTTAATAAGCAATACTTCCCAGATTATGAGTTGTGTACAGCTATGTGATTTAAAAAGAATCTTAGTGTTTTTGACTAGAATTTTTCTTAATCACACTCTACTTCAAAAGGTGACATGTAAAATATCTACTTAAGAAGGTAGTGGTGTGTCTAATATAGGCCATTGGTTTTTGTCAAGTAACACAGTCTTGTACTGGGTATTGAAATTGGTACACTATATTGATCATCACTAGTTTAGATTTGGTGTATTTATTTCAGTTGGTGACTATAAGGTTTGCAGCCTTCCTTTTTCTATAATATATTATGAACTTTATATATTTTCCAGGGGTTACACAGAAATATGGTGCTTAATGATTTTCCTTATAGCAAATTCATTCTGCTTATAATTATTGTGCATCTGGCTCTGGCTACAATATAAAAAGGTTGATGTTTTGTGGTGTTGTATTTCTTCTTACTGGCATCATGTATATATATATATATATATATATATATATATATATATATATATATATATATATATATAAAAACTAAAAATTTCCCATGAATTGAAAACAGTAATTTGACCTTGCTAACCAGGCACTTCCTCTATAGCTAAATAGTATGGCACATCAGGCTATATATGGTTGATAATGGGTATGTCCTCAGTTACATAAATACAGTAGTAAATACTGTATGTTGGTCTTCAGTTGAAGATTCACTGTGGAATTGTGGACTCACTTCTATCCGTTGACTACTACTTCTACATGCTACTGGCAAATCTTATATGTGTTGTTCTTGTCCTAAGTATTATCGTTCATTACCAACCTTCATTTGATTATTCTATTCACTCACCTCCCCTAGGTTACAACATATATATATATATATATATATATATATATAATATGGATAAAACAACTGAAAAGTTGCAAATTAAAAGAAAAAAAATTGAATGTTTTTTGTGAAAGTATTTATTTATATATAATTTATATATAATTATATTTGATATTTCAGATCGCCTCGATCTTTCCTCAGAAATTAATTAAATAACTGTATTTGGACGTTTGTTTACAAGTAGCGTCCATCGTGATGTGGAATGCAACTGTGTTTGAATATTTCTAACGTAAATCTAACGATAATATTTTAGATGTTGTTTAAAAAGGTTTTTTAACTATATCTAAAGAAATTTTTTAACTATTGAAATATTTATACAGATTTAAAATACCCAAGTCTTTGTTTAACCCTAGTTTATATATGTCTAATTTTAAAATCCAGTATTTCTCTTTTTTTCTGCGTGTGTATGTGGATCTAAATTCGGAATCTATCAATAAACATTTACAGTTGTCTAATGTGTGTCTTGATTGATTAAAGTGTTCAGCTATGGGGGAATAAGGATTGTTTTGACGTATGGATAGTTTGTTGTTGTTGAAACAAAATCTAAAATTAATTCCAGATTTGCCAATATATCCACTATTAGGACATATTGTGCAGAATAAGTAGTAAATTATATTATGGCTATCACAGGTGAGGCGAGGTGGATGTATTTTGATATTGGAGTTGGGTACAGAAAATATATATATATATATATATATATATATAAATATAATATCTTCTACAATAAGATCTGGAACATGACCTATAAAGTAATCATCTATGTTTTGAATCTTTATCTTTCTATGTATTTTTTCATTCAAATAAGTCAGAAGGGTCATTCCAGCATGAAGGACAAATGTATGACGCCATAAATATTTTTAGTTGATTTTTACACATGTCAATTTTTGTGGCTGCTTTAGGATATTAACATCAGCTACTTATATTAAGGATTGAACATTAAATTATCCACATGATACTGATTCTCTGTTGGGAGCTGTTCTAAGATGGCTGTTCTCCAGAAAGCTAATTCTAGTTTGATATGCACAGATTAATTATGCAACTGTCCCTGGTGGAGAAAAATAAAAATAAAATAAAAAATAACTTTATTAGAAATGAGGAATGAGTTACAAGAACCCTGGTGAGAAAAGAATTGAATGAAGCTATAAACAGGAATCAAATAAAATGAAAAATTTGAAGATCTATGATTGTTGAGAGAATTTGTTTTTTATTGGAATGTTCAGCTAATTCATTCTTTCCTCACTTGTGTGAGCTTACAGAACATAAAATCTAACTTTTTTATTCTGAAAAATCTTGCTCATCCCCCTATTTCAAAGTATAAAAAATATAATACAGAAGAATATATTCATAGATAATTGTTTTTTTTATTAATAAAGTGTAATTGATGTGCTCTCTCATATATATATATATATATATATATATATATATATATATATATAGAGAGAGAGAGAGAGAGAGAGAGAGAGAGATAGATAGATAGATAGATAGATAGATAGATAGATATATAGTTATATATTATGAAATGGACAAAGTCCGACAATTATTTTAAGACATTTTTCATGTTTATACGTTCTTTTTATAGATAAAAATATTTAAGTAAATGCTCTCTTTATAATAAACAGTATTAACAACATTTACCGGCCTGAATGTCTGAGAAATTTTCATAGAAAATATGCGTCCTCCGACGGGAATCGAACCTGTATCCTATACGGAACCATCATATAGCCTGACGTGCTTTTACTGATTGAGCCACAGAGGAGCGTTTTGGTTAGCTAGGTACATTTTACTGTTTTTAAACCACAATTCTCCATGATTTTCTCTCATACATTCATATCTGCTCGATGTGTATCCAAATGTAAACAAATGACATTAAACATTATGAAATATAGGATACAGGTTCAATTCCTGTTGGAGGATGCATATTTTCTATGAAAATTTCTTGGACATTCAGGCTGGTAAATGTTGTTAATACTGTTTATTATAAACAGAGCATTTACTTAAATATTTGTATCTATAAAAAGAACGTATAAACATAAAAAATGTCTTAAAATATATATATATATATATATGTATATAGATATATATATATATATATATATATATATATATATATATATATATATATATATATATATGAGAGCACATATGAAGTTGGATTATATATATATATATATATATATATATATATATATATATATATATATATATATGTATGTATGTATATATATATATATTTAGTGTATTGAGGCAGCAGATCATTATTCAAACATATATTGTTAAATATAACAGACAACAAATGTCTATTATGTTTGATCGTGAGCCATTCTAAGCTTTGTATAGTGACTTTAGTTTCAGGAGAAAATAAAGACAATATCTATCCAACATTTGGATATTTTTTATTATACTGTTCATTGATCTAAGCTTTCGGCTCACATGAGTCATCATCAGAGTGATTATAGGGACATTACAACAGAGATGTTCACTGGCAAAGATGGATGACATCCTGCTATGTTTACTTAGAAGTTTGCTATGCAATGATAACAGTCGCAGAATAGCAGATGGAGGTTGTAAATTTGTAATACAGTTCTATGGCGTTGTACATGACCACGTGATATATATATATATATATATGTATGTATATATATGTATATATATATGAGAGCACATGTGAAGGGGAATAAATAAGTTCATAGACAAGGGCATAGTTATTACTTGAAGTTTAATCTGAAATTTTCACTGAATACTCAATCTATGTAATATTTAATATCGGATTAAGTGCATTGAAAATCAGGGAGATGATGTTAAAAATATTTGTCTAAAATAAATACTTTTTCATTATTAAGCTACAGATTTATTGATGTACCTATGTATGAAGGTCTGTATTTTGACATTGACTGAATTTTGATCTGAAATTTCTGCTTAATAGTTACTAATTATAATATCTAATAATACTAATATTATTAATAATGTCTAATAATAATGACTAATATTATTAATAATGTCTAATAATAATATCTAATATTGTTAATAATGTCTAATAATAATATCTAATATTGTTAATATTATTAATAATGTCTAAAATAATGTCTAATATTATTAATAATGTATAAAAAGTCTAATAATAATATCTAATATTATTAATAATATCTAATAATGTCTAATATTATTAATGTCTAACAATGTCTAATAATAATATCTAATATTATTATTATTAATAATGTCTAATAATAACATCTAATATTATTAATAATATCTAATAATGTCTAATAATAACATCTAATATTATTAATAATATCTAATAATAATGTCTAATATTATTAATATTCCCCACAGAATTTAGTGCATTAAAATGAAAGCAAATTGTATTGAAAAATAAATATTTTAGATGTAAAACAAATGTTTTTTTTTAGATTATTAGGCTGAAAACCTGTACCTACGTACATTCATAGATATATAAATGTATACAGAAATATCATGCCATATACTCCCACACACTAGCCATTCTCCCACGCCATAATACCCACTCCCATTCACCCCCCAAAAAGGAGCCACAAATTCTTACCCCTTAAAACATTCTATCAGTTTATCTCCTGCACTTATATAGACCTTGTTTTAGAGGTTTTATTGCTGATTTGACACCACTTAAAATTTTCCACACCTGTGACATTGTGATTTGTAAAGAAAGCTTTTTGTTTTATCCCTTGTGAATCGCATCTACAAAGGAATCGACTTTTGGGATTGGGTTTTTAAATAACAATAACTGATTATATTAAGCATAGGATAAAACAAATAGAACAATTTTTATTCATTGTTATAAATTCAATTTTATATTATTAAACAACTCATATTTTTTTTAAATACCTGAACCTATGATTATAAAAAGTCGATAATTATTAATTCATTTTAAATAAACTGTTTGGGACTGATCTTGATAACAATGACTGATAACACTATTCTCTTGTATGGCTTTCTCCTAAGATGTAGGTCAGACTCTATCTCTCTGTTGGATCAAGAGCAATACACACAGAAGATGTGGTTATATAGGTACACTAAATGCTTATATTTTCTCATACTTCCAGGTCACCCTTGAGCAAGATTTTTATGTTCAAATCTTCCCTTAATGAAGAATGATTTAAAATTTGTTAGAATTCTCTTCTAGCTTCTTACTTTCCTATCAACTTCAAAAACTTAGATGCAACATTAGTCAGCATCTTCTGTTTTTTTAATTCTTTTTCTTTTTCTTTTCTTTTCTCCTTAGTAATGTTTTGTCAGTCTCTTTCACTCATGGTAACTATCAACTCACTTGGTTTGGTTTGGTCTGTTTTGTTTTATGGCATATCAACCTCAATGGGTTATTTAATGCTAACAAGATTTTTATTGCTGGTAATATATTTTCCAAAAATGTATTACCAGTAATATTTTTTTTTTCTTCAAAAATGTATTGCTGGTAATAATGTACTACTGGTAGTAATTTTTCCTCCAAAAATTTATTGCTGGTATTAAAACCTATTTTTACACTTTGACCCCAGTTTGAGGGTTAACTATTTGCCCATAGTTGGGATTCTAACAGAAGTTTTACATATATAATTTTATGTTACTAAAATGCAAATTCACACATTTTTCTTAGAAGTTCCCATAGTTCATTACCATATTAAATAGGTTCAATATAGCTAAAACAATCATCAGTCAAAATTTTAAAAACATTTGGTATATATGATAGCTAGGAAGAAGCAAAATTTATATGGCATTTTTAAAAAGCTAAAAAACAACTGGTTTCGTTTTTCATTTCATATATATATATATATATATATATATATATATATATATATATATATATATATATGAAGAAATATAGTCTTAAAGTGGGCTATATTTATGGGATAAAGTGCTCAATATCAGTGATAGAGCGTGTGTAAATAGTTGTCTGACGATTGCATCTAGCAGGAAACAGACTGTTGCCTCTAAATGTTGACTTCTATGTTCACTTTTATATTTATATATATATTTATATCACATGGTCATGTACAACATCATAGAACTGCATTACAAGTTTCGTTTTTTTTCTTTTTTTTTCTTCATTCGTTATCATTAGTATTAATTAAATTTACATGCTTTTTATATCCCAGAAATAAACCTGATAAGGCTTATCCCATATAAGACACTTTATGATGATGTTTATCATGACGTTTATGATGAAACTGGTTGTTTTTTAGCTTTTTAAAAATGCCATATAAATTTTGCTTATTTCTAGCTATCATAAAATTTTGTACTACAAAAAACTTATTTAAATATATATATATATATGTGTGCGTGTGTGTGTTTAATACAAACTGTTTAAAAAACTGCATACATGAATAAATATTATTGCATTTCTTAATTTTCATATAAAAACTTTCTAACAAAATTTGTATGTAACTAAGACATATATGTAAATTTTGTTCATGTCTTGCAGCTCTCAAACATCTGAATTTTATCATATGTGGCTCTTACATTAAGCTAGTTTGTCCACCCCCTGGTCTATGCTCTCAAACCCCAAATTCTTCAAAGCATCCATTGTTTTACCAGCCCTATCAGCAGGTTAAAAAAGAGAACAATATTAAAGTTTTACCCTGTATTTTTACTTTCCATGACTCTTTTAACTGGTACAAGTTAGGGGAATATTCCGCATTATATATTTAACCTTCCTAATGATAATCAATCGAAATCAACAATCTTTGGCCATTACCTTTCTTGTTGATTTGGGTTTTTTTAATTTCTTTGGCCATAGAAGTGCTACCAGTGCATGGACTATTGTTGTGATAAGCAAGACATGATTAGACCATGTTTCATCAACAGTGTAAGTTCTTCTAAAAAGAATTATTGCTAGGTTCTTGAAAATGCTACAGAATCAACTTGTAGGTGTCCACTCAAGGTTATTTCTGGTTGATATTCAAGCATTTTGATCCTAACTTTCCTGAAAATTTCCACATAACACAGTTGCTCATAAATTATAAACCTAATATGTTCCCCAGATATCTCTAGGGCTTCAGCAATTCTGCTGGTTGAGATTTCTTCATCAGACATTTTGAACATGATCAGCAATTTGAGAATTTGACCTTTGTAAGCACCCCACCCTCTCAAAATCCCCATGCCACCCAATGTTTTTGCATCATTCACTTATAGATTTCCTTTGGCATTTTCTTCTGCAGGAACAGAAACTTCATAATGCACAAAGTTCAACACATGAAAATTCCAGGCTTTCTGCTGAGATGGTTATCTCATTGTTCTGAAACAAATTCAAAAATAGGTGTAAGGATCAGACGAATTTGCAATATTTAAAAAAAAACACTTACAGTGATAAAATAAAGCTCAGATTTTAGGAAAGAGGCTCCAAATCAAGTACAGACATGTGTAGGAGACCGGCGGGTGAATTTGAGGATGAAATCTCTGGACTAAGACTTCCTGCTGGCCGGTCCCGCTACATAGTAATGTTGGACTTTAATGGAGTCCAAAGAAAGCAAAAGAAAGCAAACAAGACCGATATATATGTACAAAACAAATATATATTAATACGTGAATTACAAATAGATTAAAACACGAGTTACAAATACATTTAAGACATGAATAAATTGTTACAGAGTCTGTATGGAAAGTTGTTGGTGTGGGTGTTGTTTTGAATGTCCGTATGGTTGTGAATTTTGTTTTAGCGTTTTCCCAGAATATGGGAAACGCTGGTTTGGTGTAAGAGTTCACATATTGGAAATTTTTAGAGAAAGTTTTTTGTACCTCGCCCCACGTGCGAGGTTTCGGCCCGCGGCCGAAATCGACGTAGTTGCTCACACGTGCGCGTAAGCAGAGAAAAAGAGAGAGAAAGAGGCGAAAGGTCAGCCAGTATTTATACTCCTGGGAGAGAGAGACCCCTGGTGAAGGGTTAAGGAAATGAAGGGGAGCTAACTGCGACACATGTCTATTGCAGACAGTCACATTCGGGTTTCTCCATTAACAGCAGAACAGCTTGGCATATCCAGATACAGACCTCTCAGCAACTTGCCCAGATCGGTGTCTTTGTCAACTGTCTCATTTCAATAAAAGCAATAGGAAATCCAGCAGTCTGCTTTTGATGAGACTCACTCAGGGATTCAGTGTAAATTGCTTACATAAACTAAGCAGATCTTCAATAAGCATTCAAAGAAATACATAGACATACTAAGTTAGAAGTCATGATGCATGGCATTGTTAATAGAAATTTACAGATTAATATTTTGAATAAAAGTCAATTCAAAGCTGTCATTGTTATCCTGCTTCATTCATATTTTTGGAATGTGTCCAAAATTTTTCCATGTTACTTTCTCTTGTATTTGTGAATGAATTCATAGTTGGAAAAAGTATTTCTTTATTTCTGCTTATACATTGCATATCCTAAGTGTTTACTATGTTCAACTAAAGTTTTAGCCCTGTAATAATAATTATTTTCTCAAAAAATCAAATGTGAGTCATTACTGACCAGCTGATCCAGAAATTTCTGTTGTATTTTTCTATACATTTTTTGTGTAGTGAAAACATTTCTTTATTTTTTTTAATCTATCGTATATTTTAAATATGTACTCTTTTCAACTCATGTTTTATGTTAATAGCAATAATAGAAATTAATATTATCTTAAAAAATCCTACATACCCAATCTTTTTGTGTGTCACTAGCTCTTGAAAATATATTTTCAATTGAGCACTGGTGAACGACAAGCTAATTCTAAAAACAACGGTCAACTGTATAAATGCAAAGCTTTTCAGTAAAATGAATGGAGCACTTTGGCTGCTTGGTGTTTGTTTATGTTTGTAAAAACAATATGCTAGATTTGGCTGATTTGTTCTGTCGAGTGAAGATGGCTCAGTGGTAAGAGTTCTGACTGATACCAAATCAGTTGGGTTTCGATCCGGACTTGAGGCATTTGGTTGTCTAGTCGCACTGAGGACAGCGAAACAGTACTGTCTGCAAATGACATATATATATATAGACAATATTAGTGGTCAATATATATATATATATATTTATATATATAAATTCCCAAGAGGATAGAATCCAGGTAGAACTCAATGTCCAGGACAGAGTAAGAATATAATATAAAAGGCTCAAATACCAATATTCCATGGTTATAATTTATTACATTGGAATCGTAATCATGATCCAATGCAATAAATTATATATAACCATGGAATATTAGTGTTTGAGCCCTTTATATTATATATATATATATATATATATATATATATATATATATATATATATATATATAATATAAATAGTTATACTTGTTTGGAAAAACCTTCGGTATTTTAGCTTGTAATTGAACAAACCCATGCCCAAGGGAAAATAAGGGATAAAAAAAAAAAGAACTAAGAACATGAAATTGAGGTGAAAACAATCAGCCAGAATCCAAGCTCTGAGTCCAAAGAAAAAAAAACTCCAAAATGAGTAAAGCAAATGTAACTACGTAAAGTGCTCAATACACTAAGTAGTGCAAACCTAAATATGAAGCTAAAGAGCCAGGTAAATTTACCTAGGTTTCACCTATATGGATCATCAGGGTCAACTGGCCAGTTGACCCTGACAATCCGCATAGGTGAAACCTAGGTAGGTTTACCTGGCTCTTTAGCTTCATATTTATATATATATATATATATATAGTCATTAGGGAGGCTCTGCTTATTAAACTTTATTCTCCCACTATCAATCTCATACTATTTAGCAGAGGAGATGTGTTCTAAAAATAGAAGTCTTGTCCTGGTCAACTGGCCACTCACAGCACACAAAACGTTTGAACTCCACACTGTAAAACTACTATGTAGCAGCCACACACAGACAGATAGACAGAATTTGCCATTTATATATATATATATATATATATTAGTACATTGATTGATTGATTGATTGTTTGTTTATTTGTTTTACCAGCATATCAACCCCTACGGGTCATTTAATGCTGAAACTGGATTTTTTTGTATTTAAGAGT
Organism: Acanthosepion esculentum; assembly: GCA_964036315.1. Lineage (NCBI taxonomy): Eukaryota > Metazoa > Mollusca > Cephalopoda > Sepiida > Sepiidae > Acanthosepion > Acanthosepion esculentum. Next base: position 19,817,876 of record OZ038484.1, read on the forward strand.
GTTTTAAATCATAATAATATTTTTTCAAAAACGTAGAGCTGGTAATAATATTTTTCCAAAAATGTAGAGCTGGTAATAATGCTTTTCCAAAAACGTAGAGCTGGTAATGTTTTTTTTTTCAAAAACGTATAGCTGGTAATAATATTTTTCAAAAACGTAGAGCTGGCAATAAAATTTTTCAAAAACGTAGAGCTGGTAATAATATTTTTCAAAAACGTAGAGCTGGTAATAATATTTTTCATTTTCATTCTGGTTTTTCAAAAACGTATAGCCGGCAATAACATTCTTTCAAAAACGTAGAGCTGGTAATAATATTTTTCCAAAAACGTAGAGCTGGTAATAATGTTTTTTCAAAAAACGTAGAGCTGGTAATAATGTTTTTTCAAAAAACATAGAGCTGGTAATAATGTTTTTTTCAAAAACGTATAGCTGGCAATAATATTTTTCGAAAACGTAGAGCTGGTAATAATATTTTTTCATTTTCATTCTGGTCTTTTGTGATCTTTTTCAAAAATGTATAGTTTGGTTCGTTTTGTTTTGTGACATATCAACCTCAATGGGCTATTCAATGCTGACAAGATCCTACTGTAGGTATGATCTTTTTGTCAAAAAGATATTGCTGATACTGTTTTCTCTCCACAAAGCGCTTCTGGCACTAAAATCCATCTTTACACTTTCATAGTCAGGTTGTGGGGCCAAGTATTCGCCCATAGATGGGACAACAACAGGTGCCACAACCCCGGGTCAGGGCGGACCCGGGAACACCAGCAACCAAGAGGCGGTGTCACGATCCGCAAAACCTCCCGATCAGAGGCCCTACTGCCAGACGCAGTCCATTGTCCCACCCAGGACGGGGGTGCAGTTCATCGTCTTACCCAGGACGGGGATGCAGTTTATCATCTTACCCAGGACGGGGATGCAGTTTATCGTCTTACCCAGGACGGATTAGTACATTCAACAATATATTTTGTAAGTATATGTATTTAAGTAGCTTTTGGTGTTTTATAAATAGGACATTTACTACCTTTGTTCAAAGATATAAGATTATTTAATTTTTTTTTTTAATTAAGGTAATTTTTTCTTAAGTTTTGCAAATTTAGTAATGTCATTGAAGATAGATTGTAATTTTGTGCTATATTTGTTTTTATCAAGTATAAAAAAAATATTCAATTCATAGCTTTTTCCAGATTGGGATTGTTATTTAAATAATCTTTGAATTACACAGAAATAGGATCTCTCAAATGACAAAACAGTCACCCCAGCTACATTCATGGCAGTGTTAAAATCCAAAAAACCAAGTAACCCACTCTACTTTATTATTTCACAAGTCACCACACCTATATACCAATTAGCTAAAACTTTCAATCAGTTAATCTTACCATATCTTCCTACCAATTGTAGTATTAATTCTATTAATGAATTCTTACAAACCTCCCCCCCTCATATACCACAAAATGAAATATTAGCATCTTTAGATGTTGAAAACCTATTTCATAATGTCAATGAAACAATTGATGTCATTTGATGCTCTTTGTTGATAGATTTGTTCTATTAAATTTAAATATTACATTGCACTAAATATGCTTCTTACAACTATTACTGCTTTTCACATATTACATTAATTACGCATCCCTAAAGATGGCTCACAAGAGTCAAAATCTTGGACACAAGTGTTATAAATGTTCAAGAAATTTAGTACAACAACTGCCATTTTTGCAAAGGATCGTTCAGTTTGGAGAGACACAAAATATCTATACTATTTAGTAATATATATATATATATATATATTGCTTGACGTGCCTTTAATCGATTTGGCTACAGAGGAGTGTTCGGTTAGCAAGGTTGAATTTACTGCTTATAAACTTCAATGTTCCATGAATCTCTCACGTACATTCATAACTGCTCATGGCGTATCAAATGTAAACAAATTACATCATACATTATGAAATGGACAAAGTCCGACAATTATTTAAAGACATTTTTATGTTTATACATTCTTTTTATAGATACAAATATTTAAGTAAATGCTCTGTTTTATAATAAACAGTATTAAACAACACTTACTGGCCTGAATGTCCGAGAAATTTTCTTAATTGTATTAAAACTCATACAATGCAATATTTACCATTTACCAATATATAAAGAAATAATATGAAAACAATTTTTTATTTATAAACACTTACTAAATTATTCAAATATGTGTACCAATTATAAGTAAATCCTTATTATTTATCATTTTATAAAGTTCAAATCAATGTTTTGCCATCCATTCCAATAAACAATTTAATAAATTAATAGTGTTTATTATTTTTGTTGTCAATTCTCAAGAACAAAGAAAATGCATAAATTCACTTATTTTATTACAATTCTAATCATTGCTTTTTAAAACAATAAATTCATTGCCAAAGAAATAATGTATACTAATATTATGGGTAAAACTGTCCTATCGACTCTCCATTTTGAAGGTTTATATCTGTCAATATTTTTTTGCAATCTGCAGAACTTTTCATGACTTTCTTCTGCCCACTGCTCATTGTTGAACTTGTTTGCAAGCTTCTATTTTGCAAGATTATTTTGTGTTTTCCATTTATAATCTTTTGTCATAGTAAAGGATAAAAAGGTCAACAATAATTTGCCAAAGGTTTAATCAAATGTCTATTTCGGTCTTTTCTTAGAGCGACTTCTGTACATTTCTCATGAGTCAGATATTATTTGAAGATAAGGAGATCGACACTTAAATGCCTCAAACATAAACACTTGTATTTCATAAGGAGCTTAACTTCTTCATTTCTGCTTCTATCATAGGCATTTTATTTGTTTTTTTGCTGCTTTCTGCATGTGAAACTTGTCAGTTGAACAAGACAAATTCAATTGAATATTTTGTCATTTCATTATGATGATCAAAATCACCTGATTTTCATTCAAACCAGGTCACATACAGACTTTTTGGCTTCCTTTCATTCAGTCAGCTCTATCAAAAATATTTGGCAACTTTACTTGAAAAATAGGTGAGGTCACTGGTAACTGTAAATTGGATTACCTCCCTTCACAACTCAAATTATCATTTACCATTGGTGAGATAAGGGGACTTTAAGCCTCTAAATTTTTCATAGCAGACAAGTCCATACTAAAACAGAAGAGGGGATTATTCTTTTAGATAGTACCTTTTTTGCTTCAATTTAATTCTTTCCTCCCCACCCCTTATTAGGTGACAAAGTTTTCAGTTTTCTGGTTTGGAAATGTTTCTTTTGGTTTTGGTTATTATTTTTATATTTGTTATTATGTTTCAATGTGTACGTGTTTGTGTGATTTATTTATTGATTTATTATTCAACCCTCTGCATTTTTCATTTGACAAGTTAACTGTTATTTCCGACACATTTAGGATTGTGGAGTCTTCTAGTACTTTTAATACAAACTATCAGGTTACCTCCTCCTAATTTTTGAAACCGCTACTAGGGGACGCTTTCCAGACTATAAATACTCAGCAATATCTTTTCTTGCCTTCTTCTTCTTATTTTTTCCACTTACGCATCAATATGTAACTCTCTTGTGGAAGAACGCATTCCCTTTTAGAAACACATGAACAATACACATGCGCACGTATGTACAGACCTTTCACTTCATTTTTTCTTTCTCCTACACCAAACTACATGCACACAAACAACTCACTAGCTTAAATGTTTTCTTCATTCATGTTAATTGTTCGGTAACATACAACAATATTCTATTGTTTATGTAACCCTTTATTGTTAATACATTATTATTTGTTTGCACATATATATTGGTCATTATTGTTTCTTTACAAATTTTTTACATGGCCTCATATCCCGAATCTGCCATGTTGCTTGTGGGCATTTCAGGAGATATACGTGTTTATCTCTCAACACATACACCGACCCGTAACACAAACAATCATTTTCTTTTGTTTTTTTACATGTATGCTTTATTCCTTGTAAATATACATTGGGAATATTTTTCAAAGTTGTTATTTTATCATACTCTCCTAAAATGTACATATGGGGTTAGTTAAGAATTTAGAGTAATTATGGTATTATGGTGAATGTAGTGAAATGTGGAATTTGGTAAAAAGAAAACTGTCTAAAGAAACAGTCAGTGATTGTGACTAAAAATAGGGCACAGATGAGTATACCCTTCCCCCCTTTTAGGCCTTGTCACAATTTCCTCCAAAATTAAATATATATTTTCTGCCTAAATTTCTAGGATGAGTTATCATTATTTACATTATTTTCATGCAGACTATTGTCCTCATCTTTGTTGTCATTATCACAACATTTTGGCCATCATACCTGAATCATTATACACCTGATGAAAGCCAGAATGCACAACAGCTGAAACATTGTGATCTCATCACTATTGACTAATCATACAATTTTATTTACAAAGTTGAATATGATAGAGTGTATTAGGTTGGATCATAAATAATTTCTGTTTTTGTTTGCCAATTTTAAACTTCAAAATATAAAATACAATTACATTTTATTCAAGTATATATTCCCCATTATTTGCAATGACTTATTACCACTTATCAGTGCCTTTTGTTCCCTTACTATCTGTGGAGCAATTGGTTAAGTTTGATTGGCAAAATGCTCAACAAATGAAAGTGACAAAGTTCACAATAAACAATAAGAAAAAGAAGAAAAAAGAACTGGGTATAATAATACTCAGCAGACAATATACAGGGTGCGATGAGTAAAATTGTTACCATTTTATATTTTTAATTTTGCACATGCATCTTGTTTGTTTTTTATTTTGTCAACTGCACAATATAGTAGGGTCAGTTGGGCACCATCTGTGAGAAAAAGAGCACTATGATGCAATTCACTCCACCAGTCCTCATCTTTGTCACCATATTTATCACGTTTCAGCCGTTGTACACTCTGGCCTTCTTCAGGTGGTTCGAATGTTGAACTGAACCCTTTATTTTGCTCACTGGGGTAGACTGTTCTAGTTCCACGTACCATGTCTAATGGATGTCAGATAATGGGTATAACAGCTTTTTTTGTTAGACAAGTGGGTTTTGTCCAAACTCTCATTCAAGCAAGCTCTTCACCATCAACTAGTTTCACATGCCAAGAATTAGACTTTTTTGTCAAGATATATTTAGCAATGGAACAGAGTACAGAAATGTGAATTCTTGCTTTCCCCAGAAATGTGAATTCTTGCTTTCCCCAGAAACGTGAATTCTTGCTTTCCCCAGGGATGTTAAAATGAATATAAATAGTTTCAGACAAAGTTCATACTTTCAGCTTTTCTGTTTTTCCAAATTGATAGACATTGCACCATCTCATATCTACAGAGACATGTCAAATAGCTAATGATGAGGATTTTTTTTTATCGGTTTAGCAATTTTCTGCTATTGTTTACCTTCAACTTTCATTTTGCCAATTTGTTTTTATAACCTAAGGAATATAATGTGTATATCATTCTATATCATTTGTATGTCATTCTATATCATTTGCATATCATTCTAAAAAGCAAGACTTTTACTTGCTTATAAAATTGGATTTTGTTTTGTGGAAATCTTTACAAACATTTTTTTTCTTTTTTAATGTGAGATATTGATCACCTCCTGCAAACTTAATATAGAAACAATAATTTTCTTCCCCTAACATTGCTTGTTCCCCAAATAACAACAACAACAATAATAATAATAATAATAATAATCTACATATCTATTATCTCACGTTTTTTCTGATTCTTCTCTACCAAAAAAAGAGAAGGCTAGTTTTTTTATTCCATCATCTTATTTTTGGTTTTTGCTTCAAGTGTTTAAATTCAGCATCCAGCAAGTAAAGCAAATTAGGATGAGGGAATTGGTTAAAGGAATTTATGTCGGTTCTCTTTACGCTTGAGGTTCATCAAAATGTGGTTCCTTGAAAAAGTGATTGGAAAATGTTTCTTCAGCTGGAAACCCTTTATTCTTTGGCAGCCATTGTTTTCTTTCTTTTTATCTTTTTATTTCTTTTTCTTTTCTTTTTCATTGCTTTTTTCTTTTCTTTTACTCCTTTTACTTTTTGTTTATATTTTCTTTGTTTGTTTTCTTTTCCTTTTTTGTTTCTTTGTTCTTTCTTTCCTTACTTCTTTTGCTCTTTGTTTAGCTTTATCTATTTTCTTTTATCTTTTTCTTTTTTGTTTCTTCATTTAATTTTCCTTTTCTTTTCTCCTTCTTTGTTTTGCTTTGATTTCTTTTTCATTTCTTTTGTTTCTTTGTTTTCTTTAGTTTTACTTTCCTTTTTATTTTTGGATGCAGAAGGAAAAGAAATCAGTAAAAAAAAATGAAGTGAATAAAACAGACTCCAGCTTTATTCACACATGCTCACACACACACTTACATATACATATATGAACATACATATAAAACACACACACGTGCACATATATATAGATAGATAGATAGATAGAAGCAGTGTGGACATAGAAATCAACACTGCATGGTGACTATCAGTTTCACACCTTAAACAATCATCAAACCTCCTAAGGTGTGAAACTGACAGTCACCATGCAGTGTTGATTTCTATACCCACATTGTTTATATCCACAAACGTTCAACCCCAATATTGAGCACTCTACCCTCATAAATACAGCAAAATTTAAACAATATATATATATATATATATATATATACTTTATATATGTATATATAATGATAACTATTTACATTATTCAGATTATTGTCTTCATCTTTGTCGCCATGTTTCTCACAACGTTTTGGACGTTGTACACTCCGACCTTCTTCAGGTGATTGGAATGTTGAATTGAACCCTTTATTTCGCTCACTGGGGTAGACTGTTCTAGTTCCACATGCCGTGTCTAATGGATGTCAGTTATCTCCTGTTAATTCCCCTCTCAAAGTTCTCCACTGCCTTAACCCACTTTATCTACTTGAGGACACATGGCAGTGGATAAAGGCATTAGTTAGATCCAGTGACAGGACCCAAAGAGTGTGAGTTCAATACCTGGTCCAAATAATGTAAATAGTGTACATAATACCTCATCTCAGAAATATAGACAGATAGTGATAACTATTGAATTATTTATATATAAATATGTGTGTATGCTTATGCATGTGTGTACATTTGAATGTATGTATAGACGTATGGTATATATGTGTACTTACCTTAGATAAGTCTTGCACAAGCCCATAATTTTGGAGCACCTAATAAAGATTAAACTTATCACACAGTAGTAATGGTTTGCCAGACTAGATCATTGAATCATAGCAAGACAACCAAATATGGGTAATAAGTAAAATTTAAACTGGCACAAGGTCATTTGTCTAGAGAACCTAGGGAAAATCAAGACTTCACTAAACAGCAGTAAAAATGTGTGAAACTATCATTACTCAGTGAACTATGTGTATGCGTGTGTATAGCAAGAGATATGAGAGATAAGTGTATAGAGAGATATGAAGTGACTGAGATAGGTATATATATGTGTGTGTGCATATACATAGATAGATAGATATGAAGAGACTGATATAGATAGATTGAATAACGTGAGATGAAAAATGACTAATAATGCTCTTCAATTTTATCTTTTTACTTATATTTTTCCTTTTATTTCATTGAATTATTTTTGTCTTATGTCTTTTCTTTCTTCTTTTTTCTTGTTTTTATTTTTTATTCTCGCTTTTTGAAGACTTTCTTCTTTCATCATTTTTCACTTTTTTCTTCTTTTCTTTCTCTTTTGTATTTTTTCATTTCTTCCTTTCTGCTTTCTTTCGAAATTCATTTTTTTATCTCTTACCTTCTTTTTTCTATTAATTTTCTTTCTTTTTCTTCATTTGATTCTCTTTCTCTTTATGCTCTTCCTCTTATTTCCTAATCTCTCTCTCATTCTTTTATCTTTCCTTATTTATGTCATTTTAAACACGTACAGATATCTAAAATAAGAGTGCCAATAACTGACCCTTCCCCCATCCTGCTGCCCTCTCACATCTGCAGGGTCAGTGCCCATGAGAGAATAGTTCATGAGGCAGCAAGTATTTTGGGTGCCATCATATTTCCAAGATTAATAGCTCAGCCTAATAATATCCGAAAATGGAACATTCCTGCCGCCTGACATTCTAAGTGACTCTCTAAAGAGAATCTCTCGTATTCTTTCTCTTATCTGCCAACGACCATCAGAGTTGGATACAGCATTGATTCTTTTTTTGATGGGGGGGTCTGTATGAGAGGTTAAAAATACAGTTCCTTAGAAGCTCAAATCATTTTATAGAATTTTTCCCTCTTTTTAGCTTCCTCTACACTTCAACTTTTCCATTATTCATTTGGCATAAATGTCAGAGTCATAAAAATTTACAAGTAAATTTTCTTCTTGGCAATCAACCATGCAAAATAATATAAAAGCCCTTTTCAGTTACCTGAGTAAGATGGGGCCACCTTCACTGATCCCCCAACAAAAAAAGTCTTGCAATTTTACTTTAATATTTATTTGATTAATATTTCAGTTTAATTATTGAATGGCAAAAGCAGTATAAAAATATTATAGGAAAACATTATATAAAAACGTTATAGGAAAACAGTATTATAAAAACACATGAATAAAGTATATTTAGGAAGCAAGTATTCATCAAAAATTTGATTAAAAAGAAACAACAAAGTCTGGCTGTCTTTAATTTTTATTTATATTCTTGCACTTTTTGAATAAGGTGTTGAGTATTTTGCTCAGGATTGTGGATAAACTGCCCAACATTCAAGTTTGTGTCATTGTTTCGTCCAAGTACTTTTGACCAACTCAGTCATTTTCAAGAACCAATCTGTTGTTTGTGTGTAGACAGAATTCCTTTGTTTACATCCTTGGAAAGCTGGAAGTTTGAAATAGACTACAGTGATGTCACGTGTAACATTATTGGGAACAAAGCCACACCAATTCTTTTTGTATATATAATAATAATAATAAAAGTAGCTGGCCACTTGTATTCGAGGATACCCATCTACTAGAGTGGCTAGCCAATCCCTATTGAAGACTCTCGTTCAGGCACATTTGTGTTTTCTCAACACCCACGGAGCCCACCTATGGCTTATACTGCAACTATGCTGAACAAACCTTAGTTACAGTTTCTGGGAGAGAGCGTGTTATCTAGCGTGATGAACAATTTGAACAAGGCCAGCATGCTCAAGCCCTCGGCCATGATGACTTGTGGCTTTATGCTAAAACAGCTATCAATGGCCCCCCCAAGAGTTCCATCTACCCAATTTCACTCACAAGGCTTGGGTCAACCCATGATATGGTTTCTCAGGCACTTTCCAAAGGTGCCACACGCTGGAATCGACCTCAGTCCAATACGATAACATCAGGAAGTCACCTTCCTGACAAAACAACCATGGTGAGATTCGAACCCGGGTCTCACAGTCAGAAAGAGATTGTTCTAATCACTCAGCCACATGCCTATAATATATATATATATATATATATATATATATATATATATAATGTTTGATGAAAGAAAACAAACAAGGTACAGCAATTAAGCTTTTTATTTAATTTTTCTTGTATTCAAACAAGTGTTTTCTTTTCTGGACACAGAGTGTGTAGAAACTGTCCAAATGTTTTGTAATTCCGAGCGCTTTCAGCTATACTTTTAGCCATTATCAAAGGATGATTTTATTTTTGCTTTTAATTGGGCGTATGGGTTGGGTGTATATTTTTAGAGTTATAGGGATGTTTTTATTTTCCTCTTAAGGAACTGTGTTCTTGATCAAACCGAATTCATAAATAATTACATCGGTCACACCACTACATGCCTATCCATCTGCCTTACGTTACACTTATCTGACCATAGATCTTTTAGAACCCATTTAAACATACACACAAACTTATCAGACTACTAGTATGTATACTAGTAGAAAATACAAACATAATAACCTTATCCACATGTAAAAAAAGATTAAAAGTAATGGAAGCCTTAATAATAAAAAAGAAAAAGCCAACACTCAATAATATTAACTGCAAACACGGCCACAATGTGCTGTGTTCGTAAAATAAAACACTCCTATAACTCTAGAAACATACACAATGTCCATACACCCAATTAAAAAGGAAAAATAAAATCATCCTCGATAATCACTAAAAGTATAACCGAAAGCACTTGGAATTATGAAACATTTGGACAATTTCTACACAGTGTCCAGAAAAGAAAACATTTGTTCAAACACAAGAAAAATTAAATAAAAAGCTTAATCACAGTACTTTTTCTGTGGTCTTTAATGAAACATGTATAAATGAAGGATTTCTGCCTAAATACACAATATATATATATATATATATATATATATATATATGTATGTATATATATAGGTATATTAAATACATTATATACTGTCTCCTGTAGTGAATATTTTATTTACTGTGGGTTGTTTATTTTGTATAATAATAGTTTCTTGTTTCTTGAGTCTTTCCTTGTATTGGATGCTGTAGAGTATTTTGGCATTATCTACTAGTATTTGTCTTATGTTGATAATTGTATTTTGGTCACTGGTGATGTGCTGGTCAATATCTGCGTGGATTGCACTGAATTTTCACAGATCAGTCTGCAAGAGAGTGTCATGCGCGTGTGCCCAATGTAAGAATTTACTGCATTTTACGAGAATTCATAGGACCTTCCCACTTAGAAGATATAATCTTCTCAGAGTCATTTTCATCCATTTCTGGACATCTGTAGAGACGTCAACTCTTGTGTTACTTATCAAGTATGCCCTGGAATTGAATTCACTAATGTCATAAATTTCATCCTTATTGAGAGCTTCATTATGTGCCAGACGAAACTAAACTTAGTAAATAATTCTGCATGTGTGTGTGTGTGTGTGTGTGTGTGCATGCACATGTGCATATACAAATAATTGTCTATATGCAAGGCTTTTGCCAAACATTTGCTTAATTTGAACAGTGAATACAAACTGAATGTAGTACATACTTTTGCTGCAACGGTTTGTGAGCAGTCCCCTCTGTGAATCCAAAGTATAAATGCACTAGAGAGTTATTTCAAAAGAAACAGTGGAAAGTAGTTGTTTGGGTAAGTCATTTTTTTCATTGTTGAATACCTGAAATTTTTGGTTAGTATGAGTCAT
>OZ038484.1:19838967-19930521 GCA_964036315.1 Acanthosepion esculentum
CCCTTTCAAAGTGAAGTATTGTTATCTTACTGGTATCTTACTATTCCACTTTTCAGATATTTACCCTTTTTAAGAAAATGAAAATTATCAAATACTAGTGCATTAGTCATTTTCTGGAACTTACCTGTTTTCAGGAACTTACCTGTTTTCATAGCAATCTTTACTTCCACCTGGTGCGTAATATTGTTTCTCTTTGAAAGAATCTGTCTGCCTGTGACGAAAGACATGACTTACCTCGGAGTGCAAAACGAGTGCGAACATGTCTTGCCTGCAGAGTACTCCTGAAAAGATTATTTCATTCTGTACTATAACAGAAAATGTGGCACAAGGCCGAAGTGGGGAATGGGGAAGAGGTTGGTCTTCTGTCTTAACTTTTAAACTTAGCTAGCCACAAACGCTGACCCAATCATACTAACAATATTTCTTGCACCAAAACAACACATTCTTACTTACCTTTCTTACCACACCCACCATAATACCTCAATGACTATGAAAATACTAACTAGACCCCATATGTACAATTTATCGTCTGTGGGCGTAGGGGAATAAAATAATTTAAAATTTTAAAAAGTAACCCCAATGAGTAATTACAATATGAGATAAATAACTATTTACAAGAAACTAAACAAAATCGTGTTAGTAATAAAAAACCCACAATCACTAAATGTGGCAGAAACATCAGTTAACCGGACGAAATTAATGCGGGAACTATAATAAATTAAAAACATTCATTCATCCCAAGCATTCACACAGCCATGCACTCATTCAGACACAACAACAGATACGAAAAATCACACCCGAAACGAAAAACGTCCCGCATCCACCAGAGAACTGACGTCACTGACCACCTAACGTGGGAGGGGATGGGGAATTAAACTTAAAGAAAAATAGGGACAGAAATAAAAGGGGCCAATGAGCATACATACCCTAGCTAAGTTTACTAAAAAAGGAAACTAAAGAATCAAAAACAAAACATAAGCTAACCTAATTTGGGGATGGGTTCATCCCAGCTAAAGCAATATTCTGATGCCTAACCGGCATCAAAGTGCCACTCCAGGTCAGCCCCTTTCACACGACACAAGCGCGCAAGATTCACCCACCTTTTGCTGAATTCAGATGAAGTGAGTCGCCGCCTTTCCGACCTAATCTTGACTTTAAGCTGATGATACTCTCGAAAAGAAAAATGGCCGCTATCGAAGACACAAATTATGTGCGCCGATCTCGTCCAAAACGAGACGATATCTGCACACATGCAAATTTCGGCCATGTTGGGCTGGCATAAAAACGAGGTGCCAGCGGCACGAATCAGGTTCGGCGGACTTCGTGCAACAGAGTTGGACGTGCGAAGAGGAATTTGAAGTAGGCGCGTCTGAGTTGGTGTCTGTTTCACGACTGCCCGGTGTAACGGCCGATTAAGGGAGACTCGCAATCCATTTCCTCGAGGCGACTGACGACGAAAGTAGAACAGCTGGTCTAACTGCGCTCTCTAACCCCCCTCTCGTCACTTTTTTTCTTTTTTTCACTACAAGCTATTTTGGCTGTTATGGCGAAGGTTTGCATAATCAGCGACATTATAAAACCGTTTTCCGGCCAGGGCGATGTGGTGGCATGGCTAAAAAAGGTCAGGCTGGTGGCAAGACTTCAGCAGGTGGACGATGTGGCTAGCCTGCTACCATTATACCTCGAGGGGGACGCACTAGCCCTCTACATGGAAATGGAGGAGGAAGATCAAGGAGATATCAATCAAATTGACGCCAGACTGAAGCAGGCATTCGCGGACGACGCATTTTCAGCATACAGAAAGCTGACCATGGTCAGGTGGACTGACGAGCGCGTAGACGTCTACACAAACAGTCAGGCAGCTTGTTCGATTGGCCGGATTCGAGGGAGCCGAGATGGAAAGGCTCACCAAACTAGCCTTCGTCATGGGGCTCCCTGATGTGATCTCCCTTGAACTCCGACAGGCACCGAAGCGCTGACTGTGGGGGAGTTGTTAGCGAGAGCGAGAGTGCTGACAACCGAGATGAAAGTCAAAACGTAGTTGCGGCTGTGCGCCCACCCCGTATTGACGGCGCGTCTCCCACCAAGAGTGGCCCACTCACCAGTGTGACATGCTTCAGGTGGCAGTGGTAAAGGCCACATAGCAAAAGACTGCCGAAAGCGCAGAACACGCTGCTGTCAATGCGGGGAGATTGGTCACTGGGCCCGAGACTGTTCGGGAAACGCTACAGGGGACAAGGCATCAGCGCCAGCCTTTTCCCCAATCAAGATGTAAATACGGCTCTCCCGGTGGCAAACATCCTTGTTGACGGAACTTCGTGTTCAGCGCTGATTGATACTCGCTGTTCACGGACAATTGTGGATGCAGATCGGTGTCGGTCTTGGAAGAGTGACAGTGGACGTCTTGACTATTGGAGGCATGTCCCGTCCATGTTGCGGTGTAGGAGTGGTAACTGTATCCACGGAGGAAGGCGGTTCTGCCAAGATCAACGTGTTGGTGGTGCTTGGTAAGCAACTGGGATTTGACCTGCTATTGGGGATTGATGCTATAACAGCATTGGGAGACGTTGCTGTTGGGCCAACGGGACGAGTACAGATTGGCAATGGGCGAGCAGCCAAATGTGTAGCCATTACTGTGGATGAACCCGTCTTCACTGCCACCTTCGACCACCGGAGGCGATCTTGGACTGTGGCATGGAAGTGGTCGGAGAACCGCGCGCCTGAAAGACTGCACAATGGGGTTTCTGTGTACCAGGTAGCAGCAGAGATCGGGGAGGGTTATGAACAGGAGCTTCGCACGTGGATCAGCAGTGGCTGGCTCGTACCGTACCCAGAAGAAAGACTGGGGCCTCCCAAGGGGCTAATTCCCCTGATGGCCGTACTACAGCAGAACAAGTCAAAAGTACGTCCAGTGATGGACTTCCGGGAGTTCAACCATCACGTTGACGCTTTCACAGCCGATGCAGACGTCTGTGCAGCTAAACTGCGCGAATGGCGGCAGAAGGGATCCAATGTGTCCTTGTTGGATTTCGGGAGAGCGTACCTCCAAATACTTGTCCATGAGTCACTCTGGCCATACCAGACCGTGGAAATTGACGGGAGAAGATATTGCCTGACACGTTTAGGATTCGGATTAAACGTAGCTCCCCTCGTCATGAAGGCAATCGTCAGCAATGTGCTAGCTCAGGAAGAAGCTGTGGGTCGTGCGGCATCTGCCTACATTGACGACATCTATATCAATGAAGATGTCGTTCCTGCAACCCGCGTTAAAGAACATCTGGCCCAGTTTGGGCTGGAATGCAAGGACCCAGAACGGTTGGAGGATGGCGCACGGGTACTAGGATTGGCGGTCGCGATGGAACAAGGTAGATTGCGTATGGTGACGAGGAAGCGCGTCTGAGTTGGTGTCTGTTTCATGACTGCCCGGTGTAACGGCCGAGAAAGGGACTCGCAATCCATTTCCTCGAGGCGACCGACGACGAAAGTAGAACAGCTGGTCTGCCGGCGAACGGCACACTGCACTCTCTAACCCCCTCTCGTCACTTTTTTCTTTTTGTTCACTACACTGCCCCTCAACGTTAATTTGATTTATGTTTTATTGTTTGTAATGGAAAGGAAAGTTTGATTTTTTTTTTTTTTTTTTTTTTTTTTTTTTTTTACAATGTGCATGAATCTGTTTTCCATATCTTGTTATTGACCCAAATTTAATATTTTCAATACATGATACACTAACATTGTGTAGGCCAAGTATAATCCATATGTTGTTTTTTTGCAATAGATTTTTTTTTGTCGACCCGTGTCTCCTGTCATGTGTGCTGTTCTTGTTATTACTCCTCTTCACGGTTTTCTGTTATTTGAATAATTTTACCCAATACCTTTTCTTTTTTTATATCTGAATTTTGATGCACACACACACACACACACACACACACACACACACACACACACATATTATTATGGCTAATAATGCAAGACTCGGTAAATCGAATCGAGTTCTCTCAGTCACTGTGTTTATCTAAAAATAAATACGCTTAAATTCACCTTCTTCTCTGCCGTGAGCCAACGGCTTCAGGGCAAAATTTCCGACTGACGCGAATTCAGCCGGTTTTCGATTCTAGCCAGAGGCAACCGGACATCTAACCACACTGATGAGCTGTGATACAGCGAAACAGTCTGTCTGTGGATGACTATATATATATATATATATATATATATATATATATGTATGTATGTATTTAGGCAGCAATCCTTCTTTCATGCACATTTCATTAAAAACGACTGACAAGGTGCTTTTATTTAGTTTTTTATATAATTTCTCGTGCGATCTAATAAAGTTTTTCTTTTCAGAGGATAAATTATATAAAAACTGTCCAAATGTTCTTTTTATCAGCGCTTTCGGCTATACATTTAGCCATTTTCAAGGATTATATTTCAACTGTTAGAAATAGAAATATATATATATATATATATATATATATATATATATATATATATAAGAAAGAGAGAGAGCCATGCTTTCATCTCCAAAAAATTAATGCAAAGGCAGTTGCTGTCTACAGTCCAATCTCACCCCACTCATTATTAATGTTTCTGTTCTTAATTCTTCCACACCCAGTAATCCCTTGTCTTAGTGGTTTTACTGCTTTGCTTGGGGTGAAATTGATTTTGTGTATTTAGGCAATCCTTCTTTCATGCCCATTTCATTGAATATGACAGACAAGGTGCTTTTTTAGTTTTTTATACAATTTCTCATGTGATGTAATTTTTTTCTTTTCGGATGATAAATTATATAAAAACTGTCCAGATGTTCTTTTTATCCGAGCGCTTTCGGCTATACATTCAGCCATTTTCGAGGATTAAATATTTTAACTGTTAAATAAGAAATAATTTGTATGTATGTTTTATAAAATGTTTTCATTTTTCAAAACATGGTCAAGATATTGTGTCCATGTTCATAGTTGATATTAAGTGTTGGTTTTTTATAAGGCTTCCATTTTTTTTTGCCTGTAAATGATGCTAGTGTTGTCAACAAGTATGTTACGAATAGTGTCCATGAATATTTAAATGAGATCTAATTGAGCTATGGTCAGAAAGATATAGAGTGAGTCTGCGTGTCAAACATGTTGTAGTGTGGCCTATATAATTATTTACAAATTTTGATTGATCAGGAATACAATTCCTTAATGGGTATTTAAATTTGTAAATAATATCTGCCCCTATTTAATATTTACATATATATATATATATATATATATATATATATATATATATATATATATATATATATTAATCCAGGACCATTTTCAAACTTATTCAAGATCTTCGCTCTCTCTAACATTCTAACTCTCTGACCTGGAGTAACAAAACAAGGTGCCTTACAATTTCATTTTCAAGTCTTTTTTCACTGCTCTTTGGACTGTCATAAGAGAAACTTCTCTTTCATGTGTCAGACCTCTTATGAATTGAGTTGGATCTTTTCTTTAGTTGTAAATTGAAATGATGATCTTCCTGTTGTGACCTCCTGACCCAATTTCCTTTACTGTTCCCTCTGTTTAAAACATTCATCGTTCTCTTGATGGTACTTGAATGGACTTTGAAGATGGAAGCCAGAGTATAATTGTTAGTACCATTACTGAAGGCCTGAATTGATCTTTTTCCTCTTACCATTGTTCAATTGAGAAGAGTGGAGCTGCCACAAAATGATTTTAACCTGTTCTGTTTCTAGCTGATTAACTCAAAGGGTTTGTCAGTGATTCTTAAGACGAATGGTTTCAAGATGGTGAAAACCTGGATTAACTCAATTAGTTTAGTGGGTTTTTTTAGATATTAAACATTTTTGGGGATGGACAATTTTGCTGTTACACCCAGTTATAGTTATGCAAAAGTGAAGAGATGGCCTTCTTATTGGCAAGAAGTGACAATCAAGATGTAAGCACAAATAGATTGGTAGATGTTAGCAGATAATAGTCCATTATTTTTACTTTTGTTTTTGTTTGTTTTTGAAATGTTCACTGAGGATAAAAATTACTACCAATTGTTTGTAAAACATTCATGTTGGGGTGAAACGATAAATAAAAAAACAAAAATAAATCTGGTAATGAACCATTACTGATTTTGGACTCTTACTGCTTTTATTTTAATTTCTGTAACTTTTTATCACAATTACCAGATTGTTATTCTATGACTGTAAACAAACCAAGTAGATTGAAAGAAAGGATCAACTTTATTCATCTTTGTTTCCAATTATCATACACTGACGATCTTGAAAGAAAATGTAACAGAAATTCAAATAAAAGAAATTTTCTTCTATCTGTCATGTCCCTTATATAAAAGGTTTGTCTATTATCAAGGAATCCATTCTTGAAGAATAACATAATCCAGCAATATATAATTTGAGAAAAGAAACAGAATTCTTCTTCTATATGCCATGTCCCTTAAGGATGTTGGTGATCATGGCTCTCCACAATTTCCTATCCTTTGTAGCTCTTAATAAATTTTGTCTTTGTTATCTCTCCTAAACATTGTTCTGCCAACCATTTACTCAAGCTGGCTAGTTTGTTTTCCTCTGTCCTTTTGCTTTCCTGTGGGTATCAAATTTTCCAAGCCCTCTTTCTTCATTATGTGCTCTAGAAATTTCAATGTCTCTTTTGCACATTAACTATAAGTGTCATTTTTGTTTCCATTTTCTCTAAAACTTTATCATTGCTTCCATGTTTGGTCCATTGTATCCTCAGCATCCTTCTGCAGAACCACATTTCTCTTACTTCAGGTCTCTTCTTCATCTGTGATGAAATTGTCCAGCATTCACTGCCAGAGATGAGGACTGATATTACATAGCAGTTAGTAGCATTGTACTCTGGTTCATCTAAGAAATTCAAATGATATTACAAAGTATTAATTCTTATCTAGAATGAATTACTGGCAGATCTTTTAAAAATTGAACACTAAATAATACTGTTCCCTATAAAATGTTATATATTATGTAATATAATACTTTGTTCTCTTGTGTTGTACTCTTAAATTAAAAAATATATTGTAAGATTGCAGTTAGCAATTCACAGAAGGCGGGGTCCTTGCAGTTGTTAACTAACAAGAGAGGTGCTTGCTGTTGGCAAGTCGCAAAAAGTGAGTTTCTTACAATCTTGGCAATCCACAGATGAGAAGATCCTTGCAGTTGGAAGGTCATAGAAAGGGAGGCCTTTGTTGTTGACAAGTCATAGAAGGGGAAGTACTTGCTTTTGACAAGTCATAGAAGGAAACGTCTTTACTGTTAGCAAGTTATAGGAGAGGCCCTTGCAGGTAGCATTTCACAAAAGGGGATGTCCTTGCAGTTGGTAATTCACAGAAGTGGAGGTTCTTATAGTTGGAAATTTATAGAAGGGGAGTTCCGTTCAGTTGGCAATTCATAGAAGGGGAGGTCTGCGTAGTTGGCACTTTCATGTATGGTGAGTTCCTTTATATTTTTTATAATAAAAATATAAAATGTATAATAATGAGATAATTTTTATATTCAATAACATATTGATATATTTATATGTGATAAACAATTTATTGAATATATTTTGACTGGTGTGTGTGTGTGTGTGTGTATATATATATATATATATATATATATATATATTATAAACAGCATATTTATTGAATAACATATGGACAATTTTGTTCCTGTGTTTGAAGTAGCTTTATGAATCCACCCGTCCCAAATGGTATCTCTTACTTAACAAGCCACCACTCTTGATGCCTTTTACAGTCTTCCAGGAAAGTGAAATCTTTTCAATGAAAGAATTCTTTAAAGCCAGAATAAATGACAAACAAAAATTACAATATTTGCCGATGATGATTGCATAAAAAAAAGTTTGCCCCAATCTTTTACCAATGGAGCATCTAATATCTTCCTGATGTAATATTTTGCGGTTTCTCTTAAACGATTATTTACTTTTCATCAGTTGTTATCTTCAGTTGCTATAATTGGGAACAGTACTGGTTTGAATCAGTCATTTGTTTCTCTGACAGATCAATGCAGCTAAAATGACATTAGCAAAACATCCTGAGATTTAAAGAAATGACTATATAAACATAAAAGTAAAAGTAAACAACACGCACAATGCACATGTATACCAACAAAATACTTTATAATCATAACTTTGACCTACATAATTCCATTTTCATAAAGGTCTGTCTCTCTCTTTCTGTATGAGAGAAATATAGTTTTATGTTATACTATGTTTATTGGTTAAAGTGCTCAATATCAGGGACAGAGTGTATGTAAATATAAAGATCCGTTGTTAATATATATATATATATATATATATATATATATATATATACAGTGTCCATAAAGTTTGTGTGCACTTTAAAAAATTTATAACTTTATTGTATTTGCAATAAAAATAATCTGTAAAAAATGTTATAAAGTTTAATGTACCTAGTTTTAAGTATAGCTAAAATATGATTTCAGGCATTACTGTAAATCAGTTGGCAAATGTTTTCCGTGAACTGCAAAATCGTATTACCCTTTGTATTGCTTAATGATGGAGGACATGTGGAAACTTAAATAAAATTTCAATAAAACCTTAAAAAATATAGATTTACTTCTTTCTAATCCTTTTTACGAATTATTTCTATCACAAATACAAATAAAGTTATAAATTTTTTAAAATGCACACAAACTTTATGGACACCCTGTATATATATATATATATATATATATATATGTGTGTATATATATTTATAGTAATTTGTTGAGTCTATAAGAATCCTCAACACAATGCAGAAAGCACTGGACAGCCGTTTTGTCCTATTTGTGACTCATCAGCATTGCGCATCCACTACCGAGAATTGAACCCGGTCCGTTACGATACAACTCAAGCATCATACCACTGGACCAACAGTCCTTGGTAATGAAGAAGAAACTGACTAGACTCGATATAGCACCACTACTCACTATATGCCATGGTGATACTCATCCAAGTACACGTAACACAACCGATTGTGCTCCAAGACCCACGTCTTCTTTTCCCAAGCCACTCCCTCCAGAGTATTAGAAGTTAGCAAGCTTTCTCCACCCCAAAATTTCTATCACTTATATGTGTGTGTGTGTGTGTGTGTGCCAAAAAGTGGACTCACTCACCATTTCAGTAGCACACATCCAAGTGAGCACACTTTTAGCAGGTTAAACTCACATTATAAAAATTAGAATGTACGGCTGCCAGCAAAAGAAACAAGATAAGGTACAAACTACAAATCAGTAACACGAAAATCAAGCAAGTAAAAATATTTATATAACTGGGAAATGTTTTAACAGAGGATGGAAAAATGCAACATGGATATCCGAAGCTGCATTGGGATAGCAAAAGATGCCTTCAAAAAGTATTAAGAAGCTAGAAAATTTGATTAGAAACAAAAAGAGTCCTGGATTGTTATCAGTCCTCCTATAGGACAGTGAATGCTGAGCAATAGCATTCACAAATAAAGAAGAGATTCCAGCTAACAAAAATGTTGTTCTATAGAAGGATGCTGAGAATATCAGAAATTAACATGTAGGCAACAAAGTTTTAGGGAAAATAAAAGATTTGACACTCACAGGATAAATTGAAGGAAAAATGTACAGAGAATAAGAAGTGCATAAGCTTGTTTGGCAGAACAGGGATTAAGAGATAAAGCCAAAAGACAAACTTAATTAAGAGATACAAAAGACAGGAAATTGTGGAGAGCCACGTTCTTAAGGGACATGGTAAAAAGAAGAACCACAGCTGCAGCATCTGACTAAGAAAAATATTTTATTAATAATTGTTTGCATGTATAATTTTCTCAGCGTAGCTGTTACATAAGGCCGAAAATATGAAACACCCAGTGAGGATCGAACTCACTACCCAGTCGGAATTGTTCCAGCGTGACACGATGGCTAACCATTACACCACGTCGCGGTACGGTGCATACTTTAAAGTGTTAAAAAAAAAATCTACCGCGTTCACGCGCCTGATGTTGCAAGGGAGGCAACTCTCATCTCTAGTTACGTGAATTAGCTGTATTCAAGTGTTCTAGATCGACATTATAATTAGGATATATTTTAGAAAGTCAAAAAACAACTGCTTGAATCACGCGTTTTTTTTTTTTTTTAATAACTTCAAATTCGTGCTTGTCATCTTTTACGCGAATATAAACCTCTGACGATAAAAACATTTTGCAAATGAGAAACCATTTAAAATTATTGTATTGGTTCATCAAATACTTTTTCTTGTCAAAATCTTATTTTTATTATTACATAATAATAAAAATAGCAATCTGATACCTTTTGTCAAATGGGTTCATGAGAAACTCAATCCTGCATCTGATCAGCTCTTTCTCTTACATTCTGATCAGATTTAGATTTTTACAGATTGACTACTTGTCCAATCATCTACACTTTTTTTTTGGAGGAGGGAAGTAATTGCTGGGATCCCAATCCTGATTTTGAATTCAAAGTTGTTCTTGCTAGCCAATGCTAAAAGACCACGTCTACTTTCCTATTTTAGCCATTACTAGGGACAGAAAATGGGTTCATGCCTTTTCTAAAGCTATAGTGTGTAGTGAACATAAACTACCTAAGCCAGAATTTGAACTCAGCTTAATAAGATTGTGTGAAAATTTATAAAGGCAGAGTATACATTGTTTTTCACAATTGTTGAAACAAAGCAACGGCCTCTCAGACAGGGAGAGCATGAGGATGTTGATGAGGAACAATGGTTCCAGCAGGATGATGCTCCTCCTCACATTGCTAATGTTACCATTGCATGGCACCCTGAAAAGCTTCAGGAATGTCTCATCAGCCACAATGCTGAAGTGGAATGGGCACCTCACTCACCTGACCAGAACCCCCTAGATTTCTTCAAGGACATCTACCAGGACAACCATTGCTGCATTGAAGGCAGCCATCACAGAGAAGATTCAAGTGATCACCCAGGAGGAATGTGCATGCATTATCAACAACTTTGCATTCAACTGAATGGTGGTCAACTGGAGCAAGTACTCTAGGGCTCCTTTTGACATTTTTGATTATGTTTGAGACTAAATGGTTGCAGATCCTAAAATGTTATCCTTTTTCCTTTCAATAAATGGAATTTCCATTACTCTATTATTTGTGTCCAACCATTTTGTTTCATTGTGACACACCCTTTATATGGGACAGGTTGAACATTGAGAGCCAATATTTACAGAGCAGGTTTGGGCATGTTGCATGCAAAAAGCTTAAATCTCATTAATTTTCATCACTGCATCTATCAATACAAGTAAAAACAGATTATGGCAGCAAGTAATGAGTGTAAAATTTGATCTCCACCCACTACTAAGTTCAGTTGTACATAACTGCCCCCTCCCCAGCTGGAGTTTTATTTCACCGTTTACTGACAGCTATAGACTGATGGTCGAAGTTGTGATGAAAAATAAATTAATATAAAAGAAATCCTCATCAAAAATTAATTTCAGCTAATAGCAAAAATGTTTTGTGCAAATAACTGCAAACATAAGCCTTGAACTGTCACAAGTGAACCTCCAGGTGCAACAAAATGGCTGATAGTCCGACTAATGTAAATACTGTACATAATACCTCATCTCAGAAATATAGACAGACTCAAAATGGCTGATTGTTGCAAATTCAGACACAAACTTCAAACTAATAGGACTCAAACTATGACTGCACTTGTCACTCGGTTAGCTTTTGTAGAATTACTAAAGTCTACAAAAGTTAACTGAGAAATTGTGTCAAGTATGCATAATTGTGTAAGTATAACAAAATCATTCATGGACAGTAGATGAATGCTGCCAAAAACTTGGTGGCTATTTCTGCTAAGCTAAACAAGGTTGTTTTTCTTTGCTAAAAAAAAAAAAAAAAATAAGTAAAAAAATAATAATAATCAAATCAAGGTAATATTATTAAATGAAAGAATATATTTTTGGAGGTAAAAAAAATAAAGCAACAGGAGAAAGTGACTTAATCATCAGTTTTATTCACATTTTTTTTATAGCAAATATTTTCAGGCAGAGATCTGAATTCCTTTTCTTTTTTTTTTCTTTTTTTCTAAGACAGAAATAAGCTTATTTTTAAAAAAATTTAAAAAAAATAAAAACTGGCAGAAACATCTTTCGTTTCACATTTCCTTTACAGAAATTCCAAGTACCCATTTGAAATTGCATAAGTTAAAGAAAATTGTACACTTTTTGTTTTATCTATTTTTTTCTCAGGTTTATCATTAAGAAAAGAGTTTATTTGTAGCCAATGTCAATGTGATGTTGGCAATGTTATTAATAACAAGAAAAATAAGAAAATGTAAAAAGAAAAAAATAAATGAGAATTTAAGCAGAAATAAAAGAAATTTTTTTTTTGTTTTATATCCAGACAATTTTTATGGAATTCCAGCAGTTTTTTTAGTTTTTTTTTGTTTTTTTTTATATATATATATATATATAAAAAAGGAGACATTTTTTACCTGTTGCATATTTTTCTCATGTCAATGCAAATCATGAATTCTTTTTTAAGTAAAATCATTTCACTTACGATTGTTTTCAGCAGAATTTTTTTAAAGAGTGGGGGAAAAAATTTAAACAGTTTTCAGAATTGATCTTTTTATCAGTAAAATGATTTTTAAATAAACTCTTTACAGAATTAGCAGCATTTTTCAAATGTCCTGCTGGCCAAAAATACAGAAATTTCATAAGAGCAGAATATTAGGTTAAATCTGTTTTAAGTTAACCACAATTAAATCTCAAATTACTTAGAAGATGAAGCAAGTGTTAAGGTTATTAAATTGCTTTGAGTCATTGTCAACAGAGACTAAGTTCAGTATACAATTTCATTTTTAGACTCTTTCAATTACCACTATTAAAAATTAATTAATCCTTTAATAAAATTACCTTTAATTTATAAAAGATTAAAATTGTCAAAAGTTTTTTCTTGTATAAAGATATTTTTAAAGCTACAAAACTTTTTTTTTTTTGCTTTTTTTTTTAAAATTATGTTTTCATTCTCATTTTAAAAAGAAATAATTTGCATCAGTAGAAATGAAAAAAGAAAAAAAGCATAATTTTCCAGATGGAGGAAATCTCATCTTTGGATTTAAATATAAATGTGCATATATATATTTTATTAAGCAGGGATTTTTTATTTTTTATTTTTTGGTAGCTGTCATTTTATTATTGGTAAAAAACTGATCCAGTAGAATATCTTTCGGTTGCAAGTATAAAATTTAAAACAATCTTCCTTAAAAATAAAATGAGTAAAAATTACAGAATATTTAATAACAAGCTTATAAAGTAAATATTAGGAAGCCGAGTTCTACGGTATTGAATAGGAATTAGAATTAGCGATATTTAACGAGACTAAATAAACAAAATATTACCTCCCTTGCTATAATAAAATGTTACGATAACAGATTGTTACCTCCCTTGACGAAAGAATAAAATAAAATATCAAAGCAAATTGTTTAACAAGAAAATCTATGTAGAATTTTAATGAAAAAAAAAGCGAAGGTAGTAACATGTATTAGTTGACCCCATTTCTTTCTATTAATATTAATTTCTATAATTTTTCTTTACTAAAGACCATTAACATTTCATAATAGCATCAGTCTTGAAATATCTAAAAATAAGTCAACCCAAAAAGCACCTCCAGTGTAAAAAGCCCTTAGATATTGCAAAAAATTTTAAACAGGGTGTCATTATATAATTATAAAAACATTATATCTAAAACAGATTCCCTTTTTTTTTTTTCCTTAAATCACAAGTTCACATCTTATTTTGATTCTTAAAAAGTGAATCAATAATTTTCTGAACCTGCTTTCCTATATATTCTCATAGCATCAAGTCATCATTGCAATTGACTGTTCAGATCCACCAATAAATATTTACTTTCAAAACAATGAAACATTCCAAAAATTGTTGTTGTCACATTTGCATAAACAAACTGTTAGCTTTTAGATTTTCTTAAATAAAAACCCAACTAGGTTTTGACATTGTGAAGCTCTTTAAAATTAAAGATTGAAAAAGTTAGCAACATTGTCTTTAATGGGACAGAGAACCATTAAATCTACTCTCTCTTTCATGAGCTATCATTCATCTCATTTTTAAGAATAGACTGACAGAAATCACCTTTTTGTAAGGGAAGCTAAAATAAGGCACTTCTCTCAGTAAAGTTTGCCAAACCTTTTATTCACAAAACCAGCCTGGGAGTAAAAAAAAAAAAAAAAAAAAAAAAAAAAAAAATCAGTGAATCATTATATATTCAATAACTGATGCATACACAAGAAAAGGCAATCTTTTTCTTTTCATCAAAGACCAACATAGAAAAAGATATTTTAGTTGAAATATAAATTTCTGAAGCTACTGTAAGGTTCTTAACATGTAAATTACTTGCAGAGCTGTGTTTGCATGTATGTGTGTTTTAAAAAAAAATAGTTCAAATGATTACAAAACAGTTGAAACAGACAAAGCATTTAACTGGAGATCAACAAAACCTATTTTCAATGGTACCCACTCAATTTGTAAATAGCACAACTTAGTTTTGTTCAATAAAATTTTCAAAAAAGATTATTTTACAATTTCATTTTTGTAGCACCAAGACAGATTGCCAAGGTTTCAAAGTTCAAAGGGGAGAGGCATAATAAAAAAAAAGAAAAAAAAAAGCAATTTGTAATATAATCATGGTTTCAGAAAAATATAAAACACTTGGGTATTAAGAGCACCGACTAAATGAAGAAATAGAAGGAAAGATTACATTTTCAAGCAATCCAGCACCAAATAATTGATAACTTTATTATTCATAGACTTAGCATACATTCCTGTTTGCCCAGGAACATCCCAGTTTAAGGGATGTGTCCCCCAGTGATAAAAGATATCTCCTTTTTGTACCATTTCTGATGGGTTATAAAAAATAGAAAAAAAATTGCAAGAAAACTAAACTTATGAAAATTGAAAACTGCCCTGGTTTAAAGCTTGGAAATTATGGTAAACCTATTTATCCACAATTTTTCATCAAAAAATTAAAAAACGTACAGGGGAAGTAACTAGTGATAGCCAAAAATGAATATGAATTTTTAATACAGTTAGATTTTAAACAAAGAATGACATGATACTGAAAATGGGAAAATTCAAGATTATTTTTCCTATAACAATATACTTAAGAAATATTTGGAGTATGAACAAATTTTGCATATAAAGTGAGATGCTTTCATATTACATTTCAGACTAGCATAAAAAAATGTAACTGCCTGTTCTAAATTCAATTTTTAACTTGAAAGGAGTTTTTATTTGTGAATAAAAATAAATTTAATTATTTCAGTGAATATTCAGATTAATATCCTCATCCCTGTTGCTTTTATCATAATGTTTTAACTCATGCTACCATCATTTACTTTGCATTTTCTTTATTTTGCAGACAGTTTCATATCCAAGCAACATAAATGAAAATAATCACTTTGTAAAAATACAATTATATATGCTGAACTTAGAACAATAAGTTGTTAATTACTGACACGTCCTTTCTCAATGATTGAGGATTTTACTATTTTCTCTCTCCCTCTTGAACATAGCCCCCACCCACAAGTCATTGGTTAGCATCTGTTACTATAGTTCATCTCACTTTACCCACTCTCCAATGTGATTCCTTCATTCTAAAGAATACATCGACCAAAACATGATAAAAGAAGCTACAATGAGGTTTTATTAGTTTAACTAATTCAAAGAAATAATAGCAGTAACTCATTTCAAACAAAATCAAGTGAAATAAAAACATTTTTTTTTTAAATCTTACATTGCAAATTATCAGGTTGAGAAAAAGAGAAAAAAAAAGTATTTTTTTTTTTTTGGTTCTCCTCAAATTTAACCAAACCAAAAAATAAAGAACAAGAAACGTTGGGTTGCTCAAAAAAGAAAGATTAGTCAGCCAATGATGTTCTTACAAGTAGAATCAATTGAAATGACGCATTTCAATTTTGCAATTTAGAAAAATAAAAATGTTTGATTTTTAAAAATTATCATTTACCTTTTAAACAGAAGTTTATTAATTTAAACTTTTATAGAGAATATCTATGCAAAGAAAAACAAGCACACCATTATTATTAATTTTTAAGAACATCACAAAAACAGAAAATGCTTAATGAAAATATTTCTCATCTGACTTTCCATTCTCTTCTCAACTCTCTTCAAGATACATTTTTCTTCTATACTCTGGTAAACTTAAACTAATTCTAACAGAACTTTTTCTTCAATGTCTGCAATGCTCTGACCAAAAAGATTATCTAAATAAATTGGAGCAAGATTATTTAAGTTCCATTAAAGTTAAGAGATGGACCTTATTTACTATCTTTGACTAGCATAGATGTTTTAGTTGTTTTTTTCTATCTAAATAGGATCATGACTGAATCCATGGGTAGTAGGATAACTGGTAACAGTAAAATCAGCACATTTTTTAACCTATATATTTTATTATTTTCTATAGAAAAAATTATCCTGAGGGAAGGCTAAAAGCGTCACATACACTATGAATAAGCATGAACTGTTAATGGATCTGTGGGTAGTAAGGAAAAGTGAGATCACAGAGGTAATATGTGGTGGGTGTGAAAGTTGAGTAGGGTTGTCAGAAGCATCATGTACACCAATTAAATAAATGTACGAGATTAGTAGTGTAGAGATCATTTGATAGATTTGGAAGAATTTAAAAAAAAAGATTATTGAATGTTTGTTGAATTATTTATCCTACAATTTAATAAAAAAACATTTGCAGCACAAAGTGAAGTAGTGGAGGACCACAAACCCGTAAAGAGGGAGAGAAAAAATACTTAAAAATTGATAACAGGCTAAAAAGATGTTTTTTTTCTTTCATACTCAGCCCAAATAAATTTGTAATCAAAAAACAAAGTTTCTTCATCGTTACAAGTACCAAGTAACCCAATATTACCTGTTTCATGTTACTTAGAAAGGTGAAGAAGGAGAAGATGACCCTTGAAACTTCCTCCCTTGCATTAAAGTTCCGATGAAAATTACAACATGGTACTTTTACAATATCCATGATTGAGGAACAACTACTTAAACAAGCATATATACCATTTTAAATTTTATTAAATTAATTAAATTTTTAATTTTGGAGAAGAAAAAGAAATAAACAAAAATGCCAGTAATATAATAAAAAGCACCAACTGAAAATTGTCAGAGAGAAGGAAAATCTTTTGTTTTTACTTTGGGAAGAGACAAAAAAATTTGTTTTATCTTTTCTTATCTAAGGAACCTTTAACAATGGTAAAAAAAAAAAAAAAATACCCACCTCCGCCCAGTAAAATAACTTAACAGAAAGATCTTGATTAATTATGGCTTTTCAGTACTTATGTACTTTTTCTTCTACTGATTAACAAGACATGGTAAAATCTCAATAAATTTTCAAATATTGTTAGCCTCTCTTTAGAATCTTAAATTATATTTCAAATTGAAAAATATATTTTTTCAATTCAAAACAAATAATATTAAAATGTGCTAATTAATTTTATAACATTTACATAAATGTCTAAGTTAAAATTTGATGTTGTTATGGTGCTATCATTAAAACAAGTGATTTAGAAGTTAATCATTCAATATTTCTCTAATTTAAATTACCTACAGAAACATACAAGTTCAAATATGATTATTGGTGTATTTACTTTAAATGAAAATTAGCCATTTTCTTTTTCATCTATATATCTATCAATGACATTTTCCTAAAGAAACCTGATGCTTATTTGAATGGATGTATTTTTTAAATTTATGAAAAACAATATAAACATAACGTCTTTAATATCACAAGTTTGAACAAAATGATACAAACAGAAATTGAATAGAGAAGCCTACTTTATTTTTTCTAAATATAAATCTATTTACTTTTAGGAATAAAACTGATGAAGATGTTCTTTACATTCACCAAATGGTAAAATTAGTGCTTGTCAACAAAGAGAATACTTTTGTTATATTTCATATGCTACAATCAGCATTAAGTATCATTTTTTGCCTGATGTAAAAGCAAATATCGTAAATGCCCAGGTTTGGTAGAACAGCAGTTTCAATACATTAAAAGTGGGGGGAGGTTGAGAAATGCCCATCTGGATTTAAATTTTATTTTGCTCAAGATTTAAATTTGAAATTTGTATAGTTTTTGGGTTTTTTTTAAAATATTTATTTTCATAATGTCCTTTCCAAACGTAATAATCTGATAAAAAGATCCAATACCCTGAGAGGCAGGAGGATGGTTATCTCCCTTTGCTGATAACAGCAGATAAACGATGGTTCATTACAAAAAAGAAAAGAAAAAGTGAAAAATATTTTTATTTACTTAAAAAAAAAAAAAAAATAAATTCTTCTTTACCTTTGACGAATCTAAGGCAAAAGAAAAGAAAAAAAATGAAATAAAAATTAATTTCATATTCTAATTTCAAAACAGGTAAATATGTAATCAAAATATCAGCCTTTCACTTTTTGTTTCAGCAAAAATTGAAAAAAAAGATGGTTTAGCTGAATGTTCCAACATTAATTTTGCAATTCTTAAGAAAATTATAATAGATTCAGCTTTTGAGTTTTTAACCAAAATTGATTTTTGAAAGAAAAAAAAAATCTTAATCTTAATAGAGTAAATAGTTAAAGAAAAAGAATTTGTAAAAAAAACATAAAAACTTAGCTAACAAAAGATACCAGAGTTTCTTGATTTTTTTTTCTTTTCTCTCCTGTCTTACAAAGACAAAAAGCCAAATAATGTGAAATCACATTTGATTTACGAAAAAGAAAAACTCACTTTGCAGAGAAGGCAGAAGATAATGACCCTAAATGAAACCCTTGCCAATTCTTTTTGCATTTTTTTTATATTTCACAGCTTTTTGCATTTTTTCATTCACCATTTTTCTCATTAATTTCTTTTTTAGATTTTTCTTTTAGAAACATTTAAAACATTTTTCTTTGTTTTTTTTCTTTGAATGTAAGTTTTTTACATTTCTCAAACAAGAAAAAAAAAGAAAAAACAAAGAAAGAATGAAAATAGTAACCAATATCGCTCCAAGTTTAAAAAAAAAAAATTCTAAGCGAAATTGTTCCTATGAGTTGTTGCATTTCTCCATTTTGGAGAATTGGTTTGGCCAAATATATCACATGTGTTTTATTTCAGCTTTTCTTCCTTTCTTTTTTTTTGGGGATTTTTGTGGGATTTTTTTTGTATCTTCCAAATTTTTCAAAAAAGTTTTCTAGGTAACGGCAATGAAACATGTTGTTGTTGTTGTTTTAGTGCCACTAACTCGATTCCCAGAATTGAAGACGACGACAATGCTTTCCTATTCCAAGACCATTTCCTTCTGGCAACAAGCACACATGTTAGCCTGCATGTTTGCAATGGAGGCAAGGGACATTTGCAAACACACAAGCTGTTAGGTAAAAAGTGCCCCCTAAAAATGCCTGCTTGGATCACAGGCCAAAACAACATCAAAAGGGGTCATGGAAAATAGAAATGAAAAGACTTTTTGGCAAATTCAAATGTCCATCTGGAACTGAGGTTCATCATGATCTGGTTGAGAGAAAAAAGAAAATATTTTTTTAATATAAATTGCTTTTTAGGATCACAAAAGAAAAAAAAAGGTCAAATGCTTTATACTCTCTTTCAAATTTTTTATCTATAAAAAGAAAAACAACTAATTTGGCTGATTATGTTCCATTGATAAGCTTCAGAAAATTCCAAACTGAAACCAGAGTTTAGTTTGAAATTCCTTCAAGGTTATCTGGATCAACAAACACCTCAAGAAAGGTTGAGGGCACGATGGCTGAAATGCTGTGATGATAACAATAAAGATGAAGACATTAGTCTGAGTGTAAATAATGGTAATTCTTCAATCCTGAAACTCAGGCATAAATCAATTCTACTGATATGTTATCTTTGCCCAAAATTTGAGCAAACTCCATTACAATACGGAGACAGTGCACTACCACGTAGAAATGTGTATAAGTGAATCAAGAAGTTTAAAAGCGGCCGGACAAGAGTCATGCGCAAACAATGAAGTAGGACATCTGTCAACTGCCACCACTAATGAAAAGATTCAGCAAAATCAAGTTATGGTAATGGCGAATCGGAAAAATTATCATCAATGAGGTAGCATGTTCTCTGCAGATTTGCATCACTACTCCATGTTTCTCCTTGGTGCACATAGCTGCAAGCAGTGCAGCCATGTTCAAAAACTGGTTTGATCAAGCTCAAACTTCAATCATGTTTTCCTATTCCAAGACCATTTCCTTCTGGCAACAAGCACACATGTTAGCCTGCATGTTTGCAATGGAGGCAAGGGACATTTGCAAACACACAAGCTGTTAGGTAAAAAGTGCCCCCTAAAAATGCAATAGTGCCAACTATAAGCACACTTTAGCAGAAGGCAAAAACCTAAATATATGTTCTAGTGAAAGTGTGGATAATTTTTGGCTTGTACTATGAAAAAAGTAACTATTGTGACACTATTAAACATAAAAGGGAGAAAATTATTTCCTTTATTAACAAAATTGCATTTTATTAAATGTTCAGTATTTTTCAGATGATGAATTGTTAAAGTTTCAAGAGATTATCATAAATGTTTGCATTCATATGTTGTGTTTATGAAGCAAAATTAATTTTGATTGGTTAATAATCTCTCTTAGATAATGAATCTACTTGCATATTTGGAACATTGATGAAACCCAATTTAAACCTAATATGTAAACAAAATAAAAATAAGATAAAAAGAGGTCCAAAGATCCTGCCTTGTTGCCGAGATATTTGCAGATGTGCTACTTGTATCAGTTCTTGAGATTCGAGTCAAGATAAAAGCTAAGATTGCAAATGTTGATTTTCAAAGTAAGCAGGCACTAACATTTATAATATTGACACAACACAATCTTAACTTTTGTTCCCTCTCATCTTGCTTTGTGCCATACTAAACTAAGATTATTAAATATCAAACAATAATATATTAATATTGTCCACTAATTCCTAAGAGGAGACCAAAAAGAATTTGTCATTAAATATTCTATTAAATTCATTCATTTTGTTTTTAATTTCTTAATAAAACAAAAACAACGATGAATTCAAGTGATGTCTGGTATTTTTTACTTCTTTTCTGGTAACCTATTTTATTTGCAAAATGAAGTCTTACTTGGGATACAGGTTAAAATGTTTTTCTCTTTATTTTTCAAAGTTTATATTTTTTTGACAAATTACAAAACAATTAGATTTCATGCTCTTACAATGTTCGTAATTAATAGAAGCTTTCTAAATTGTTTTTTAAGAAAAAAAAAGGGAAAAAAAAAAAAAAATTCCAATATTTCTTCTTTCTTTATTTAAAACCAAAACAATTTTAAAATTTAGTTTTGAAAAAAAAAAAAAAAAAAAAAAATTTATGTAGTCTGTGAAAGAATAATGAAAACGTTCAACCAACCTTTAACTTTTTCTTCTTCAATTGATGGACGATAGTCACAAGGGATGTCAACTTCTCCAGGAATGGTGATTCCAGGAATTTGTGCCATATTAGCAGGAGGACTTTTGGCCAAGGGAGAGTTTCGGCACTGGAGCAGAAAGCTTCGTTCATAGAATATTCTAGTTCCTGTAAAAAAAAAAAAAAAAAAAAAAAATAAAAAACATTCTTTTCCGTGAAAACTGACTTGAAAATACATAGCACAAGTTTAACTTACAGAAAGCTTTTGTCCCCAAGAACTGCCATTTTGTTGAATGGACTCATGCAGGAATACTTCCCTCAACACTACAATATTTTCTTCAAGCCAAAAGGGCCAGTTTTTATCTATCTTCCCTATCCACATAAACTTCATTTTCTCTTTTATTCATATTATGCATCTCATTTAACATTACAATTTAAATGGTAATACTCTGTCTTGACTGACTCTCGAGCCTTGTATTCTGTGAATTTTAGTATTTAAAAAAAATTAGATATTTCATTCTAAGAGATGGTAGCAGGAAAGGGATGTGGTTGTAAAAGTATAAATAAATAGTCATCTCTTCATAAACGGCGGTTTTGGAACCACAAATTCAACCGACTAAAATATTTGAAAACAAATAAAAACTTTACATTTGACCCCACAGGAACGTTATTTCTTACAAAAGAATGTTTTTTTGTTTTGTTTTTTCAAAATATTAATTTTTTTTCTTTTTAAACCCTATAACATGAAATTTAAAATACTAAATTGGTAATTTTTTATCAGGAAAACTCAGAACTCAGTTTGAGATCATACAAAGGGATGCTGAAAATTTCTGAATCCAAATCACTTTGCAATCAAAATCTTACACAACAGTAGAAATATTTTGGAGAATCCTTTTCAACACTGTGTGTGCATGTGTGTACGTGTGTGTGCGTGTATATATTACACACACACACACATTAAAAAATTACAATGTTCATAATTAATAAAAACTTTCTAGACTGTTTTTTAAAGAAAAAAAAAAAGACCAATATTTTTTTATTTATAACCAAAACAATTTTCACGCAATCTTCAGCAAACAACATTTACTGGCCTGAATGTCCGAGAAATTTTCATAGAAAATATGCGTCCTCCGACAGGAATTGAACTTGTATCCCACACGGAACTGTCATATAGCCTGATGTGCTTTACTGATTTAGTCACAAAGGAGCGCTTCTGTTAGCAAGGTCGATTTTACTGCTTTTAAACTACAATTCTCCATGATTTTCTCTCGTACATTCATACCTGCTCGATGCGTATCGAAATGTAAACAAATGACGTCACACATTATGAAATGGACAAATGAAAATTTCTTGGACATTCAGGCTGGTAAATGTCGTTAATACTGTTTATTATGAACAGAGCATTTACTTAAATATTTGTATCTATGAAAAAGAATTTATAAACATAAAAATGTCTTAATATGTGTGTGTGTGTGTGTGAGTTCACCAACTGTGTTTTCACTTACCTGCAGTCGGCCTAACTGCTAAACCTTTTTTGCATACAAAACTTTTATTTAACTTTGCAAAATATATTTCAAAGGAGTAAAAATATAAATCCCCCAAAAATGATATAAATCTTTAATAATATTTAAAAGCATTCTGAAAATAGAAATTAATCAATATTAATATTATGAAGAAAATCCAAGTCACCAGAAGGACAAACTCTGTCCTTATGAACTGCACACTTTCTCATATTGTCTTTTATCACAATGGTGATTTTTTTCCCCTTTTAATTAACATTGAACAAATAGAAAACAAAAAAAGCAACAAAAGGACTAAAGTAATAAAATTTGCATGCTTGTAAATATCCTGAAAATAGAGATTATTACTAGGTACTCAACAGCACAGTATCAAAGTGTTGAGCTTACAAGATGGGGTTATAGCGGCTGGAGGAAACATCTGGTAAATTTCTGATTTTATGAACAAAACCAGGTTGGGAAAAATTTGCTGACAAAAAAATTCAAATGATAATTTTAATTAATGACCAGAGGCAAAATCCAAGACTTAGCTAAATTGAGCAAAGTGTCATGATAGAATTCAAAGAGAGAAGGGTTAATATCTTTATACAAAGAATGATATAAACAACATAGAAAATAGACCCTGAAGAAATTCAAGTCTTTTTTTCATTTTGTCTGCAAAAAATAATTTTTTTTTATTTTCCTTTGTGACATAACTTTGCCGTGATTCAAACCAATGCTACAACTGCTGATGACAACTCGGTCTTTGCCACCTCCATGACCAAAAAGCACACCGGGCAGAGCTGGGTGCAGACTAGAACGTCCAACTTCAATGACCTGCGGCAGTATTGACCAGCATAGGAATTGATCCAGAATCGACTGGTGAGAAGGGCTATAATTGGTTGCCGTAGACCAGGATTGACTCTGCATGTCATACTAATCACCGATAGGATCTTACTTCTTTATAATAAATATTCTCCAGTATTTGTAGTAGCATTTATTTGTAGTATTTATTGCCAGCAATCAGGATGTTATATAAGAGAATACATCAATATTTCCACTATCCTGTTTCTATGCCAAGAAGCCTCATATATTTGACACATGTATAGGTGCCTCATCATGGAGCAATATGGAGTACTACTACTACTATTACTACTACTACTATAGTGAGTTCAATAGTCACTAAGTGCACCAAATGTGATAGACTAAACTTGGTTTAGTAAGTGAACTCAGATTAAATCAGAAAGAGTCTAATAGTGATTATGAAGATACGGCAGCTCAGAAAGTTCTGATAAGAAAAGAACTACTGAATTTGTTGATGAGCACCTCAGACTCTCAATCCAGAGGTCTATATGAAGTGCCTTGAGGAGGTAGTGCTGCCCTGGGTCAAGAGGGTGGCTGCAGGAAGACCCTATTTCAGGCAACAGGACTCTGCACCATGCCACACAAGCAGGAGAATCCAGTCATTGCTGTCAGACAATTTCTACAACCATATCACCCCTTACATCTGGCCACCTAATTCCCCAGACTGCAACCCCCTTGATTATGTGTGGGGCACAGTTGAATGAAAAACCAACAAAACTCCTTGTAACACCAAAGATAAAGTGAAGGCAAGGATTATTGCAACATTTACCAACTGAAACAAGGATACTGTCCAGAAGAGTTGCAGGAGATTCTGAAGTCATCTGGAGGCCATGGTTGAAGCCAATGGCAATTTTATTGAATAAATTTACTCTTTAGTATTTTAAGATATTTTAGTGTAATTTTGGTAGATATACCTGTTAAAATGAGATGTCAGTGTTATTCTCATTTTTGCATAATTTAGATGACAATTTATTCACTGCACCACACACTATATATATATATATATATATATATATGAATGTAATGAGAACAAAAATAATATATAAATTCTAATGTTCACAGCATTAATTCAAAAGAGGACTCAATACCGATAGTAGAGCAATAATTATTTACTATAATTTTTTCATATAGACAAAAACAATTTACTCACTACAAAGATGCAACTTCGTTTTGGTGCATTTAATTGCACTTTGACTGTTTCACTCCGTCACCTTTTTGCCTTTATGTATTATTTTTTTTTTTTTTTGTCAAACAAATGGAAAAAAGGAAAACATGCGGCTTGCTTACAAACAGAATTGTTCATAATCATTTTGTTTCTCACTAGTCAAAGTGCAATTAAATGCACCGAAACAAAGTAGCATCTTTGTAGTGAATAAATTGTTTTTGTCTATATAAAAAAAATTATAATGTGTGTGTGTGTGTGTGTAACAAAGAAAAAAGTAATTCATGATAGGGGCTCAAAAACCAATTAATGAGAAAAATTTGTAATATCTGACACATGTAAGCAAATAGTCATCTTATTTTACTCTGATGATCAATAAGCAAATTAGTATTTATGGTTACACGCTAGTTTAATTATGTTTTGTTTATAAGCCAGTCTCACCAGATTTTAGCAGAGAGAACCTGGCTCTTAGTAATTGGTTGATTGCAATGGCAGACAAGAGAAGATTACAAAAAAATCTGTACCCCTTATTTGAATTCTATCAAAGAATCTGGAATTCTGAGAAGAAGAAAAAAAGACTAAATTAAAATTTCCTCAACAAAACAACAAAAAAATGAATAAAATAAATTATATTTTGTGAATAATTGCTTTAATTCCTGATAATTCCTTTCTTCCAGATTTTCAAAATCTTTATTTTCTTATGAATGAAAGTAAATAATGAGAATTGAAATGAAGAATATTTTGCTTCCACATATTTTGCTCAAATGCATTTAATGCTAAAATACAATCAGGATTATCATTTCATTATTTTTTCTACTAAAACGAATCCACTGCATCAAAAGAATGAATGAAAGTGCAGATGTATTTGATTAACAAATTTTCTAATATCATCTGCTGCTGCAGAAACTATTAAAAATAGTTCATTATTATTATTATTATTATTATTATAATCATGATTATCTTAAAGTTACCATGAGAAATCTCTCCAGGCAACAATAGCCTTTTTGAGACAAAACAAATTTATCTGATATAAGTGAACATAGAAGTCAACACATAGAGGCGACAGTCTGTTTCATGCTAGATGTGATCGTGGCCTGACGATTGCATGTAGCATGAAACAGACTGTCGCCTCTAAGTGTTGACTTCTATGTTCACTTTTATATTTACACACGGTCTATCTCTGATATTGAGCACTTTATCCCATAAATATAGCACAACTTAAGACTATATTTCTTCATTATATATATATATATATATATATATATATATATAGGGTTGTTGATTTTTAGTCATTCTTGTTCCAACACATTAGAATACGTCAAATTTATCAACAGATATAACATGCTTACATTTTCCGATTAGAGTACACTTCAAACTATCTCCTTTGAGAAAGAAATTTTAAAATTACTTAATTTGCATCAATTTTGCATCCCTATGAAAATGGAAGATTATAAGGTGCATTTTAGACACTTGATGCTTTATCTTTACTGTCAAGGCAAAAATGCCTCGTAAGCAACAAAAAAAGATATGTTGTGTATGCTGAAGGTCCTTTAGCTGACAGAAATGTATGGAAGTGATTTGCTAAGTTTAGAGTTGGTGATTGTAGCCTCATTGATGAAGAATGCCCAGACTCCCACCCCCACTACAGATGACAACCAAATCAAGACATTGATTGAGAATAACCCACATTACACAATGCGGGAATTGGCAGAAACACTAATTTTATCAAATTTATTTTATCATCCATGGACACTTAATGAAGCTTGGGTACTCAAATCTCTACAATGTTTGGGTACCACATGATCTGAATGAAAAGAATCTTTTGGGGTCGCATTTCATCTGTGATTTGCTGTATAAATGCAATGAAAATGCATCCTTCATGATGCAAATTGTGACTGGTGATGGGAAATGGATCGTTTACAACAATGCTCAACGAAAAAGATCCTGAGGTAAGCCACATGAGCCAACTGTAGCCACTTCAAAAGCAGGTCATCATCCAAGAAAGTCATGTTGTGCATCTAGTGGGATTGGAAAGGAATGATGTACTATGAGCATCTGTTAAGTAACCAATCAATTGATTCTGCAAAGTACAGCTCACAACTGGATGAATTAAAGGCAGCAATTCCAGAAAAACGCCCAGAATTGGCGAACAGGAAAGGTGTTGTTTTCCATCAGGATAGTGCCAGACCTCACGTTTATTTGGCGACCCAGCAAAAATTGTTGCAGCTTGGCTGGGATGTGTTATCCCACCTGACATGTTTACCAAACATTGTTTCTTTCCTTATTCAGGAACTTGCAAAATAATCTCAATGGTAAAAAATTAAATTCTTCTGATGACATAAAAATCCACCTTAATGAGTTCTTTGCTAAGAAACCACCGAAATTCTGGGAAGATGGAATCTTTAAACATTGGCGCTGGAATGACAAGGTGCATGCGCCATTGAGTCAGCTCGAGGCTGGTAGTGTGCCCAATATGCAAATTCTCTGGCTTGGCAAGAACATATAAAAAAGGTGAGTGTTTGTTGAGATGGGAGAAGGCTTTTGCGCTCAAAAATGGAACACAGTTAATTGTAGTGGAAGTATGGTCCCAGAAGCTCCCAACATTGTTACACAATAGACCATGTTCTCCTTGTGTGGCAGGCCTGTCAGGCACCTCCTGGTGTGTGAGTGGCTTTGTGTGGCTTGTGGAATTATCAAGAGAAGAGCCAGTTCAGTCACAAAGGGCTGGGATGATGAGGTGAAGGACACCTTCCTCCAGCATATGATGTTTGAGGCCATGAATGGAGTGAAGTGGGATGATCCAGCTCATGGGGATTGGTGCGTGGACAGTCGGGAGTTGAATGCATGGGTCAATGCCAGTGCTTTAGCAATCAGTATAGTGTTGGAAAGACACAGGACTGTGCTGAAGGATGCTTGTTGGCTGCAAACTGAAAATGATGCCCAACAAATAAATTTATCTGAACTAGAGACCATGTTAAAATGCATTAACTTGGCTCTCCAATGGCAGGGCAAGTTGCTGCACAAAAAGATGAACTTTCTGT
Organism: Acanthosepion esculentum; assembly: GCA_964036315.1. Lineage (NCBI taxonomy): Eukaryota > Metazoa > Mollusca > Cephalopoda > Sepiida > Sepiidae > Acanthosepion > Acanthosepion esculentum. Next base: position 19,866,959 of record OZ038484.1, read on the forward strand.
GTATGTACCACTGGGTATCGTACACTCTTACCGGGAAGTCATGAGTGCGTACCAAGACAACAAGTGAGATACTCATCAAGAGACAGTTGAGCTGGTGAGGGAGTACAAGATGACTGTGGATGTGATGTTGGTTACATCAACTGAAAACATGGCCGACCGACCGACCAGGGTGCTGCAGCAGTGGTTTAATGTGATGAAGAAAGAGAACGGACATGGGCTAGTGATCAGTGCTGTCCACATGAATGAGCTGGATGCGAGTCAAATCATGTCAATCCACAGGAGTAGTAAACACCTGGGAGTATGGCACACCACTTACTTTGTCAGGAGAGTTTGCCAAGCAACAAGAAAAGCAGTTGTTAAGTCAACCATACGGTGAGGCAAAGAATGCCAATCGATAGCTTCAGAACCAGTTCACTGGGAAAAGGGAAAGCTGGGGGTAAACAGGAACTGGCAGAGATTAGGAATGGACATAACGCATGAATTTCACACCATTTCTTAACCTTCACACACTGCGACCTGTTGTGTTTCTCCATTCGGAAGCAGTTGGCAAGGCAAGACTCAGCAAGTGTGATTCGGCAGCTGTTCTTTGAGTGTGGCCCAACATATGATCTCCTTATGGACAATAACACAGCCTTTTGGAGCAGGGAGTTCAGAACTTTTGCACAAGAGTTGGGAATAAGTCTGCAATTCCATTGCACGTAAGCTCCAGCTAGGTATGGTATAGCAGAGCGATGTCACCGTACTGTCTACTGGCTATTGGTACAATGTGTTCCCTGAAGGATGACCATTCACATCTGACCACACCAGCCAATGCAATCTACCAATATGAAGTTCAGGTGAGAGGCGAGTTGATGCCATGACCCTCAGGTCCTGGGCATAGCCCTTACCCTGCTATGTGAAGGACATGTGTCCACGTTGCAGTGTTACCACGTCAGAGGAAAACTCCGACAGTACAACATCTTCAGAAAGTGAGTCGGAGTGTGTGTTACATGATAATGGAGATTCAGAGTCAGACAGTTCATCTGAAGAGGAAGCAGAACCACCCTCCCTGCCATTGCGAAGAAGCACCCAGCGAAGCAACTTTTGTGATCAGGAGATCAGGGTGAGCATACTGGAGAATTACCTCAGAGGTCCAAGAGAGCTAGAGTAACGTAGCCTAAATGTGCATATAGGACAAAGCGAATTGCTAGCGAGGAAAACCATCCAAGCATCAGCACTGGAATGACGAGGCGCATGCATCATTAAGCCAGATTGAGGCGGCGGTGGCGGTGTGCTCAATATGCAAATTCTCTGGCTTGGCAAGAACGTATAAAAAAGGCGAGTGTTTGTTGAGACGTCAGAAGGCTTTTGCACTCAACACAGGTCACATCAGTGCATACTGAACCAGAAGCCATTGCGAGTGTGTTTCCTGCTGGACGCTGGCCTGATGATTGCATCTAGCATGAAACAGCCTGTCATCTCTGAGTGTTGACTTCAATGTTCACTTTTATATTTACATATGCCCTATCTCTGATATTGAACACTTTATCCCATAAATATAGCACACCTTAAAATTATACTTCATATATATATATATATATATTATATATATGGTAAAGAAAAAGTCATGCACCATTGGGGTTAATTAATTAATCATGTTTTAAATGTTTAATCTGTTTTGCAATTTTTTTTATTTTGCAGAAACAATTTTGACAAAGAAAACTGCTGAAAAACTAACAATGGATGAGTGAGTTAATCAGATGCACTCAAGAAATACTGAGGAACTTAAAGAGTTAAATATGAATACAGTGAAATGACAAGCGTGAATTCTTTGACGTGTTAATGAATCCTGCAGGCACAAAATTGAAATATGTTTTGTAAAAGAAGGAGGACATTTTCAAGAGCACATATAACAATTAAATAACTAGTAAATAAAACTTTCATGTGTAATTATACTTTTAATAAATTATCCCTAAAGTGCATGACCTTTGCCTCACCCTGTTTGGATAGTAATTGTTCTTTTAAATACATATAGTTAAAAAAAAAAAAAAAAAAAAAAAAAAAGACATTTTGTGTCTATTATATTTAATGTTCTTTTTTCCTCACATGAATATCCTTTCGTAAATGTGGTTGTTGTGTGTGGTTAACTTGGCCAAGATTTATGATGTGTCGTCCCAAGCATTTGATTCACATGAGTCATCATCTGAGGTGAAGAGAAAATTGTGTTTTAAAAACTAGATTGTATGATCAGTTTTTGAAAACTAATGTGAATCAATTTTTACCAATTCATCCACGCACAACATTTATTAAAGGCTATTATGAATGGCCTTGGACAAAAGATCACCAAATGTAAGACACAAAATGTCTTTTGGTATTTAATAATATATGTAATTTTACAAATAAACTTTACTGATGCATTTAATTAAAAGTGATAATTTTTTATTGAAGATTTTCAAATGAGAAATACTTCTTTTTAATTTTATTATGTTGCAGATGTTTTTTGGTTTACCTGCTAAAAACATTTTTTAAAATTCCATATGTAAGGACAGCAAAACAGGTTTGTCAATGTGGTAAGGTCAGAGATTGATGTTTAATAGTAAATCTACCTTTGCAACCTTTTTACTTTGAGAGAAAGCTAACTAAAAACTGCATTTATAACATACCTTCATATATATATATATATATATATATATATATATATATATATATATATATATATATATATAAGAAATATAGTTTTAAGGTGTGCTATATTTATGGAATAAAGTGCTCAATATCAGAGACAGAGAGTATGTAAATATAAATATGAAAGTGAACATTGAAGTCAACACTCAGATCCGACAGGCTGTTTCATGCTGGATGCAATCGTCAGGCCGCAAATGCTGGATTTTTCCTCAGCTCTTTATATATGAAACTGCCTGTCACCTCTGAGTGTTGACTTCAATGTTCACTTTATATAATATATATATATATATATATATATATATATATAAAGTATAATTTTAAGGTATGCTATATTTATGAGTTAAAGTTGTCAATATCAAGAATAGAGCATATGCAAATATAAATAGAACATTGAAGTTAATGTCCAGGTGATAGTCTGTTTGATGCTAAATGCAATTGTCATGACCTGATGATTATGTTTAGCATGAAACAGACGGTCGCCTCTTGGTGTTAACTTATAAGTAAAGATGAAGTGTAAAATTCTGGTATGGCAGCGAAGTGTCCACACTACCCTATCTGGGATAAATTCCAGATAACTGACAGACAGTATTGTTGGGGAGGGAGTGAGGAAACTGAAAGAGACAGTTTATGTCAATAGTGTGTGTGTGTGTGTGTGTGTGTGTGCGTGTGCGTCAGGCTAGCAAGGAAATCAGTACTAACTAAAGCTCCTTTCTGGGGAGGCACAGATTGGTAATGTCGCAGTTAGCTCCTCCACATTTCCTTAATCCTTCAACAGGGGTCTCTCTCTCCCACATGTATAAATACTGGCTGACCTTTCGCCTCTTCCTCTTTCCACGGCTTTGCACACGTGCGGCCAACTGCCTCTCCTGAGGCCGCAACCTCGCGCGCGAGGCGAGGTAATAAAAAAAAAAAATTTCTCTTTTTCACTTACACCACTATGTGACCTCTCACACAAACAGCGTTTCCTATATTCTGGGAACATGCTAAAAACAATATACGCATTCGTACGGACACTCAACACACACACAATAACTTCTCCATACAAATACTCTGTAACTTTCCATGTCTTCCATGTATTTGTAATTCGTGTATTAATCTATTTGTTATTAATATATATTTGTTCGCATACATGTATATCGGTCTTGTTTGTTTCTTTATCTTCTTTGGACTACATTATAGTCCAACATTCCTATTGTAGCTGGACCGTCCAGCGGGAAGTCTTAACCCAGAGATACATCCACATCTCCTCTCTCTCTCATACTTCACCCACACCCGTCGGTCCACTACAGTAAGCTCCTTTTCGAGGAGGCACGGTGGAGTAATGGATAGTGGCTCGGATTGAGCAATCAGAGAGCCAAGTTTGAATTCCAGTCGAATCCATTACATTGACTTACGTGCTAATACCCTTGGGAAAGGTATGAATCCTCTTCTCCCCACCAGCTATGTGTAAATAGCAGGACAGACCGGGTTCTATAGCCTTGGATGGCAACTGGTCTACTGCAGAAAGAAATGGCAATCTACTGCGAGGAAAAAATCTGCCTAGTCAGTCATGTATCAAAAGATACATGATCACCTAAGCGTGTATCACATATGGCGTATAACTGACTGAATCTCCTATCCATTCTCACCCACCAGAGGTAGCTTGAAATCACATTGATATTTGGTGCACCTGATGTTGTGAAAATAAACCAGTCTGGTCAGTTAATTAATAAGGAACAATTTCTTTTGATGGTAGGTTTTTGAAAATAAGAGGTTGACTCCCCACCCCCACAGATTACATCCAATGAAAGCTGAATGAAGCAATCAGTGAAAACTTTGTAGAAAGATGAATTCTGAACATCCAAATAATTTCAAATATAAAAATCCATTTTATTTTTTTCCTTTCTTTACTGATTTCATGTTAAATTTTAATAGCATTTTGCTTCTTTCCTAGTTCTCCTCTTTTTCTACTTTGTGTACAAGGAAAAGAAATTTTTTATCCAAATCAAAAATTGTATGTATGGAAAGGTGTATATCACATATTAGTGTACTAATTTGACAATTTTGTTTTCTTGTATCAATAAAGTAAACATTACATACAGTGGTTCAACTCTTTCAACTTGTTTGTTTGTTTAATGTTTAACAACCTATCAATCTTTATGAGATCATTTGAGATCAAACAATTCTTTCAACTTGGTTCAAATAGACAATTTATCTATAAACAGAGGAAGCACAGAGGAATAATGGATAGCGACTTAGATTGCGGAATCAGAGAATTGAGTTTGAATTCCTGCTAGATTCATTACATTCACTTATGTGCTAATACCGTTGGAAAAAGTATGAATCCTCTTCTTTTCCCTCCCAGCTATGGGTAAATAGCAGGGCAGACTGGGTTTTATAGCCTTGGGTGATCTAGAAGGAAAAATCTGAATTCAAACCATCAGGCTACCTTGCCCAAAAAACACCACTTCTACTGCAGCTGCAGTATATGTGGTGCCCCTATGACCCTGAGGGGTCACAGGTTTCATGATCATTTAAATTAAATTTCTCCCTCCTCCAGTTTTAATATATGGCCAACAAATACAGTTTTTCAATAGAAACTGTCAACTTTCTCTACCTATTTTCAAACAGACAAATATATCGAAGTTTACAGTTTTCTAAAATCATCTTAATGAGAAGACAACTACACAAACTGAAAACAAGTTTCACATTTTCAATAGTAAAATGGGAATGTTATATGTAAGAATAAAATATATTTATGGATTTTACATATAGAAATAGGGAACAATTTAAAAAATGTACCAACAAAAAGTGAACTGGTTTGTTAAAAGAATTTTTTTTTCTTTTCATACTGCCATTACTCAGCAATTTTTATTCTTTTAAAAAAGCTATTTATAGAATTTTAATAAAATGAAAACCTGAAACTGGATTTATGCAACTCTTTTTCTTGAAAATGAGCAAATATTAAACAGTGTCCTTGTAAATAAACAGTTGAATAAATAGATAAAACATTTTTGTTGTCAATTCTCAAGAAAGAAAACAAAAAAACAAAAAAACAAAAAAATAAAAAGAATCCAGATGCTCCCAACCTAATTTAGTGAATTTATGTGGCAAGAGCAAATGAAAGAAATGCTTGGGAAATACAGTTTTTCAAGATTTTTAATTACAGTTACTCATGAATTTGCATCTTTAAATTTTGTTCTCTTGTTCTGGATTTTTAATAAATTTATGAATAAAAAAAAATTGTTTATTTCTTTACATGATAAATAATAAATATTGTTGGTTCATATATTTTTATATTCTTGTAAATATAAAATTATTCTTGTAAATAAACAATCCTATAAAGTGTTTAATGATTTTGTTATCAATTCTCATGAAAAAAAGACAATGCATAAATAAATCTTGGTTCATATGTTTGGGTTTTATTAAAATTCTAAAAATAGGTTTTTAAAAGAATAAAAATTTTTGAAGAAGTATAGAATAACTGTAGAGCCAAGAGAAAAACCATCCTTTTAGCACAGCTTTTTTTGCAGGTACACCCTTGTGCAAATTAATTGAAACAACCACTTTAATTTCCTTTCTCTCATGATACGGTCAGTTTTAGACCCACTGGAGTGAAAGGGTGCAATCAATTTCTATTTTTTCCTCAGATTAGGTCATTTGCAGTAGTGTGCAGTAATATGAATCTATTTTTGGGGTGTATGATGAAATTTGTTTGGTCTTGAAAAATATTGCTTCGTCCATGATTGCATCAGATTTTTATCATGCCCAGACATTATTGTCTTGACTGTTACACCTGTTGTCTGCGATGGACATTACTCCAAGGAAGCATACGAAAATTGTAATGCCACATGAATACACTGGCAAGCCTTACCAGGGAGCAAATCAAAGTAATATAGACTGGCCTGGAAACTCTTAATTTAAATCCAATCGAGAATTTGTGTTCAATCTGCAAGGAACGACTTTGTGGAATGGACATACGAAGTACTAACATGTGCACTGGGTCATGTTTCATTGGACAAAAAAGAAAAGTAAATAACGAAATTATTAATTTTGTTTCAATTAATTTGCACATTTTACTGTATATCAACAATAATAATAATAATAATAATAATAATAATAAATGTAATTTTTCCTATTCCCTAATGACATGAAAATCAAAGTTTTTAAAAGTATAATGAAAAAAAAAAAAACCTAAAACAATGTGATATCTGAAATAATTTATAGAAAATGATATCTGAAAGCATCCTGAGCATCTCACATAAAAAAAGCAGTTATCTTAAAATATACAAGTGAGAAAGAGCTCGACCATGCTGGGTACACGCACAACAAAATAAAAAACATTTTCATAGTTGTTTCAGTCCTATAAAAAGAAAAACAAAATTACCATGCAGGCATTTCAAACATTCAGTGTTACAATATTCAGAAGCTACAAAAAGGTGGTAGTATTTTTTTTTAAGTCTGTTTGTAAACAAGAACACAAAAAAATCCTTAGTTGTGTAGTAATGGTGTCATTAAGAAAGGCAGCAAAACAAAGAGATCAAATAACAAAAAAACAGTTGTATATGCCACTCAACACAAAGGCTGGAGAAACAATTTAGCTAATAATAAGAGTAAATAACTGTCACAATATATTTGGTAATGAAACATAAAAGCAACAGAAACTCAGGAAGTTAGCAGTTTGCTTTATAAATACGTTTTCTAGGAATTCATGTACCAGTTTATAAAAAAAATTTAAAAAATGGTTAAAAATGACTAGAATAAAATTAATCACTAGCAATTTATATTTTTCTTATCACAGTACCCATAAAAAGTAATGGGATTGTTTACATATAGACTGACATTTCTGTCTAAAATCTAAGTGCATGCTTTGGTACATTTTTGCTTAAGACCAGAGTGTAGTATCTATGAAAGGTATTATACACAAACATAATACGAGAGGCAAAGTGGGAACACTTATGGCATGTCTGAGACAGAATGCTACGTTCACTTGTCTGAACTTGATTTTGTGTCAATGCCAATTCATAGTTTGTGAACTTTTTGCCTTCTTACCCATTAATTTGCTTTGTATACATTGTTTGTTTGTTTTCTTGATATTATTTCCTTTTTTGCCATTCCTTTTGTTATGTTTATTGCAAACTTTGTTAATTCTATTCATTGCGGTTCTGTTATCTTGCATTTGACCATGCCTACTAACTCCACAAGATGCCACTATAGACTGCTTTCAATGAATACATTCAACCTTGTTAAGAGGAAAGGTCTGTTTCAGTTAGTAATGAAAGTTGGTTGTCTTACACAGTTGTCCACATCATCATCTCCTTTAATGAGGACTAGCAGTGTGTAGTCAGATATGACAGTGAAACTAAGTTTCACCATCATATCTGACTACACAATTCACCATCATATCTGACTACACAATTCAGAGTGACATAAAACAAGGATGCCTTTTAGCATCGACTTTGTTTGGCATTTTCTCTTCCATGTTATTGAACTTTGTGTTCAGTTTGAAGAAGCAATAGTAAATTATTTAACTTGGCTCGCCTGAGGGCAAGATCCAAGGTGTGTACAGTACTCATCTGAGAAATGCTGCTTGCTTATAACACAGCTCTGACCAACCAAACCGAACATGATCTCCATCAACTGATTAGTCAGTTCAATCTTTCAAGTTGATTATTAACACAAAAAAAACAATGTCATAGGTCAAGATGATTCTGCATTTCCATCAATCAGCATTGATGACATGGTGCATGAAGTCAAAGATCACTTGACATTTCTGGGCTCTACCATCACTCGACATGGAAATTGACAATGCATCGACAAAGCAGCAGCAGCAATGATGATCAGATTAAGCAAGAGAATATGGGACAACAGTCAGCTGAATTTGCACACCAAACTAAAAGTATTTCAGGCTTGCGTTCTTAATACTCTTCTTTACAGCAGCAAAACCTGGACAACATACGCCAGGTAGAAAAAAACGTTTGGAAAACTTTCATCCCTGTTGTCTACAATATATTCTCAGCATCACATGGAGAGATAAAGTTACCAATAGTGCTGTGCTGGAGCAAATGGACTCCTTAAGAAAGCATCTTTTCCCTTCGATTACTGGGGTCATGTACATTAAATGAATGATGTCTGGTGAGATGGCCACAGCACACATTTCTGTAGGCCACCTTGCACAATGTTTCAAGGACATCTGCAAGAGAGACCTGAAATTCACATGAAGGGTGGGTAAAAGTCAAACTATTGGAGATCAGAAGATACCCCAGGAAGCAGAGAGAGAGAGAAATCTCACACCTTCATTCCACATTCCAACTTTGTCTGTCACACCTGCAGAAGAAACTGCCACACAAAAATCAGGCTGTTAAACAGATATTGCTAACAAAAAGACTGAATTTTTACCAAACAGAGAACCATTATCTCATGAAATAAATGAATGTCTACTAATATATGAGAGAGACAGAGAGGCAGGGATACGCCTTCCATTTCATGTACAAAGATAAAAGGAAAAAAAAAGCCTTAAAATTCTTAAGGTTTTTATCCTTGTTGATGATAAAAGGATAAACAAATTCAATACCTAATAAAGAGAGTTTTTAATAAATTAAACACAAAAAATACAAATATTGAAGAAATCTTGAAACCTTTGACAGAAAAAGGTGTACCCCAAGGGAGATAAATCCTACAAATTAATGAAGGGAGGTAAATCTGAAAAATAAATGAAAAATCACCAGAAAGAATAAAATGACTAATCAAAAATGCTTCATTTAAGAAATTTATACACCATTTCATTTAATATATACCTTCAAATCAATAAATTTTATATTAAATTTTTTACAATGTAAAGTTGTTCATAAACAACAATCACTACAAATTTTTCCACTTTTTATATATTTTGCTTAATGTTATCAATCAGTTACTGTTATCAAAATGGCTCTTCTAAAGTAATCATAAGTGAACCCATTTCTTCTATAAAGTAAACATCTCTGTAATGACTAACAAGCTTTTCCTACAAACTCTTACTAAATGTAGTAATTTTGAGCCTCAGTGAATGCTCCAAACTAGTGCTTGACTTGTTTTAATAATTAATCTCTATAAGTTTAATTTCTGAACAGGCAATTTGAACATTTTTCTGATTTTATAAGCTACATTAAAAATTTATACCACAAGTGAATATACATTTGTCATTATTTTCATTTTTAACTTTTTCTTTGAAAATTTTTCGTTTATCTTTGAAAGATTCTAACCTGACAAATTGTAAATCAGATACCAAATGGATTCCTCAGACATGTTTTCTCATTTTGTTAGCAGACATACAACTCCTTAGCGTATTCATTTTCAGTGTAAGAAATGAAAGAAAAAGAAGAAAAGAATGGATTTAGTGCTTAAATATTAAAAAAAATAGCTGTACTTAATATGATGAAACCAAAAAAAATATTTGTTGGTGAGCAGAGGTCACTTATCCAGAAAAACATGCAACCTTGTGCTAGACAAAATTAAGATTAGAAAATCTATATCCAAGTTCATTAATTTGAAAGCCAAAACGATAAAAGTAACTCCAAAATACTTGCTTGAATTAAAATCATTTGTTAATCAAGTCTTTTAACTTCAAACTTATTTTTAGAACTTTCAACTGTCAAGGCCAGTGGTCCTATACAAGGGCCTACTTGGTGGCAGAGGTAATTTCATATTACCCACTAATGCCAGTGATCAAAACCAGATAAAAGAAAAATTTCCTCATGCCATTGAGTGTCTTTCATAAAAGAACTGTTTTGAAATGAGAATAATTTTCAGTAATATTTTATTCTTTTACTAAAAAGAAAAAAAAGTTCAAATATGTCCAATTAAACAGAAAGAATGCATGTGTGAGAATTGGTCCAAAGCAAACCCCCAAAAACAAACTATACAAGTCCAATAGGTCTAATAGGTAAATCAATTCCACAATTATCTCTGTTCCTCAATCTCAAGTACACAACTCGTCAAAAACACAACTCTTGTTTGAATGAGCGTACCGTGCCTTTATGCACCAGACTCAGTCATCGCTCAGCCAATGAGTGCCCAGAACCAGCCAAAAAAAATGGCTACAAGTGACACCATTTCCGCCCGCATGAAGTACTGCCTGATTCACGTTCAGTTCCAAAACTTGCCAATTCGCTGTCTCCACACTCCATTGCAAAACATACATGCAACTCTGGACCTTTTGATTTCCCAAGGTAAGTCTCTGCTACAGTAAAAAACCTTTTGCCGATTTTCTTCTGGTGTTGAATAAATTGATGTCAAAGGAAACTTGTAAAGGATCTTGACAAAATTAGGCGTCATGTCTCAAGCACATTTCATCATCATTGCTGTTGAAAAAACTTGAAGCATAAGTGAAGAAAGTAGAAAGTGCAGGTTTGTGTCAACAACAATTTCAAATTAGAAATGAATGTACGTTTAGATGTTTCAATTTATAAATAGAATTTAAATTTAGCATCAGACAATTCTAATAACATGCATAATAAACATGATTTAAATCACAACAAAAATACTATTAGCTTATTTTATGACAACCAGATGCACTTCAATTACATAAAAGATTTTAAAAAAGAATTAAAAAATATAATCCACAGATAGTAAAAATCAACTAATGTTCAGGATACACTATGATTCAATCTTGTACATTAACCATTTCTCCACAAAAACTACATTGCAAAAGACTAACATTGTAGACTGTTCCTCTTATCTTTTGGGAGATTGTGTTTCTATTAATAATAAAATAGTGAACATGTATTGGTTAAACCACAATGCTTTTTTCAAGAAGACTGAGAAAGAGGCTATTCCTCTGAGCAAAATGCAATAAACAAACATAATAGAAATTCAGTGTCTAATTTCCATCAGTTTTGGTTAGCAATACAACAGTTCTAATTGCAAAGATTACAAAATCATGGAAGCCCTCTACATTAAATGAAAGCAATCCACTATGAATAAATTTTGTTTCAATCTCAATTCTTATGTGTTAAAATACCTTTAAACCAGTCATTTTTGCCACATGACATGATGCTAAATTCTATTTTATAGTCTAATCATTTCAAACTTTAAAATGTTAACAACACAAATGTTATATTGGCTATTTCTGGATTAACATAATGCATCAATTCAGCAAAAGTTTTTATTTACAAGTTTTCACCTGACATTTCAAATTCACCAGAAAAGCTCAACAGATATTCATTGTCCATTTCAATTTAATAAAACAGGAAAACCTTTCCAAAACAGAAAGCATAATCAGAAATTAAAATGAGAGTACTGATGGCACTTATTCTGAATACATCATGAAAAAGTCAGGATATAGAATTGATCAATTCTAAACACTTTAAATAACTTGGTGTCTTGATCAGCTATAACTAATTTAGCATAGGAGATAAGAAAGTTGAAAAGAGGATAGGTTACTTTTGCCTAGCACCATAAGATGTTACAAGGCCAAAATATTGACATGAAAAATCAAGTCATGTTTTTAATAGCCTCAGCAGATTTAGACCCTGAAATGAATGTCATGTATGGCATCCAACTCATTCAGAGATGTCTGAACTATCATTTGTATATTTACTCTCTGTAACCCCCACCCACCCCGTACTAGTGGCCTTGCTTGGGGTGAAATGATAAAAAAAACAAAAAAAAAACTGCCTGAATCTGGACAAACTGACAAGAAAAACCCTGTTCAATCATTTTAGTCAGAGTTGTTTTCCACCAATGTGAGATATACATTTATTTTTAACTATCATCAAGTTTGGATAGAGGTCATATAGTTACCCATGTTTGTGATGTAATGGAATAACCTGTCACCCCCATGAGTGACTACACTATAGGTAGTAACTACCTATAAGTATCTGTAAGTCAACAGACTACAGAGACTAGCTGCGACCTGTTCCAGCTAGACAGTCGAACTCTCTGCCTTCATGCAGAGAGGAACCCGGACGATGCTCCGCCGAAGGGCAGAGTCTCATTCGGGGAGGTAGACTGACCCTGTCCCCGTTTTTGCGTGTTCAAATAGGGAATATTTTTGGCTGAACCTGTGGGCTTGGAAAACCCACATTAAACCCGGCCTTGTGCCACATGCAACCCTCGTGGGGGGTAGCTAGATATCCTGGCTGTGACCTGTTCCAGCTGGACAGTCGAACTCTCTGCCTCTGAACAGAGAGAAACCCGGATGAGGCTCCGCCGAAGCTAAATATACTAGCTGGGATCTGTTGAGTACGACTCAGACTTACACGATAACTAGCGACCTTCCAATAGTAGCACTCACTACTGGATTGCCTTGTGACAACCTTGTGCATAACTGTTACCTTTACTCTTGTACTGGTTTTTTACAATAAACCCTTACTTATTTTATCCCCTTTGTTTTTCAAATATATATTCCTATTAGTACAGAATATAACAGTTTGTTTATGTTTTTGATCATAATACGATCTGCAATCTGTAATTTGGTTCATCAGTTTTTCATGACAATGGTGGAAGTATGCTCACCAAGTGCTTTCTAGTTTTATTTTGTTTTAGATAACTTTTCAATGCATAGTGTGTGAGTAATTTTATGGATACTTTCGGGGTTGCTGAGTAAAGTACTTGTACTCAAAGTAAGATGTTTTTGCTAAAACAGACATTCAATATTTTCTAAAGACTGACTAATAAAACATTTCAAAAATAAATAAAAGAACATGCTTCAACTAAAAAACTGCAATACATGTTGTTGGCCTATTGTTATCACTTCTATAGTTTTTCACTGTTTTCCAATTGTGTGATTTCCACTGCAACTAAAATATGAAATATGTTGGGAAGCTTATCTGCACTCATTCAAATTGGTATTTGTAAAAATTATTGTTTTATGAAAGGTTTTTTTTCTTAGAGGCTCCAACATCTAAGCAAGATTTGAGTTAATCTACGTAAAAGGGTTGGAAATATGAAAATAACTCATTTTTAAACTCTGAAACAAAACGGAAAAGGAGTATGATAAAAACAGGTAAAAAAAGGTCCTATGTTATGTTTTCATCCCTTGAAATGGTTTCTTTAAACTAATAATCATCTTATAAATGGGGTTTTATATATATATATATTTTTTTTAAGCATTTCACCCCAAGCAAGGTGGGGAGCCACTGGCATGCAAGGGGTTACAGAGGATTTGGAGCAAGAGTAGATAGGCGTGATAGAGGAAAGGATGAGGAGAAGAATAGTGGATAGATCAAGGCAACTGGAGATGTCAATTGACATTACATTTGAATAGTTGGAGATTATAGCTATCAGAGAAACAGGAAAAGGGAAGGGAGTTCCACAGGTGAGAGGTACTAGATATGAAGCTATTGGAGTAGAAGAGACGGCTACAGTTCAATAGTGAAAGGGTGAAAGCAGGATGCCAGCCTCGTAGGACGCTTGAATTCATGAAGTCTGGGAACCAGCGAAAGCAGATCATCGGAGCAATTAGCATGAAAGTATTTGTAAAAAAGACAGAAAGAGGTGACGGCACGTCTGTGAGAGAGCGACTGCAGACTAGATGCCAGGTCAGGGTCAATTACATTGCATATCCGTCTCTGGATCTTATCAAGAACCCCGAGACAAACAGAAGAGGCTCCAGACCATATATGACAGCAATACTCCATGCAAGGGAGAGTCGTTGATTTGTAGATTTGAAGGATCGATTCCGGGGAGAAAAATTTCCTGGCGCGGCACAGGGAGCCAACTTTCCTTGCGGTGGATGAAGCAATTGACTCAATGTATTTGTTCCATCTCAGGTCAGCAGTCAGCGTGAGACCGAGCAGCCACAAAATGATGCTGATTACAATTTCACATTGAGAAACACTGAAGATACAGGGGCACTTAGCTTTAAATTTAAGTTTTGGGTGTCCGTCTAATTCAGCTTTTGTTTTTATTGTTTTTAGATATCCTACATTATGCCAGCATTAGTTTATTTAGTTTTTTTTTCCAGTTCTCATATGATCATTGAGGTTAAGCAATGTCGAGCCTAGTCAGTACCTAGATGGTTGAATACCAGGTGCAGTAAGCTTGGACGTGCAGGTAGTGTAATTAGTAATAGCTCGAAATTCTTAATTGGAGAGCCAAGTTGCAATTCTCATTGGGTTTGTTATATTCACTTACGCACAAATACCTTTGGAAAGATATGAATCCACCTCTTCTCCTCTAGCTATGGGTTAATTAGCAAAACTTGCATCACTAAATCATTATTATCTAAAAAAAAATTAAAAAAAAAAAAAATTCTTACACTCTAAAAATATTTTCTGACTTTAAATAACCTGCAAAGGGTTGATAAGCTGTAGAAAATGAATCAAATAATCATTTTGTCATTCAATTACCCACCATTCGTCTGATATATAAATTTGTATATTTTCGCAAAGTAGAAAACCAAAAAGTACAAAATGAGAAAGAAGGTTGAATTTAACTCTTTAGAAAATGAAATCTTGCCACGACAGACATTTTTATTTCTATAATTTATGATGGTTGCAGCTTTTAACCTTCTATATGCTTCTATAATATTTTGCGCTTAAAAAATGAATTTTCATATTCCCTCGTTGTTCATGAATAGTTTACTTTCCGATTGTTGCATATGGCTGTGTGTGCAAAAGGCTAGAAAATATAAGAAATATCTTTATTCTGAAAAACCTTTACAATTTTGTATTTGCATTCTGTAAACATTTTTTATCTAGAAATATTGAGACATAACACAAATTCCGGAGGATACGGATTATCAAGGGGGGGGGAGGCACTTTGGTCCATGGGGAGGAATTTTGGTCTTCAGGTGGATCGGATTGAGTAAAGCCTAGAATCAAAGAGAGAGGAATGTGATTTGGGACCCTGAGAAAGACGAATAATAGAAAAAAGAAAAGTGGGCTATGAACAGAGATTATTATTAGATATAACTGGCATATCAATAAACTGAGACAGATGGAGATGAAGTATAAAGAGAACAAGAGAGGCAAAGACACAAATGGACAGATTGAAATCAATAGGTTGGTAGGTAGTATGATAGCAGCAGTAACATCTTTTGTTTCTCCTGTAAGCAGACTTTTAGAGTCTGCTTCCTGCTCGAGACTATTTCTAGCTTTGACCTTTTTAATCAAGCACTAACAGGAGATATCTATGTTACAACCTATCAGTTCTATATTCATTCTTTCTCACAATCACTTAAACACACTTGTTATGATATATGCCTGCCATAAATGAAAAGAAAAAAGTGACTCTAGCCTTCAGGATGTTGGCAATCATGGCTCTCCACAATTTCCTGTCCTTTGTAGCTCTTAAGCATAAATTTAATTTGCATAATTTCAATAAAAAAAAAATAGTACTAAGAGGTGTTAAAAAGTTTTCAAGCCAACTAAGAAATAAAAAAAAAACATTTAATCATTTGTTATTAGCAAATTTTAGGAAGTTGATAAGGCTGCAAACTTTTCAGCATCCCCTAATAAACATGATAAAACACGTTTATATGATAATCTAAGAATATCTTCATAGGAGCACCACTTAGCAGCAGTGGGTGTCTGAGGCAAAATAACTGGATGGGTCTCTCCAGACTGGTTTTGAATTGAGAGTTTCCTTCTAGACTGATTGCTACCAAAAACCAGTCAGCCCTGCTACTTAACTCATAAGTTCCCATCCCAAATGACCCTCAAAATTACTTTTTGTATTCTACATGGTGAAAGACAAGCTTAGGGTCAAGTCTGGAATATACTAATCTCCCCATGTGAGTTAGAACAAGCTCTACAAAATTTCTTTTCATTTTATTTTTACTACATATTCAATGCTGAACTTAAGAGTGCGTCCCTGTATTTCAAACTGACTCTGCGTCAATAACAGCATTTGTAGGTCAATTGAAGGAAATCAATCTGACGTAACTGAGCATTTAATTTCTGGGATCATGAAAACTTACTACAAAATTGTGAATGCAGGAGAAAAAGTCAATGAGGTATTTGCATCTGGTATTTTTATACTGTGAATCAACAAAATCTGGTAAGATACTGCTGGGGTAGCCTTGGCTCCAAAACAATGTCTGACCCTAGGGTCATCATCTGATGAAGGCTTTATTGACAACAGTTATTTTTGCAGCATGTTTATAAAATGTGTGTCTATATATATTTTTGCAGTATGTTTGTAAAGTGTGTGTGTGTGTATGTGTATATATATATATATATATATATATATATATATATATATATATATATATATATATATATATAATAAATAAATAGATTTTCAAGAGGATAGAATCCAGGTAGAACTCAATGTCCAGGACAGAGTAAGGATATAATAAAAACGGCTCAAATACTAATATTCCATGGTTATAATTTATTACATTGGAATTGTAATCACGATCCAATTCATCAGACCTACAAATTCAAAAAGAAATCAGAAAATATAACTCCGGGTGTATATATATATATATATATATATATATATATATATATATATATATTATAGTCATGATTTTTAGTTTACATATTCTTTTTTTATATTCAGGTTTTGTTTACTTATTCGTTTTGTATATTTTTTCTGCATTTAAATTTTGCTATTTGAAATAAAGTTTGTTAGATTTAGGTAATGGGATTTTATTTAGTAGTTCTTGAGTCATGACAAGATAATAGGTAGCATAGTAGGAACTTTGTTTTCATTTGGAAATGAGATCTGATCTTTTCTTTAGGAGTTTATCATTTTGGAATTTTTTTTTTTTCAGTTACAAATGGCGGTTTTGGGTGTTTGTTGCGTACTGGTGATTTTTCTGTTCTGTTATGATTTTTAGTTGGTTATTTGTGCAGTTAAAAATAAGTTTAGGAGTTTTTGTTAAATATTTTGTGCAGTTTACTTGATTTTGAGAAGTGTTTGTCGATGATATCCAACTTGTGTAAAATTTTCAGACTATATCTGTAAAAGGACAATATGAATAAAGACAAAAGGAAAACTTATTTTGGTTGATGCAATTCATCCTCTGACGGACCTTATCAAGGCAAATGCATCAGCTAAGATAAATTTACCTTTTGTCTTTATTCATCCAACTTTTATTATTATTTATATTTATTATTATTTATAAATTATTTTTTATATTATTATTTTAAAAATAAGAAAAATAATCGCATAGTAAGTTCCTAAAACCTCAAACACCAAAATTTCAAATTTTTAAAAAGGAACACACTGTATGTCAAAAGGAAGGTGGAATGAACCAATAGGAAACTACATCAAAATTATAACTTTCATTTCAGAGGCAACCTATATATTTATACAAGTCACTCATAAAGGAAGATAATTCAGTGTCAATCAGCTCAACATGGATCAACCAAAAGTCTTAATGAGGAGATTAAAATAATAAATAAATCAAATGACTTTTATGGTCAAGTCAATCTCTCAAAATGAATCCCACTAAACCTGTCTGAGCCATTTTGGATTATCATGTATTAAATATCTAATTTGTTTTGGTATTTTCTTATTTTGCAGAAACAATTTCAACAAAGTAAAATGGCTGATATTTTCTGTGGGGCCATTTGAAATCAGTTGTTTATCAGATGTCCAATAAATATTGAAGAACTTAAAGAAAGAATGAAATATGAATGCAGTAAATTGACAGAGGAAACTCTGACATATTAATGAATCATGTATGCACAAAATTGAAATGTGTTTTGAACAACATTTTGAACAGCACATATAACAATTAGCTAGTAAATAAAAATTTTCATGTGTACTTATATTTTTAATAAATTATCCCTATGGCACACAACTTTTCTTTCACCCTGTGTGTGTGTGTGTGTGTGTGTGTGTGTATATATATATATATATATATATATATATATATATATATATATATATATATATATATATATATGTTATGAAATGGACAAATGGAGAATTGCGTTTAAAAACAGTAAGATCAACCTTGCTAACCGAACCCTCCTCTGTGGCCCAATCGGTTCCGTATAGGATACAGGTTCGATTCCTGTCGGAGGACACATATTTTGTATGAAAATTTCTCGGACATTCAGGCCTGTAAATGTTATTAATACTGTTTATTATAAACAGACCATTTACTTAAATATTTGTATCTATAAAAAGAACATGTAAACATAAAAAATGTCATATATATATATATATATATATAAAAGTGAACATAGAAGTCAACTTGCCTGACGATTGCACCAGCATGAAACAGACTGTCACCTCTAAGTGTTGACTTCTATGTTCACTTTTATATTTACACACGCTCTATCTCTGATATTGAGCACTTTATCCCATAAATATAGCACACTTTAAGAGTATATTTCTTATATATATACACACACACACACACACACACTGGTGTATATATGCATGTATACATATGTATGTATTTAGAAAATTACATTATTTTATAAGCAGAAATGTTTAAAAAGCTGAGAATTAACAACAAATACAATATTATTTAATTTGAAAAGATTTTTTATTATTTATTTATTTTAGAGTTTATTTTTGGTATTCTTGCATATGCCACCTCCATCAGGGGGCTACATTGATAGTGCTAATGGCAATGACACAGACTAAACAAGTTTTAACAAGAACAGTGATATTTAATTCCTTTAATAGACTCAGATTTTGAAAAACATTGACTAAAGCACATTTTGTCTGCACCTGTTAACAAAACACAAGAAATGCAACATCTGTTTTCTACAGTAGTTCTACAAAAGAAGTTTGATAAATGCCATGTCCCTTGTACACTTTCAGGTTAATTTTTGGGCATAATATATATATATTATATATATATATATATATATATATATATATATATATATATATAAAAACTAACAACCAATACCGATAAACTAGCCGTTAGAAAAAACAAATAAAGATAATCGATCCAAATAAATACATGAAGTAATAAACAAATTAAAAACTATTCCCGCCAAAATAATAGTTAGAACAAACTACAACAATCAACCCCAAAATTGAACAAAAAAACAAATTTATACTACGTTAATAAAAACACCGATCAAAATAAAAATAATAAATAAATAAATATGTAAGAAATAAAAATAAATAAAATCAAGCAAAATAATTTAACCTAAATAAATAAATAAACAAACAAATAAACAACTTCCGGTAAAATAACCACCAAAATAGTTTACATTAAATGCACCACTGACACGTATATATAAATAGCCGAGAAAAATAACAGCAGTCGTGGCCTGACGATTGCATCTAGCATGAAATAGACTGTCACCTCTAAATGTTGACTTCTATGTTCACTTTTATATTTTTATATATATATATATATATATATATATATATATGAAAACTTGCTGGCCTGACCCACTGCCCCAAATCTGACCAGACATCAGACAAATGGAAACACTTCATGAAATAGATTTGATAAGGCATTTCGTCATTCAAGGCTTCACCAGATCTGAAAGCAACGAAAGAATGAAATGTGTGTATGTGTGTGTCTGCTTAAATAATGAATCTTAGTACTTTTTCCTTAAGCTGGCATTTCTCATAATTAAAGAAGAAATATAAGAGTGAGTGAGTTGTGTGTGTGTGTATATATATATATATATATATATATATATATATATATATATATATATATATACACACACACACACACACACACAAAATAAAGTACAGATATGGAATCAACAGAAAGTGTTAAAAATTATTTGAAATTTGATAAGCTTATTTGTTCCATCTGAAAAATAAGATTTTACAAAAATAGAATAAGAAAAATATGAAAAAAATATTTTGTTAGGACAATTATACCTATTTATTGAGATTTTTTAAATCAATTGATTTTTGTAAAAAGTCAGTACATATTTTTGTTTTTAAGTTTTTAAATTTATCAAGTTTTTAGATTTTCTGAAAAATTAGATAATTCTTTAATTTTAATAATTTTTCAAAAAGAATTGAACAATTAAAGCTAATAGAAATTCTAAGCTTATTTTTAATTTTAAAATGGGGTAAATTTTACAGTCCATTTGCAAAATATTCTTTCTACAATATTAGGCCATGATTGACATTTTTTCTTATTGTTGTTATACTTCACTGACCAGAACTTGAGAAAATAGTTCAATATTTTAAAAATAGTTCAATACATGTTAAAACAATTGAATTTAAATGACAAACATTTTAATCAACACTTTACATGTTATATTAGACAATATTAAGAAATGGATATATTCAATACATAATTAACAAACACATTAATATGTCTGTCTATAGTTTTTTACAACCTAGCATAAACAGTAAGCTTTACAACCCAATTGCAGATCCTCTGTATTTTCTGCATTTTAATAGCAATTTCTTTATTTTTTTTTGTGGAATTGGTTTGGGTCATTCTGGTCAAGTATATAGCTACCAGTCACCACAACCAATTACTCCAAACTATGACCTTTGACCTTTGTGACAAAGTGAAATTTTGTTTAAACCAAATTTTAAAGAAGTGCACATTGCATGACAGGAAATAGAATATATATATATATATATCCCTGACAAATGGGTGGAGCGATTGCAGGAATATCCATCTACAAAACTCTATACTCATGATACTGATGGTAACATCAATCAGCTGAGTGACAAATTTTATATTAATCCTATATATTTATAGATATATGTAAATATAGGTACCCCACATTTTCACTAAAAAGCAGCATAGCATGATGAAAAAAGGCCCCAAACTTAATAAAAACAAAGTTTTACAGTCAAAATGTTTATCTTATTATTAAGAGGAAAAACCAAAGTATTTTTTAATTATTTGAAAAATTTTTTAAACCTTTCTAACATGATCAAATTTTGTTTAAATTTTTTTTTTTATCATTGGTGTTTTTATCCTTTTTTTCCAGTAAAAAACAACATTGATTTGGAAATTCTTGTAAAAATCAAATAATTGTCAGATTTTAATGAGACTCTTAGGACTTTTTCCCAAATGAATGAAATTTTTTGTTTTAGTAAATCCTGGTAAAAAAAATTTTTTTTTCCACATATTAAAAATTTTAATTATAATTTAAAAATCATTTAAAATTCTGCATTATTTTCTTTCTTTTAGGTGATATTGTAATTAAGTGGAAATTATATTTATGAATCAAAAATTGAAAAGCTTAATGTAAATCGTTTAGCAAAAAGATTTTTAAAATAATTTTTAATTTTTTTTCAGTTTAAAATTCCCATTTTGCATCGATGGAAGTCTATAAATGATATTATTAAAAGATCACATATTGTAACAGTTGTCCTCCATTTACAGAGAAATTCATTTGTCTGCAATTTGTTATTCATTGCATGTTTACATCTCAACATTAAAATTTAAAAAATAGATATTAAAAAATTTAAATAATAAATAAAATATCATAACATTTCATAAATTATTGAGTTACCTTTATCATGGCATTTCATTAATATCTCATTTATTAAATATTAAAATTAATTTAGGAGAATGTTATAGTATTTTCAATTTTTATTATTTTTTCATCTTCAAACATAGCTAAAAGTCAATAAAATATTAGATAATTGCTGAAAATATGCTAATTTGTAAAACTTACTAGGTAGTTAAAAGCCAAAAAATGTGTTCACTTAGATTTTGTAAATTTATATCAGTTCTGGTCATCCATACTAGCTGTTAACACCTTATAGCTCATCAATAACGTCAATAAAGACATGAGAAAAACAGGACCCATCATTAAGAAATGCTTGAGAGAGTACTGAACAATTCTTAGCCTGATTAAGGGATACCAAAAAGAAAATCCTGTTTGGTCAGATTTTTGAAAGTGGGTCAGAATGAGAACTTTTCAGTACCTTGCCACCACATATATTATTCTATACTTAGCAAATGCTTATTAAATTTAGACTGTTATAATAAAAAAAAAGTGGAGAGTAAAAGACATGCTTAAAGATTTCCTTAAAAAAAACAAAAAACAAGACTCAGCCACAATCATTCCTTTGACCCAAACAAGACCTCATTTTTTTTTTATATCTTCTATTATTCCATACATTTTTAGAAACTACCTTTTTTTGATGACATATAAGAAGCCCACCCCCCCTCTTAATATTAGTTTCTGGCATCTAGGTTGACATTAACCTATCAGATACCTTAACTTTGTAAGACCTAGGTATTTTTTAGAAGCTACTTATTTTTCTTTTTTTTTAGGTGAGTGAGTCTATGCTATTAAATACTTTCATTTTATTCACCTTTGTTGCTTTTAACATACCATTTTAATATATTTGATATATTATTTTGCTTTTCTATACTGCATTTAGTTGTCTGTAAAAGTTGCTTAGTAATTTTTCTTTTCAATAATAATAAAAAGAGAAATGATAGTCCAGAAAATGTGTGAAATAATGAAAATACTTCACCTAAAAAACAAAAAAAACATTTAAAACAGTCAAAGTATTTTGGAAAATTTGTAGAATAATAATCAACCATGTATTTCAGATATCAGTTGGCTAAGTGTAATAGAGCCAAAACAGAAGCCAATTTTCTTAGAGGTCTGCAAAATTTCCTAGCACATTTTTTTTTTGAGACTGAATAAATACACAATAAAAATTGCTTTTAAATTAAAAAGAAAATGCTGGAAACTTTTGCACACACTTAATAATTAATCCTTTAAGCTACTATATGCAACTTGTGTCACAAAGCAGACAAAGTAAATTTAGTCAAATTACAAGTAGCCTTCCAAACTCAAGTACAACTGGCTCTTGTCAAGGCTGGCGCTGGCTATGGATGTAACAGCTTTTTACTGTTATTACTACCTGGGCAGTAGTAATATAATTATGGTAAGACAGATTGCCTAAAGGCTCACAAAATAATGCTCTGAAGTATTGCGATATATGCTAGTAATGAAACAATTTTGATAAGATATCTAGCAATGAGACAGGATGCAAGAAGAAATGGATTCACATCTTTATCCAAAAGAGCATTAGTGTTAAGTAAATATACCTTCAGCTGAAATTTGATTTTAGTTTACCATTTGATTTTTCCAGGCTGATAGAAATTAATTAATGCTACTAATGTGCCTCAAAATACAATCAAGTAAAAATAGCCACATATTCTTATAACCATACACACACATTATGTTTTATATATTGCGTGTAACACTCTTCTGCATCATCAGAAGAGTCTACTACATAGAGATGGGCAAACTGTTCATATGTACTGGTCTCATCTAACAACAGTAGAAATAACATTTTCTATTATTTAAAACTTGACAAATAAAATGCCATATCTTGAATTATTTTTAACTGGCAGATAAAGGGATAATAATTTTATAATTATGATGTACGTATAAAATATGAAAGAGATGTTGAAATCATTTTTTTAGGGAATGAGTAAACTAGTGTATGTTTTACACTTACGCAAGCTAGCAGGGGCTATTGTGGGGAAAATCAGGTAAGAGAAAGACATTTTGAAAGAAAATTGGAAAACGTTTTTGTGAGGTGTTTCTTCCGTCGTTATGACTTCATCAAACTGGGTTTTAAATGGATGAATGCATCACAAAAACTTTTTCCAATTTGTCATATATACAAGTCAAAACAAAATATAATACTGATACATTTTTTGATGCAGTCTCACTCTCCTTAACTGTTATACATGACATGACCACTAAACTAAAAACTAAACATTCAACTTTCTAAAGAATACTACAACAGAATCTTACCGACAAAACAGATATCACATAGTTCTTGAAAATGACTGAGATGGACAAAAGTACTTGAACATAAACTTAAAACAGTTTATCTACAATTTCAATCACAATATACATCTTATTTTAAAAATTGGAAAAATACAATAAGTTTAGTTGTGTGTGTGTGTATATATATATATATGAATCTATTAAAACAAATTACTATTAACAACAAAACAAAATGGCCTTAGCAACTGGAAGAATTTAGAAAACGCTACTGTATTCATTACTCATTAATGATAATAACATCTATGAAAAAGTAAATGTAAACAAAACTATAAAAGAAACACAAAAATTCACAAGCAACATCAAAATATATATATATATATATATATATATATATATATATATATATATATATATATATATATATATATATATATATTGGTGAATACTGATCACACAGATTAAATATTATAGAGTGAAAATATCAGATCAATTAATTACTGTCAAGCTATGGATTTATTGATCTGTCTTCATATAAATTGAGTCCCAAAAATTCCAAATACATTATTTTTTTTTTGAGAACTTAGTTTTAAGTACTCAGTTGGAAACTAATTTTGCATGAGATGATGATGATGATCATCATCATCATCAGTCCCATGACCAGGTGTGTTTGCCGGGTCACTAGACAGCTGGAGCCCCAAACTAGTTTCTCCTCATTTCTGGGTTGATTATTAGAAATGCATTCATTCATACATAGTGTGCCTTAGGCAAGTTGACCTGGCGGAACCCATCCCTCTGCAAGGAGAGCTTAAAAGCATAAATTGTGTAATGTCTTTTGAGTGTTCAGTGTTTCATAAGCCAGTGTCACAGAATTTTTTTTTCCAGTTTATTAAGTTTGTGTTCAAGTGCTTCTTTAATTGTTTTCAATTATTTCATCTTCACATATTAATGGATCCTGTGTTGGGTTTTTCCAAGTATCGCCTTCATACATCCGTTTGAGGCATCATAAATTGTGGTTTTTCTTTTGTTCATTGTGAAAAATATTTAATATTTGTTCCTAAATGGAATGAAATATGAACACCTAAAAAAAAAAAAGAAAAAAAAGAAACTCCCAAAACTTCAACAAACCAAAGTTGTTTATGAATTCACTTGCCCACTTGAAGAATGTTTCTCTAATAAAAAAAAAATTCAAGTACAAATTGGTAACACAATTACGACATTATCAAGTTGATTAACTTGTCATTTATCTGATAATAGCTCCATTAAATCACATATCACCAACTAACACAAGAAATTGAACAAATATTTATAAATAGAAATGTACAATATGATAATGCTAATATTAACCATTTCCTCATAAGGCTTTCAGCATCTGTTGTCAATTGAAATTTATAAAATTATTCTATTAAAAATTTTCTTCAAGAAAATAGATTTCTCAAGTTAACTGTTTTTGCACTTTCCAATATTAATGAGGGTTTCCTTCCTAACCTTTGTTTTAAGTAGTGCAGAACATCAATATCGTTATTATGTCATTATTTTCTCTAAGTTCCATGTGCTATCAATTTTAGTTGCTGTTGCTGCTTGTTAAAGGTCTTCTAGTGATGTCTTTTCTATTATTTGGTAGTGTTTTTGGTTTGTGATTCTGTATCCTAACCGTAGCCCACAAAATCCAAAGAATGGTAGGGCTTGCTAAGACCTTCATGCTACATTTGCTTGAAGTTATTTTTAATCAATGATCTGAGAAAACAGTTGTATACAGCCGACAGTTTAGATATTTTTTTTGTATGATAATTTTTATAATTTAGAAATAAATCTGTGAATAATCAATATTAATTGCAAAATTCAGCAAAAGTCACCCATGAAATAAAAATAATTGTTTGTATGGAAAGTAAGGACTTATGCACATCAAACTATCTTTAAATTAAGTAGCAGCAGCAGAATTACTGTTGAACTTTTAAAAGGTAAGCTTAAATATTAATGCAATACTTGCAGTGATCAATTTTGAGTTCTTCTGTAGTTTATTGTTGCCTATCACATATAGGGTAGCAGTATGCCTTGCAAAAAGAAATCTCCACCAACAGAAGAGCAGATTGCAATCAAAATAGCCAAGGCTGCAGCAAGCAAAAAGAAATTCCTGTGCAAATGAAAACCAAGATCAAACAGCAGCCAGGAGAGCTTCCAATGCTGAGAATATGCAAAGACTTAGGGATTCTGAAACTCCTGAAGAAGCTGAAGGCCCAATCAAGAGCCCTCCTCAGGAGCTAGCTTAAATGCCACCCAATAGGGCGGCTTTTAAGCTGATATTAAATATATTTCATTACAAAAAAAAAAAAAAAGAGAATGATAAGACATCACAAATAGATGTGTGAAGGTCTGATATTTGAAAAGTTCCAAAGAAACGCAATGCATACTTACAGATACAACCTTATTAGCACATAACAAATATTCATTGATATAGGCTTATGGAAGTGCCCAGAAAACTCTGGAGAATTTATATTCAAACTGTCTGGAAACCAATATGAACAAGAGAAAAAATAAAAATCTTAAACAAAAACCTTTCATTGTTCCTTGTTCTTAAACCAAACATACATTTTATATATATATATATATATACATACACTAGCCGAGGTACACAGCGTTGCCTGGGTGGATATTGATGCAATTGTATAACCCCCCCCACCGGTCTAGAAATGTCTGCCTGCATTCCCACTTGCATGCATCATCCGTTGGTATAGTATGCTACTCCCCACCCCACTCATCTTTTTTACGGTATGTCCTTTGCAAATGATTGATTGTTCTTAAAGGAATTCCATCAGGGTTGAAGTGCTTCAATGTTTTAGATATTCAGCAAATTTCCTATGGCCATAATAACTTTCAAATAATATGGCATTGTTCACAAATCTAATAATCAAATAAAAACAGGAATGAAGTGCCAGAGCTTGATTCAACTGCAAGTGCAAATGCATGAACACCCCCGCCCAGACTTACACCAGCCACTTTCAACAAAACAAAAAAAAAAAAAAAAGGTTTTAATTTAAATCTCCAAAATAAAGATGAATAAAAAAAAAATTAAAATGATACTTCAGAAACAATTTTTTTAAATAATAAAATGAATGCATGTATGTGTGATACACATGAAAGATTTTCTTCTATTTTCATGCAAGCAGTAAGGATAGATTTCAGGCTGCAGATGTGCACATATGTATGCAACTTGTGAACATGACACATATAGGCCACATCAGATAATACGCCAATGCCAAATGAAAAACTATTGACAGGGAGACGAATCATCATTAAACTAGTTAATCACAAATATTATTCATGGCTGCCACTAGTTTATTTTTTGGTTTCATTTTTCTCATTTCAAGAAAAAGGCAAAGCAATAAGTTAATAAATTTCGTTTTCTCCCTAATGATAATAATATTAAGACACAATTATTCTTTCAAAGTTTGACAATTCTCATTGACGCTTAACCCATTGTACCTTGGAGGTGTTTTGAGACTTAAATTAAGCCAAATTATTCATTTGTAATTTTTTTTTTTTAAGTAAATGTTATGGAAAGAGGTTGTTACATGAATGCAAGATGATGAACTAAGTGCAGATTGTGAGGATATGTAGGATTGACGAAAAGTAGGTATAAATATACCCACAGTTTTTATCATTTATTTAATAATTTTATTTTTGAAGTGACAAATCAGATAAATGTCTCGGTAGCGTAACAGTCAACAATGTGAAAAATGATATCAGTAAGCAGAGTTCAAATTCCAGTCTTCTCTGCTGCATTCACTTTCACTCTTCAAAAAGGCATGAATCCACCTCTTCTCCCTTCCACCTAGCTATGGGTTAAATAACAGGGTAGACTGGACTCTCTAGTTTTGCATAGCAGCTAGTCTAGAAAGACAACTCTGAATTTAAAATCATGAAGACATTGGAAAATCACTCCACAACTTTTCCCAGAAAGTCATTGCAAATTACAGATAATAAAGAGAAGTTGTAGAGAGCCATGATCACTTACACCCTGAAGAGACATGACAATTAAAAAATAAAAATTAGATAAAACAGGAAAAGTGTAAAATAAAAAATTTATCTAAAAAGATGTAACTACAATATAAATACAAAGAATCTTTAAAAATGTTGATTGAATGCTAAAAGATATGGACAATTTTTCATTTGAAGGAATTTTTATTTCATATATATAAGAATTATACATCTTTTAGAACTCTTAGCAAATGAACTCTTTGCACTGGTTTGCAATCAGGTTTCCTTCTCAAAGTTGTGTTAATGAAAAAAAAAAAGAACTATATATTTTACAGTTTCTAGACTGATTGTGAAGGAAAGGGCTTGTTTTACTTTAATTTTATAGGGTTTTTTCTTCAATAAGCACCGCAATGCCTAGTCAACAAAACTGATAACAAACCAGTCATTTGTCCATGAGAACAGAAATACAAACCTCTTCACAAGGATTTGTAGCTTAAACCAATATAAGTTTGGCTTTTTAACAAGGGTATCATGACACCATGGAGTGCTGTGAACTCTAGGGAGAGGGGGTTTCAAGGTGTTATTTAAATTCACTTAAACGCCTCCATGTCATGTCACTTCCTATTTATAGGATTTAGGAGAGATAGCTGAAAAGTTCTCAGCTTGACTAGCATACATGCTATTCCACATATGTAATACATTTGGAACATAATTTCTCAGGTTTCTTTAAATATTTATTTTTTTTAATAAATTAAATAAAAAATTAAATTCTGAGGTCTGGGATGTGGGTCAGGCCAAAATTTTTCAGCACTCAATCAGATATTAAAATTCCAGACCATTTTTCCTAAGCACAACATAAAAACAATGTAAAATATCTTGACATTTTTTTTGGCTATTACTTACTATATGTGTATTTGTATACACACTGCACTCGATAAGCTATTTTAGCTTAGTTATACTATTTAATATATTTTATTGTTGTATGAGAGTAAGTGTCGTTGCCGACACTGTGGTTTGAAACTAGATCGTCAGTGAGTAACATTATTCCATTATTGAGTAGATCACGTGATTATAAAGGAAGTGAATAAATAGGAAGTAGCATGATAACTATACAATCACTGTTCTCTCTTCTTGTCTAGCCACTATTGCTATACATTCATTCTCTCTACTCTACTACAATACGGATTACAATTCTATTCTGATCCTTATACTATTTGGCGATTACTACTTGAACAAGTATTACTAATGCGGATATTATTGGAAGGCGTTACTAGTACTGGTGTCTACGGCGTCTCAAATATAACAAGCATTTTTGGACGTGATAACGATCTTTTGTTTGACATAGAAGGGTGACAAGCGAAGCCATCCAATACCACAATATATATATCTGTAAAATAATGGTAATATATTAAATCTTCTCTTGGGATGAATAGTGATGAGACTAACCCCTTTCAATGAATGGCATGTGTATGAGTGTATTTTTTGAGGTGAGTAAGGGGTTTCAGAGGTCCAAATTCAACCTCTTGACCGCTTCTCTGGAATTCAACAAGAATGTGTTGTCACGGATGGCTGATGAAGCATCAGTCAATGACCTTATCAAGATTCAATGCAAGAAATGCTTCAAGGTACTTATCAACCCAACAATTCTGAATTTATAGTTTCCCCTTTTCTTAGAATTAATGCCATCCAAAATTAGAAAAGCTAGTCTTCTGCCCTATTTAGAAAAATAAAAAGAGATAGGTGACTTTGTCCAAGAGGATTAATATGAAGTGACTATAACTAGATCAGTCAGAATTTGAACTCAGCCCCCTAATTATACTTTAAGAACCAATAACTGTCTGGACACACACGTTTTTAAAATAGGATACAAAATCCCAACAAAGTTTTTAAGTTTTTTTGATCTGATGAAGCTTTGAATGGCAAAACATGTAATCAAATTTATTTTCAATAAAACATTTTCCATTTATCAAATTTCTGTGTGTGTGTGTATATATATATATATATATATATATAAAACCTAGTGAGCCAAAACCTACCTACCACAGTTTCACCTAATGAATCTTCAGAGTACTACTGAAGCCAGTAATACCCTGAAGATCTGTTAAATGAAACCATGGTAGGTTGGTTCTGGCTTGCTAGTTTTTTTTAGATTTTGCTCAACTTAGTGTAGCATTTTTACGTTTTTATATAAGTTACTCAGTTAGTGTTTTTTCTTTTGAATAGGCATTGCGGTGCTGATTAATTATTTTCGACCAAAATGGATGTCTTTAGTCTTTTCTTTTTTTACTGAATTTTTTTGCCCTGATATCGGTTTGTTCAAATATATTTTTATTTACAAATTTTATTATCCAGGGTTTTTTTTTTCATAGGTATTAAAATAATACATTATATATATATATATATATATATATATATATATATATATATATATATATGGGAAGAACGGTCAATATCGGTGAAAGCATTTATAGATATGAACAGCATAAACATAGAAATCAACAGTGCATGATGACCATCAGTTTCACACCTGAAGATTACATTGAGGTGTGAAACTGACTGTCACCATGCAATGTTGGTTTCTATGTTCACACTCTCAATGTCTGTCTATATAAATTAAACCTTTTGAACTCTGACCTCCTGATGAGTATACATCTCTCACCTTAGGCCCCTGCTATCCAGTATACCGGTCATCCAGGTATATGCACTTTCACACAGCAATAGATATACCAGCCACTCAGGTTTAAAAGGTTGACAATGCATAGTGTTTATTTAAAATGTTGTTTATTATGATGAGGTATAGACCTGGCTAAAAATCAGTATTGACTAGCCTTTCCTTATTTGCCACTGGTTGGCCTAAGCACTTTTTTAATATTATAGTATGAATAAAGCATACATCATTTCCATTCAAATAAACATCCTAGTAACATTAAACTGCCAAATTTTGTATTTGTCATATAATGTAAAAGAAATCACTTGCATGCATAATCTTTAGTGACATGCAATCCAGTTTTATCCCTGAAGGGTGGTAATTGCTGGTGACATTAACAAGAAACTGAAATGAGCAATTAGATATTCTTTATATTTGAATAGGTGTAATTTCCAATGCATCAGAGGAACATTTCAAACAACAACAAAAAAAGGAATTAAAATAAATGTTCTCAAAAAGAAAAGGAAAGGAAAAGAAAGGAAAGAAAGAAAGAAAGAAAAAGAAAAGAAAGAAAGAAAAAGAATAGAAAGAAAGGAAGAAAAAGAATAGAAAGAAAGGAAGAAAAAGAATAGAAAGAAAGGAAGAAAAAGAATAGAAAGAAAGGAAGAAAAAGAATAGAAAGAAAGGAAGAAAAAGAAAGAAAGAAAGGAAGAAAAAGAAAGAAAGAAAGGAAGAAAAAGAAAAGAAAGAAAGGAAGAAAAAGAAAAGAAAGAAAGGAAGGAAGAAAAAGAAAAGAAAGAAAGGAAGGAAGAAAAAGAAAAGAAAGAAAGGAAGGAAGAAAAAGAAAAGAAAGAAAGGAAGGAAGAAAAAGAAAAGAAAGAAAGGAAGAAAAAGAAAAAAGAAAGGAAAGAAGGAAGGAAAAGAAAAAAGAAAGGAAGGAAAAGAAAAGAAAAGAAAAGAAAGGAAAGGAAAAGAAAGGAAAGGAAAAGAAAAGAAAGGAAAGGAAAAGAAAAAAGAAAAAGATAAGAAAAAATAAAGTAAGAAAAAAAAAAATGGAATTAAAATAAATGTTCTCAAAAATAAAAATAAAAAAGCTTGTCCTCTCCCCTTGCAATTTATACAACATTCAAGACTGATTTCAAGATCTCACAATATGCTGCAAAGAAATGACTATTTCAAGAAAAATGTTTGGTAAGTTTCTGGGTCTTTGGTGCAACATAAACAAAATGCCATTTATACATCAGAAAATATATATATTTTTTTTATTATGTATTTTTTCTTTTTATCACAGTGTCTGGTTTGTTTGCAAGAATTTCTCAGCTGGAATATATTCGATAAATCCACTGTCCTATGCATTAAGTGAAATAAACTGATAAACAACGCACACAAAAGTTGGATTTACTTAAACATTATCAAAAAACAAGAAACTGTTCTTTTTATCTTAGGAAAATTTTTTAGCATCAAATCAAATAAATAAAAAAAAAAAAAAACCCAAAATATTACAAAATATTTAAATTGAAATACTGCATTTCCTAAGGGCCCATCTCCACAAGTTGAGCCTTTTGGAAAGCCAGTTATTTAAGCAGATTTTAATAACTTGCTTAAATTCTTCCTTCAGCATCCTCCATTCAATGTCTAGTCATTTTCTATTTATAGAATTTATATAATTAGTTAAAAATGCTAATTAGCATCAAGTTTAATTACTATTATCATGATATAGTTCTGCTTGTTCCTTAATTAGATACTTCGATGCCATCTCATGACAACAAAACACTTGGTATTGCAGTAGCAGCCAAAATAAATCTCTAAGTCCTTTTTCTTTTCTTTAAGATTTCTGGCAAGCCTCATTCTGGGGTGCATTGAAATTGCATATATGAGTTTTTACAAAGAAAAACAGAAAGAAAGATGTAACAGAGAATTGGGTCAACCCAATAAAAGTCCCCGAGTTAGTTAATCATGTAAGGCAGTATCTCCACCCTTTCAGTAAGATGGTCTGGAAAGGCCACAAGTGACACTGACAAGTGATGGGGAGTTGGAAATAGATTCCTGCCGCCGTGGAAATAGATAGCGACAACACTGAGGTTATAGTACCTCCCCCTATGTAAGGTTAACAATGAGGATGAAGTACCTCCCATGCGAAGGAGCACCAAAAGGAAACACCCGTCCCCTGCATGTTGGTGCTGTGATCAGATCAGAGGGAGTGTAACAGAGAATCGGGTCAGCCCGATAAAAAACTCCAAGTTGGTTTTATGTGGTGCTGAAGCACCAGGAGTTGCGCCCTCTTCCACAACAGGCTGTTTAGAGGAGACCTTCTACTTAGAGTAGGTGGCGCTGACTATTTGTGTATGAACAATACTGGGTAGGTATTAGCCAATAGTCAGCGTGGGTCTGGTACTGGGAGAGCTATATAACACCAGTGTTTTTCTCAGTCGAAAGAAGTGCTCTGACCGTGCAAAAACCAGACAAGACAAACACAAAGGGAAGATAAATGAATGGTTAACACTCTTATGCATCTAACATTTGTTCCAGTGAAAAGCAATGAAATATGCCAGCCCAAAATGATAAGGTTCAATCATAAAAACCTACTGGAAAAATGCTGAGGCATTAAAACACTATTTTTGCTCCTTATTTTATGTAAATGACCTTGACACAAATAGCTACGTAAAATGTCTAAAGTTTGCATTAGCAGTAAACAGACAAATTTACATGTGCACTTCAAAGTCACTGTTGCATAAGATAATGTGAAAAACTTAAAAAATACTGCAGAATTTACAGATTCATTATTAGGGTATTATCACATTCACATTTAATCTCACAAAAAAAAAAAAAAAACTCCATGCAACTCTAATGGTCATATTAGATTACATTCTCCTTAACCTATGTACTTACATTCACTTACTAACCTGATAGCCAGTCATAATGAAAAAAAAAACAAAACTGAAAATACCTTGAAAAAAATCATAAATGCTATACTACAGACCTTTAGTGTTACGAAAAACCAAAATCAACAGGGCATGTTCGATGTTCTGCTGTGTGTGGGGGGATCATATAAAATTAGATTAACATTAAATACGTTGGCTTCAAGGGTTTTACAGATTCATTATTAGGGTATTATCCCTAGGATGCTTATATGGCTAACAGAGAAGAGAGTAGACATGTCAAGGAAATTAATAATTAATATATCTGGAGTTTTCTTCCTTCAATTATTTGGGCAGGGGTGGGGGGCAATTTAATTCACCCTGGCTTCAAATTTCAAGTAATACAACATCAGATCTGTTCTGCCAGGTACCCTGACCTGTTGCCAGGCCGCCTCCCTGCATAATTCACTCCATAACGTAATTTTGAAAAAATGATCTTTAAATACATCAGGAGGTAAGTTTTACTTTTATAATGTCATCAAGATTTGCATTAGCCAATCAGAGGCTGTTTTGCATGCTATCTGCAGGTATTAGGTCGTTAGCACAATTTACGCGCGCTTTCCAGTAGTGCCTCTCCTGCACATGTGTCGATATTATGGTAAGTTGCTTCACATTTAATCTCACAAAAAAAAAAAAAAAAAAAAAACTCCATGCAACTCTAATGGTCATATTAGATTACATTCTCCTTAACCTATGTACTTACATTCACTTACTAACCTGGTAGCCAGTCATAATGAAAAAAAAAACAAAACTGAAAATACCTTGAAAAAAATCATAAATGCTATACTACAGACCTTTAGTGTTACGAAAAACCAAAATCAACAGGGCATGTTCGATGTTCTGCTGTGTGTGGGGGGATCATATAAAATTAGATTAACATTAAATACGTTGGCTTCAAGGGTTCAAAAGCCAGTTAATGAAAACTTTCTTGTTAAACAAAAATTTTTTTAAAAATTCCTTTGGTGGTGGTGGTGGTGGTGGGAACAATTGGCCTAAATATTTAAAAGTCCTTTCGCCCCTTGCCCGCAAATTCCTAGATATGGTGTTTAAAGCTAAAACACCCCATTTGCTCCAAAGGGTACCCAAGCCAGTAAAACTACCTAAACTCATTTAAGTGAGAGTCAATCAGTCACAACCTATTTAAAACTTAAATATAAATCTCCATTGGCTCCTTGAAAGAGAACTGGTTAATTCTAATAATAATTACTGAAAAACCTATCCTAGCAAAAGGTCTAAGTTGATTCATGCCATATATATATAAAAAAAAAAAAAACAAACTTAGTAACATTCCTACCAACCAAGTGGGAAAAAAAAATTGTCACAGCTATGTGTGATGTTCTAAGTAGTTTTAAAACTCAAATCCCAAATTGGATTCTCAGACATGAAATTAGTTAATACAGCAAAACTAATTGAGGTCTATTCTACTTCTACTGCAATTTAAAACACTAACCAAACAATACCCCCACAGATTCGACATCTAGGCTTACCCTGCTAGATTGTGCATTGCATAATTCTTTAGGCATACAAAAAAGAAAAAACAAAACAAAAGTATTGCATGAAATCAGCTTGAATTCAAGAGTTAAATCTCTTTATAGTGCCTTTTATCGAGGAAGCAAATATAATTCCAAACTCAATAGCAACCCATATACTCGACGATACATATAATCAACAATGATTTTAAAATATAGTGTCAGTTGACGATAGACTGCATTTACCGTTCATTTAATGCAGTCATACCTGCAATGTTGGGTTAATCCACTAAGTACTTTTCTTTTCTCTCCCCATCATATCATATACTGGGAGAGTAGCCCAGTCCTGTCTTCCCTTTTGCCATAATTCTGGTTATGGCTTTTTATCTTAGCCTCTCTTCTGCCACAGCTAGTTCTTTAATGGTGATCCATTTTCTCCCTGTCTGAGTCTCTATGCCTGCTCCTCTCACTTTCAGGTCTTTAGATTCTATGAATTGGTAGACCTCCCTAGTCCAGCTTACTAGGACCTCTTCTTTGAGGCCGTGAATTGGTAGCTTTAGCACATTTGTGCTACCATACAGCACTGCACTGCTTAAGCTTTTAGGTAACCCAAGCCATCTTTTCAAGAGTGTTGTTAATTTTCTCTCCAAAACTTCCACCATAGTGAGTGGGACTTCATATAGCTGAAGTGGCCATAGTATTCTGGGTAATAATGAGTTTTGGAATACCCACACTTTAAATCAACCTAATAGGCCTGATTTATCAATTCTTGATAATGCTGTATCTAGGTCATCAGTAGTCTGGCGGATAGAGGCGGCATCTCTCAGACTATTACCGAATGTCTTGCCTAAATTCTTGATTGGTTTCTCTAAGAGCGTTGGGATATTTGTCCCCACAACAGTAAATCTGTATCTGTCGGTGACCAGGCCTTGTTTAATCACAAGAGACCTTGATTTACCTGGTTTCATCCTTGCCCAGTTCATTTTCCTTTCAAGACCCCTCAAGAGCCACCTACCACCAAGTTCATTGTGACTGTAAGGTCATCCATGTAAACTCTTATTGGGGACTGCCAAACCCTTGACTAGGACTGAAGTCCCCGGAACTCCCTCTCTGCAGCCTTGACAATCATATTCATAACTAAGATGAAGAGTGTTGCTGATATTGTACAGCCGGTTATGATACCGCTTTCAAGTCTGTGCCACACAGACATAGTGGTTCTTGAAGTTACTCTCACCTGAAAGTTGTTGTAATAGTCTAGGATTAAGTTGTCAATGATACTAGAAATGTGGTACCATTCTAAAGCTTCACCCACAAGCTTGTGTGGGATTGACCCATAGGCATTTGCAAGGTCCAATCATAAGACTGTTAAGTCACCCTTGTTCTGACTGGCTTCTCTCAGGAGTTACATCAGTACTACTGTGTGTTCCAGGTAGCCTGGCATTCCAGCAATGCCTCCCTTATATTTATTTAAAAATTACTCAGTTCACACAATTGCACTGGAACTTTCCACATTCTCCCCAAGTTCAAATCCAATGTGCCGTTTTTTTTCTGAAATGCAGTAATGAGATGATTATAAATAATAATGCCTGCATCAGAGTTTTGGTAAATATGCCAACTCAAAAATAACCAGTAGCAAGATTCAAAACCAATTTCACACACCAGTCAATCTCTTTTACTCTTTCTCAAATATAACAGTGGCTTTTGTTCTCTCACCTATACTAAGTCTGGTACAAAAGCTGCAAATGTTGCTGAAATATTTGAACTTTCAATGAAGCAGACGTGATAACCAGTAGGGAAGTGTTTTACCAAAAGTCATAAGTTCAAACACATGGCATATTTTACATCATACTCAAGGCCACAAAGAGATATTTCTAAAGTAAAACAAAAACTTAGGGGAATTGAATGCTAACATTTAAGAAGAGGAGGTTTGATGTAAGAAGGAATAGACTATATCAAGCCTCTGTAAGAAAAAAAAAAAGCACATTTCCTGACAATCTCCAAAAAATAGTTATCTCAGGGTCTACCATTATTACTCACTAACAGATAAAATAAAAATCTGTGAATCCTATAAAAAAAAGAAAATAATAATTTCTACAAAGTTCAAATTTCAACACATGAACTACCTTTATTTTAGTTTAAAAACTTGTTTCATAAGTCTGTGTGTGCACATAATTAAAACACTCAACTGCAATGAAATGAACAGATTCAAATAACTTTTTTATACTTCATCTTAACAAAAAGAAAATCTACAAATATTAATAGAATGTACACCAAATCTATAGACACATGTTAAATTATACCTACCTAAACACTCATCCTACCCATATAGGTAAAAAAAATTACTACTTAAACCCTTAAAACAAAGAAAAAAATTACTTATCTTCAAAGGAGAAGAAAAAAAAAAAACAAACAGACAAACATAAAAATAGAAATTATTTTCTTCTAACTGCTTCAACAAAGAATATCCAAACAAGCAATAAATTTCTGAGATAAGTTATCATTGTTCACATGCAGACTATTGTCCTCATCTTTGCATAATGGCCAAAACTATCCAAATAACAAATAAAACTGCAAAGTATGACAGTATATAATGCTTACCTGTGACGAACACTTTACATCACTACAAGAATTCAATATGGCTTACAGTCATATCATGTTGAAACACCTGTTCCCATACGATCACCAAAGTTAAGCAACATCAAGCCTGGTCAGTACCTAAATTGGTGACTGGTTGGGAATACAAGCTGCTGTAAGTTTGGATGTGCAGATGGTGCACTGGATAATGGCTCAGAATTGTTAATCGGGGAGCAGAGTTCCAATTACAGTTGGGTTCGTTATATTCACTTACGTGCATGTACCCTTGGGAAAAGTATGAATCCACATCCCCCCAGCTATGAGTTAATTAGTAAAACTTGTTTCACTAAAATCAAAATTTTTTACAATCTAAAAATATTTTCTGGCTTTAAATAACCTGTAAAGGGTTGATAAGCCATAAAAAATGAATCACTCAATCAAAAAAAGAATCTGCTAGACATATTAGGTGTGAATTAAACTCTTCTTATGAAGTATTAAAAATAAAATATTTTTATTATTTCAAACTTGACAAATAAAATTCCATAATTTATATATTATTTTAAACTCGTATTTAAATGGCTAATAATTTTACTGTACTCATAAAATACACAAAATTTTAGAATTGCCATCATTTTGTAATGACAATGTGTAAATTATACTTTTACCAGAACCAAATCACTTATGATTAACAAGCCCAAAGTCATTATTACAGAATTTAATCTTTTTTGATGTCCTTCTATTTAACAATAGATTAATAATTTGTCAATGTATTAATTTGAATTATTTACAAATAAACATTTCCATTTACCATACAATTGTCACATTTCCTGCTAAATCAATGATTTCCAATGTTGGTCATGGTAATATTTTGGTGGGGTATGCGTAGGATGTGCACCCTTCAGCTTACTATACCAACATGAGCTCAAATTTCATTTTGCATTCATGATTAAAATGATTAAAGTATATTACAGAATAAACTTTCATGGTCTTTTTGTTATTTTAATTTTTCTCTTTCATGGACGCCATGGTCTTTGGAGGCTTGTTTAGAGATCAAGTTGATGTCCTGTTAAGCTTCCTTCACATGAATTGCAGTAAAATTTTGAATATGTAAGAATTAAATATTACACAGGGTTCGGTACCAGAATTTTAGAAATACCAAAGTGGGGAATAACCCAAAATCGGTTGGTAACTAGTGTGCTAAATACTGACAAATTTATTAATACTGACTGACAATTGTCGAAAATTAACTCACCACAAGCAAATGATAATGCAATATTTAAAATTAATATGTAACATAATGCATTAAATAAATTCAAATCTCTAAATGAATTTTTAATAAAACTCTTATTTACACTATTTACATTGTTTGGACCATTGTTCTCATCTTCAAGGAAATGGCATTACATTAAAATCAACATCACTAAAGCCAACTCTATGGCAGAGATATGTAGATGACACCTTCATACTCTGGCAACACCAAGAAGAGGTCTAGCTATTACTGGACTATGTGAACTCAATAAGATCATTGATACAGTTCACAATGGAGAGAGAAAACAACAAACTAGCCTTCCTGGATGTACTAATATTATGAACAGAGCATGGATTTAAGACATCCATATACTGCAAGCCAACATTAACCTCAACTTCAACTCCCACCACCCATTCAGTATAAAGAAAGGAATCGTCCGCTGCCTATAACATCGAGCAAAAGTAATAAGTAGCAACCCAGAACAAGAAATAGTCAGTATAAGCAGTATCCTACAATGTAACAACTAACCTGGGTACATGGTAGCAGCGCCGACAAACTGGGACAGAAGAGTGCAAGAGGATAACAAGACCCAGAAAACAGGTTCAGTCTGCCTACCCCCATGTGAAGGGATTATTGGAAAAAAATACAAAAGATCTGTGGCCCATATAATATCAGGATGACCTTCAAAAGTGGTTCAACATTTTGCAGACAGCTCTTCCAAGTAAGACCCACCCATAGAGGAGAACACGATTAAGTACTGTGCATACGCCATCCCATACAGCTGTGGTAAGAAATATAAAGGATAAAAAGCCCCCCCCCCCCTTGAGATAAGACTGCAGGGACACCGTAAAGATGTAATACAAGGGGAAATAGAAAAATCAGGCATGGCTAACCATATATAGAGGGGGGAAAAAGGAGATCACCACACCCTGTAGGATGACAGTGAAATAATAGACAAAGAACATCACTGGAAAATACGAAAACTTAAGGAATCAGCACATATGCCAGGCCACAAAAATTTCCTAAGCCAGCCAAGCATAGACATGGAAACCAGTAATGGGAGTGCTACAGAAAAATAACAACAAATTGTAATATGAGCACTGGTTAAAAAAAAAGAATGATTACTGGGACATTAGGTTTATAAGTCCCAAAAGTTCATACACTGAAGGACACATGGCCCAGTGGATAAAAGAGTTGGTTGAAGTAATCCAAGATTGGCCCAAAGAGTTGTGAGTTCAATACCTGGCCACGGCAGAGGTGAACAAAAACTTAAGAGAGTTGAGTTAGAGGGAAATAACTAATACTGGGATATCTGGTAGAGGCATGGCATGTGGAACTAGAACAATCTACCCAGGTGGATGAAATAAAGGGTTCAGTTCAGAATTTCAATCAAGAAGATGGCTGGAAAGTACAACAGCTGAAACGTTGAGAATATGGCAACAGTCTGAAGAATGTAAATAATTACAATACCTCATATATTTTATACATAATATACATTTTATATATATATAAAAAACTTAAACATTATTTTTGTTGATACCCATATTTGAGAAGATGCTCTGTTTATTTATTAAACAGTATATTTAATTATATTCATCTGCTGGCCAGAAAATTCAGGAAATTTTATGAAGGAAAAATTTATGCTCTTCAGTAAAATTCAAACCTGCACGCCACCCACTTGGCAGGAAAAAACATCATTAGATCAAACATGCTTTAGATCAACTCAGCCACAGAGTGCTTCACTGATCAAGCAAAGATGAATATCTAAGGATAGTTTCTCCTGACAAGGGGGACACAGGTTTAAATAACGTTTAAGTAATAAAATCTATCAGATTAATTAAGCTGATAGACACCAGGAGCAAGCATAGTCATTAGCATTTATATTTTCTACTACATTTTGCTTTTGTAAATAAAACTTATTTCCTGTTATATGGAATTTCTTTTTGTGCTTATGTAGGCCTGAAATTTTTTTTGACCAAAGAAAATGTTGGGAAACACTGGTTCAGAATGTATTTATTGTAGATTGCAAGGTCTTACTATCTATACACGAGGAGATACTGAATTTCATTATCAATATCCTATTTAATATCATAATTAAAATTGTAATAATTTTTGATACAAGTAATTCATTGCCATTAATGTGCATATCAATTTTCTGTTCATGTCTTCTACTAAAAAATTGAGATAAAGGAAAAACAATAGTTCAAATTAATTAAGCAATCATCTGACAACTCAAAATTTTAAAACATCTAATTTGATTTTTTTATTCATTTTCAACTACTTTTATTATCAAAAACTTATATTTGCTGACATTTATATATTACTCCTTTACCATAAATTTTTCTTTAATAAAATTTCTCAAACAGAGACCAATAGACAAAAATAAATAAACATACCAGAAAATCCACTAAAAATAACGTTTAAAGTGACAAAAATCTGTTAGACTAATAAAAAATCCATTTCTAAAAAAAAAAATTTTTTTGTTAAACATTTAGATACGAAACTGTGCAGATATGAAAATTTCAGGAGATATATGACAAGAGAAGTTTTGCTTAAAGGTGCAATTCAGGACTTGCCTGATCAACTGGTTCTTTGAAGTTCAGTTGGTCAGAACATATCAGATTTAACGATAGCTGCCCAGGGAGATGCATGTTCGAATCCTGCCATATATATGTATATTGTCAATAGTAAAAGCTGAGAATCTGAAGTCAATGTTTATGAAATGTTAATGGTAGATTTATTTAGGAATTGTTTAAAATGAGCTGATTGTTTCTTTGAATTTTTGAAAGTTAAAAAAAAAAAAAAAGTCATTTCTTGAACTGAAGAGATTTATTAAATATCCTACCATCAAAGAATAACTACAAGGACTTAGACAAACACAGATAAAAACACTTCACAGAAAGTTAATCCACTGTATAGCAAAAAGTAAAAACAAATTTTACATCATTTTTTTTATTCACTATTTATATAAATTCTCATGTTAAAAGTGGATCAGACAAAAAATTAGCCCACAAAGGTTGATGGCACTCTTGGAAACTCCTGAAACCTGGACTGAGGTAAAAAAGCTGGTCTATTTTTAATTAATAGTGTACTGTTTGGTGAAATATAATCTTTAAATAAGAGTTGAATTTAGTTAGTTTTTCTATCCAGAGTAGAGTACTGCTATCTACCTTCTACCTATCAGGAGAGGGTTGGCTGGCTGACCAAAGTACACAACACTTGGGTTACAATCTGCTGACAGGATTTCCTGTAACTTATCTTCACTCTAACCTACATAAGCTTTTTGGAATTAGGTAGTCGTCAAAAAAGATACATTTGAATCATTTGCAGAACCAGGAATATTTGTTGTCTGCTTTCTTCAAAGTCTAATTGGATCAGAACAAGGCAGACCAAAATCTGTCAGCAAAGAAACATAATCAAAATAAAGAATAAAAATAAAAAATTCCAAAGCATATTCTCATCTCACAGTTTATATACATATAAGTATAATCTATATAATACATATGTTTATCTTATATAACTTATACATTTAAAAAAAAAAAATATTGCCACTTTAGGACATAGGTGGCGATGGTCCTCCACAGCTTCCTTTTGCTTCAATACCTATAATTACAATGGCTTAAAAAAAAAAAATTGTGGAATAGTTTCACACTATTTTCTCTAGTTTTGAAGTCAGTCATACTTCACCTAGACTAGTTGTCAGCCAAGGCTAAAGAACTCAGTCTGCCCTATTTGCCAATAAATGAGAAGAAATTAGATGTGTCTGAGTCTTTTCTAAGGACATCAATATAATGTGAATACAACAGACAGAATTTGAACTTAAGACTGCTGATTCTACTTTCCACACCGAAAACCATTACACCACCAGCACATTGAAATTACATATATTAGCAGCCTGATCTCCCCTACTTATTGATATACTCCATTATGTTATCAGAATGTATGTTTGTGTATTAGCATTACATAATACCTCCTATTACCAAAACAATGGAATATCTCATTACCAAGATGGGGAGATTATTTGTGTGACCAATGAATACATGAAGTCACATTGAGCTTAAGATTACATTAAGGAGTGCTGAAATATTTTTAGTTCAACCCAATTCACAAAATTCCAATGTTTGGTCATTGAAATTACTAATTTGAGGGGAGGGAGTTGGGCTG
This sequence comes from Acanthosepion esculentum, assembly GCA_964036315.1. Lineage (NCBI taxonomy): Eukaryota > Metazoa > Mollusca > Cephalopoda > Sepiida > Sepiidae > Acanthosepion > Acanthosepion esculentum. The sequence goes on from OZ038484.1 coordinate 19,910,203, forward strand.
AAAACTTTTCCATAGATTATTAGTGTATTTTCTGGTATATATCCAGTATATTTAAGAAAAAAACTAATTCATTTGATGATTCATCTATATTTGTTTTTATATTTTAAGAGTTAATTTTGACTTGCAATCATAATTTAATCACCATATGTATTTCATTCTGGGTCATCAAAAGACAAGTGTTCCAAACAAATGTTTAGATTCTAGTCTATTTCCAGTAAACCAATCATTAGAGCAGTGGTTCCCAAACAGTGTGGCACGCCTCACAGGTCTAGTGTAAGAGGATAGCAGGTGAGGTGGAATGATTGAAAGACAAATATTTAGAAACAGTCTCAAGAAATTCATATGCCAAAAATAAATGATTTCAAAATTTAAAATATTATTATGGATTACTTGTAATTGCATGCATGAGTCCCAGTATAAATAGTTATAAATAATTATTGACCAATTTTATCATTGTGATATTTTTGCCTTATATCAAGTGTTAAGAATATAGTAACTAGGGTTCGCAAATTGGAGGAGAGAGTTATCAATGATAATTGCATGCATGAGTCCCACTATAAATCGTTATAAATAATTATCGACCTATTTTATCATTGTGATATTTTTGCATTATATCAAGTGTTAAGAATAAAGTAACTAGGGTCAGCAAATTGGGGGAGAGAGTTATCAATGGTAATGTTCTGATGTTCAATCTGCAGTTATCTCCCTTTAACCCTCGATTTTGTTTTTTAGTTTTTTTTTTAATGTATTTTTTATCACATAAAATTTGGTGAGATGCAAGCAAGTTTTCATTCTGAAAATGTGGCCCAGAGAAAAAAAGTTTGGGAGCCACTGAATTAGGATATAAGAAACCAGGTGATTTTTGGGGGAGTCTTTTAGACAAAAAAAAAAAAAAAAAAATTGTACCTCCTATAGCTGAAAATGTAGTAGATGACTGTATCCATAGATATATAGACAAATAAAAAAACTTATACATGGATCTACAGGAGATACTCATTAATATCTAAGATTTTTTAAATTTTTCTCTTCAGTTTAAAATTCTAATTTAAAAAAATACTATAATATTTACCTTAATGCTCTCCTAACAAATCCCTACAGCTCTGCTATTCAGATTTTAATCTACAGGTTAAGTTAGAAATAATCCAAGACAGCTGGAAGTAGAGACTGATCCTGGTTGCCTTTAGTCCAATAGTCTCTCCTAAGCTGCCTTTTTTTAGACCTTTATTGATCTAAAATAAAACCCTTAGTCATTTTACTATATCTAATCAAAAGCTTTTAATATTTTAACAGGCTAAAAACAAAACGCAACCTGGGTAGAAATCTTAGAAATACAAAAGCCCAGGTGATATTAACCGAAATAAAGATAAATACAATGACTATAAATACTAATCTAACAAGTAACCAACACTTTTCTTAACAAAACCATTACAGCATATATTATTGTCTATTATCATCATCTATTCACTTATATAAAATGCAATGTACATAAATACTACACTCTGATCCAAGGAAGAGGACAAAGAAGCAACAGTTTAACCCTAGTCAAAACTGCTAATCCATTTTTTGAGCTTTTATCAGAGGATTCTTATATCAAAATAAAATATACTTTTCTGAAAGTTTATTTCAGGAATATTGGCTGATTTAAAGTATAATTAATCTGATTTGAAACAGATAGTATTTACTTTAAATTTAAAATAACACAAATGTATTTTTAAAAGAAAACAGTAGCTGTGTTTTTAACCAACATTATCATGTTTTACGTAAGTGATGAAGTGTTGACAGGAGACATCATAATGATTGTTGTTCTACGGAGACTTTATCTGTGAAACATAATTTAAGAAAATGACGTGAGCCCCTTTTTTTTAATAATTTCTAAGAATTTAGTAATCTTAAAAATGTTGGAAAATATTCTCTAATCTAATTTTAGGGATGTGGACTTTAAATTTACTATAGTCATTGCTCTTATTTTCTGATAATGTCATGTATCGTCAAACATACTTTCAAAAATGGGAACATTACATATTTTTGGAGATGAAAATTTAATTCCTCGCAATTTCATGAAATTAAGTAGGTGGTAACATATGTAAAAAAATAAATATTTTTAACAAGATTTTCTAAAAAAAATTTAAAAATAATTTAATTCATCTGTGAATGAGTCCTAAAAGTTTCATTAAAATCTGACAATTATTTGATTTTTGCAAGAATTTCCAAATTCATGTTTTTCAGGTGCTAAAAAGGTACTAAAAGACTAATCATAAATATTACGTCAACCACTGATAACAAAAAAAACAAGATTTTTAACCAAAATTTTGTATGTGCTAGAAAGGATTTAAAAAATTTAAAATAATAAAAAAAATACTTTGGTCTTTCCTCTTCATAGCATAAACATTTTGACAATAAAACTTTGTTTTTATTAATTATCATGCTATTTTGTTTTTTCATTGAAAAAGTGGCGGTACCTATATATATATATTAGGTAACTTAAAAATATATTTTCTGGTTATACGTTATTTTTTATGGATACACTTATTTAAGCAAATGCTCTGTTCCTTAATTAAACAGTATAAACTACATTTAACTGGCCTGAATGTTCAAGAAATTTCATAGAAAATATGTGTTCTTCAGCATATATATATATATATATATATATATATATAAATAAATATAAATAAATAAGCAATTAATAGTTTCTTTTTTTTATTCTTACATTCTTTCTTATTACTATAAATGTTATATTTAGTGGGCACATATGTTTCAGTATACATCAATGTTTTTTCTCTAGAAAAACTTTTGATATCTAGTCCAGTTTTGATATCTAGTCCAAGTTAATTCTACTGTTAAAAAAAAACAACAGAAAAGTGATGTCAACTCAAACACATATATGTATATATATATACACTAAATATGATGTTTAGTTATAAGATTATATATGTATATGTTTAGTTATAATAAGATTATATATGTATATGTTTAGTTATAAGATTATATATGTATATGATGTTTAGTTATAAGATTATATATGTATATTGTTTAAAATTTGCTTAAATTTGTTTACATTTAAGAGAAGTGTGTTCAGCATCAGATACAGAGTGTTAATGGATATAGACAGTGCAGACTTAAGAATCAACAATGTGTGCATCATCTTATGGTTGAATTCTATATGAAAAGAATTTTTTGGCATTTGCCTTTAGCAAATATTCCAATAAACAAAGATGTTTGAATTTGATATTTCCTATTTTTACAAGTTTCTCCATATTTTGTTTTATTTTTTTTAATATCCCAAAGGTTTTTATTCAGCTTATACTCCATCAGCTGGTAAATTAAAATGAGAATTTTAAACAAAATAGCTTCAGAAGAAAATTATCTTTTTAAGTAAACAATGGAAAACAACCAAGGTGAAAACATTTGTCTAAAATTATATATATGGAATAATGGAAAGCATACTAAAACCTAAAGTACTTCACTCAGGAATAAAAGAAAATGTTACACTATCTATTAATATAAGTACCTCCACTTTTCCGCTGAAAAACAACATAGCATGATGAAAAAAGGCCGCAAACTTAATATAAACAAAGTTTTATCATCAAAATGCTGATGTTATTAAGAGGAAAGACCAAAATATTTCTTGATTATTTTTTGAAATTTTTTGAATCCTTTCTAACATGTTCAAAATTTTGGTTAAAAATCTTGTTTTGTTTAGTAATTACAGTTAGCGTTTTTGTGCTTTTTCTGGTGTAAAACACATTGATTTGGAAATTCTTGCACAAATCAAATAATTGTTGGATTTTAATGAAACTTTCAAGATATATTCACAAACGAATTAAATAATTTTTTCTTATTCTTATTTTTAGAAAAGCTTGGTAAAAATCTTTTCTTTTTACATATGTTACCACAAACTTACTTAATTTCATAAAATTTAGAGAAATTCAATTTTTAGAACAGGGATTTTTTTATTAGTTCAAAGCAGAACTCCTTGGAGAATGTAAATTATCAATTTTTTTTTTTTAAACAGTTAACCCAATCACCAAAAATCTGTACTGAATTGTAAAATAAAAAATGCAATAAACTATGACATTATTTAATTAGAAAAGCTTTTAATTGGTTTTTTATTAAGAACACTATTATCTTAAAAAAATTTTTGGTGAATAATTAATTTTTACAAGAACTGTTTTCATTTTCTTTAAATTTTAATTAAATAATTTATATTATAAAAATCATTTGAAATTCTGCATTACTTTAAGGTGGTTAAGAGATATTGTTACTAAGTGAAAACCTCATTTACAAATCAAAAATTGAAAAGCTCATAGCAGTCATTTGTAACCAATATTTAAAAAAAAAAATTTAATTTTTTTTTCTATTGTATAAACCTTCCCATTTTGTAACTATGGTAATCCAGACATGACATTATCCTTAAAAAGTCAAGTGATTTAAAAATTGTCTGGCGCTCTGCAATTCTTTCACTTTCATTATTCAGTTCCGTTTCATAGTTTATGTCTTTGTGAATTATCCCTTCAAAATTTTAAAGTAAGTTTTACTTTAAATATTGTTTAGGGTATTGGGTTCCGTTAAAGTAATAAAAGTTTAAACAATTACGTAATTATTAATAAAATTTAAAGTACTATAAAAATTTAATAAAATAACCATCATGATAACAAAGAATAAAATGAAAAAAAAAACTATAATTAAAAGGTATAAATTAATAAATATTTCGTAAATTTCGTAAATTATTGAGTTACTTCTGTCATGGTATTTCATTAAAGTTATTAAATTTTAAAATTAATCTAAGAAAATTTTATATTATTTTAAATTTTATTATTTTTTCATAAAGCATTTTCAAAAGTCAATAAATAATTGCTGAAAATATGTTCATTTGTAGAAATTACTCGGTAGTTATAAACAAAAAATGCATTCATTTACATTTCGCAAATTTATGCTAATTCTGGTCATCCATACTAGCTGTCAAAACACCTTGTAGCTCATCGATAACGTCAATAAATACATGAGAAAAAACAGGACCCGTTGTTAAGAAATTCTTGTATACTACCTTTTTATTTTTATGCTATAAGTAATATTTGTTTCAAATCAGATTAATTTAACTTTAAATTCTCTAATGGTACTCAGATAACGCGTTACAAATATATTTTATTTTTGTAAAATTTTTGAAACTGATAATTTATTTGAAAACTTGTATGCAAGAAATAGCCGCCAGTAAACAGATTTTTTGAAATCGAAGAAGTAATTTGACATTCCAATCTATAATCTGTAGTTGAAGTACACCAGAGTATTTTACCAATTTAACCATTTAGCTTTCAATTAAAACTAAAAAGAAATCTTCAAGAATTCGTTTTCATTTTTAAAAATTCATTTTTAACATTAGGTATCGAAAATCTTATTGAAAAAGTGGAGGTACCTAAAAAAAAAAAGATTCTAAACTTTCCCGTTGATTGTGAAAACAGAATCATTGACTCGCTACTTCTGAGATGATAAACAATCTGTTTAGCGATAACAGTCACTCAATAAATTGCACTCTTATATCAATGACAAAAAAATTGTTGTTTACAAAATTTGGTTTACAAACTTAATGATAAACACAAGCACCTGTAACTCCACCTCATAACTTTGAACCAATCAACATCAAAGCAGCTGGCCACGTGATAGAACGACCTTGACAATGCGAATGTCACCTATCTTGGTTAGAATTGGATCTCTGACACTTCCAATAAAATGTTCTAATAAATTCGATTTTTATTGTGAGGGATAAAATTAGATTTTCGTTCTCATTCATAAATGTTAAAAAGAATAATGGAAAATGTTCTCAACAGTATTTGACGTTTCAAGTCAATGCCATGTTTTCCTTGCGATATGATTTGGCTTTTAAAATTGATTTTTTAAAATTTATTTTGAATTCAAAACAAAGATCAATGAAACAATTTGAATTAACTTACTTCCATTCCAAAGTAAATAAATTTAGATTTTATTTTCAACATTTGTCAAGCTCTCTTTTTTTATATTCATTTATTTTTAATATTGAGGTCATGGAGGCTAAATGTCAGTGGACATATTTTATTTGAAAATTTGAAATTATAATTCGTTTATGGCAAAGAAAACCAACGTAAAAAAATGTTTGAACGATTTTATTTATTGTAAATAATATTCTAGCTAGATGCAAGCCAATAAAAGCACTCAGAAATGTCTGAAGACAAGTTTCTAGTGTTTTTTGCGGCATTAATTTTTTTTTCTTTTTTAACTACACAGGATCAGTAAAAAAAAAGTATACTTCTTTTGAAAGTTAAAAAATAAAGAAAAAGTTAATTTTTAATTTAGTTAGTTACACTCGGCGAAGTACCAGAACTAAGATTTTTTTAAGTAGAAAAAAAATTTAAATTATAGAAATTAAAAACAGTAACTCCAAATTTATTTTTTAAATACATTTGAAATTGAATGCATGTACTTTTGGGCCAATATTTCTTTCACTCAGTGATACCTAAAACCTACTATTTGCTGCTCACAATAGTCAAGTAGGTAACTAACAACAACATAACTTGCATACCATTCAAATATTAGTACTATTCAGCACGCGGTGTCTGGTTTTCTGAAAAAACAGTCCCATACTGCAACTGACAATTTGAAAATACTCGTGGGACCACATTACTTTTAGTTTTAAATGCCATACTCAAGCTAAAAAAGGGTCGTAAAAAACTAAGAGAAGCAAAGATTTGCCGTTTGACAACAATTACCTGATTAATTAATTTTTATTTTAACTGGCAAAGAATGTGAGTAGTACACCAGTGAAACAATTGGTAAATCCAACATTTAAAACAATCAAGGAATTTTTATACAAGCCCATGTGGCTTTCTTACTATGTGGTGTAGTGTAGGGGAAATTCCGTTTTTTATGGGAAGAAATAGAGAGTAGCATTAAAACATTTTCACAAGTTGAGGTTTAGGTTAAACATTGTGTTTACTTTAGCAATCAAATTTTTTTAAGATTACAAAACTTGGTTAAGTCTTTAAATAATCATAAAAAAACTGCTATACCAACACACATTTAATAACTTATAATTTAATAAATATTTAATAATAATATCCTATGATAAAAAAATTTAAAATGGTAACGATCGTTTTTTTTTAAGAATGCTTTGAGATTTTAGTTAGAATGCACGTCGAAGACTTTTTTTAAGAATTACAAAAAGGAACGGATTTTAATTTTAAACGAACATTTTATAAACTTTCGCATAAAATTCCCGAGAGTATATTCTATTTTTTGTGTATGCTGTCGTTAACAATTATTTTTATTTGAAGCTGTCTCCTTTTACCATGTATGGGAGGAGGATTTTTTGTCCCTGAGCTTGCTGTCGTAGCAAGAACAAAAAAAAAGGGTCTTTGCTTTTTATTTATTTATTTTTTTTTTAATTCTGCCACGTATTCAATTCCTCTTTTCTTTTGCAATTACAATTTCAATACGCCTCGTTTCTAAAGTTTATTTGTATTTTACGATTAAACAAAATATAAAACAACTTTTTAAATTTATCGGAAAAATTTTTAAATACTAGCGAAACTAGCCTGGTATATTTTAAAAATTAAAAAGCATTTTTTAAAATCAACATTTTCTTTGTTATTGTTTTAGTGTTTGTAATTAGCAAAAGTTTTATCATCCAATTTTTTTTTATCTCAAATTTCACAAACTTCAGTACTTTCAAAATTTAAATTCTCTAAGAGAAAAATAAAGTAGATGACAGAGAAAAAAAAGTGTGAAGTTAAGAACTGCATGCATGATATTATCACCCAACGGAAAAGGTTGCAAAAGAAAGGAAGTGTCGAGGAAACTGGACAGCTTTTGTCCCAAACCACATGTACACGCCTCGCTTTTTAAAATAAACCCATCTTTAATTTCAATCGGTAAATAAATACCAACTAAATTGTAGATTCAGTTTTTGGGACCCAAAAGGTCTTTTGTTTTTCTAAGAAAACAATTTCAATAGGGAACATTCATCTGTCAAGTGACAAGTATGTCATGTTTTTGTTGAAACGTTTGTAAAAACTAAAAATGGAACATACTAAAAAGAAAAAAGTCTGAAAACAGGACGTGACTAATCAAGTCTTTTTCTATTTATGTTGTTTTGATAAAAGAAATCCAGACTGAAGATGTACATAAGATTTAAAACAAAAGCCAGCAAATATGAAGAGAAAAATATGTCTCATGATCTACAATAAGAAAAATAAATGCATTCAAGTTATTTTTTTTTATTTTTGTGATGGGACAGCAACCACGAGGTGGAAGTATTGAAAACATACCAATGATTGGTGTTTAAGATCATGGAAATTTGAAGTCAGGATTTCGAATAAAAGACTAATTTGGAAAACTTTCCAAATACAATCTCATTTAATAAACTTTGTTTAGCGAACTAAAATTAGTTTTTAACTTTAAAATAAAATACGCACACACATGTTTTTCTTCTTTTACTAACTTAGGAAATTTTTTTTTCTTTTATAATTGTTTTAAAAAAAGTTACTAAAAAACATGCACACATAAAATTTAAAAAGGAATGATACAAACATATTTTTAAAAAAGTTTCATCATCCTTGTTGTCTCGATTATATTTTGAATGCTAATTCTTTTTATTGTGAATTTAATTTTCTTCCTAATTATTTTTATGATCATATAAACCACCTTAAAACATTACTTCAACTTATTAAAAAAAAACAACTCATGGAAAAATAATAATCACGTGACTTTATGCCCCCCACACCAAGCCATGGAAAAAAAGTAAATCGATAAATGACATTTGATTTGTTTGTTGTTTGAAAAGCAAAATAGCGACTTTTTTCTTCTTTTCCTTTTTTCGAAGAAAAAAAATCTAATTTTATGATTTTATTTAAATTCTTTAAATGTTTTTTGTAAATTTATCAATGACAGATTATTTAAAACAAACACAAAAAACAAAGTCTCCACGTGTCTCCTAATAAAGAAAAAAGAGATTGTAAGAAAAAAATATTGAAAAAAAAACAAACAAACTATTAGTGTATTTAAAAAGTTACTTTAAAATAGCCCAAGATATGAAACAAACTATTTTATTTTATTTTTTTAAGTAACAAGAAATATCAAGATAGTGTTGATTTTTTTAATCAAATGCAATACAAGAAACAGAAAGGGAAAAAAAAAACTATATAAAAAGAAAAATATTAAAAGAAAATTAAAATCCTGAATCCTTACAATGAATCTTAGCTTTGTAAGGATTTAGCAAAATATGAAGTTCAGCTTCCAACGAAAGCCAATATGCAGAAATATTGAATGTCGTTTTCTGTAAGAAGAAGAAAAAAAAAAAAAAAGCCCCCAAACAACCAAGAATCACGTGGTGAGAAGTGATCATCGCCATTTTGGTGAATAAAGAGATTCGAGTAAATAAATTAAATAAATATTTACATAGGATAACTTTTATGTTTTATTATTTATTTGAATTATTTGCTATAGTATCGGACAGACAATATGTAGAATTAGAATCAATAAAAACTTTCAAAATATAAGCAAAACAATTCTTACACCGATTTCCTTCTTTTTGGCACATGTATTTTATTTTTATTGTTATATTTTTTACGGTCTCATATTACAATTAATCTATTTTAAAACTTTTGACAGCAATAAGTATTTTTTTTAATGTAAATAAAATACGGAAAATAATATTGAGAACAGATTTTCCAAATGAAAAGAAGAAAAGCTGATAAATTGAATTTCGGACACCGAAAAAGTAATTTCTATTTTAAAGGGGGAGGAGGAGAAAAGTATTTTTTTTTTTTTTTCATTAGCTTCGTTGATTGATTATAAATGCTATTTTACTTTAATTATTAATTATATAAACAGCAACTGTTATTCTTTTTTATTTTACCCTAATTTCATACACATCACTTTTTTTTTCCAAAATATTATTGCATAACGTAGGTATATTTCGAAGTAATTTCTGTGTTTGCTGTTTTTAAATAAGAAATATAAACAAAACATGTACAAAACAAACATGATCACAATGCCTACCTCCAGGAGTGGTGGAAAAAATCGAACCCCCGGGGGTAGTGCTGTAGTCCATAGGTATCTGTGTGGGGTCATTTATCATGATCCTTTTAGATGGTATTTCTTTGCTTTTTGGGCTACACATTGTACTGGCCTTGTTTTCTGTAGACATTTTTAAGGAAGATGAGATGAAACCGAGGGGGGAAAAGCTTACGTGTGTTTGTGTGTAGTAAAATTTAAAATATATATTTATATAAATTCAAAAAGTTTTTATCCTCCTTTAAATTTCGATTTGTCTTCTTCCCTGACAAATGAGAAAGAAAAACATAAATGATGAAGTCTTGAGTTTGTTTTGTTTCCCCTGTCCTAAATAGATGGCACCGACCTTGTTCACTTCACTACAAATCACAAACTGCTGAAAAGATCAAATCACATGGGTTCCCCTCTCTGTGCGAAAATAGTGCTGTTGACGATTACCAAGCCAAATAGTATGGTTACCCCAATGTGCCAAATACATTTCTACTCAGCCAACCAATATAAACCGAAAGCGTCATGTTCATTGTATTTGTGTTTGCGTGTGTGGTTATTGCTGCTGTTGGTACTACTAGCGGAGGGTGTGGCTCTGGTGATGATAGCTCAAACTGAAAGTCAAGAGGTGTAATTTCTTTTTATCGCAGCTGTTCGTATTATTTTGATAAGTCTTTTTGGATTAAATTTAATTACTCGGTAATGGAAAGAAGTAAAAGTTCCGAAGTATTTCAAGTGTTTGACTAATGAGAATATGAACCTAGCCATAAAAATCCATGTAATGCATCCCCATCAACACTTTTCATAGCACAAAGAATAACAGATATTACACGTAGATCTTGGTATTTTTACCTGACTCCCCACTAAAGCAATATGTGACACAAGGTTAGTTGTTATGTGGGGTGCAGATACATATGGGTAAAGGACAACAATTTTTTTTTTTTTAATCAATTCACCCCAAGCAAGGCAATAATGCCACTAAGACACAAGAGGCTACTGGGAGTGAAAGAGAATGAAGAAATTTTAGAAGGAACTGGAAACCCAATCCTAAACAGGAAACAAGGGATAAACCTCTACTCCTGTTCAAAAGACTGGGGAGGAATGTGAACTGGATGATAGGTGAACCTTTTAAGGAGAAAAAAAAATAATAAGTAAATAAAATTTCAGAGTTCAGACAGAGATGTTAGCAGAATAGTGTTGAAGTAGACTTTAGGAGGAACTGGAAAACTAATCCTAAACAGGAAACAAGGGATAAACCCCCACTGTCCATTCCCCACAACCACTGTCCTACTGGCATCAATATTACACTGACATCACCTCTCTTAGTGCAATGAGGAAGGTGTTGTCACAGAGTTGGGACTGGGTGCCTTCTCCCATTTAAATTGTGGAGAGAACAGATACTGCATACTACAATTGGTATTTACTTGTTCCTACCTCACAGTGACGAGATATAGGCATAAGGCTGGTTTAAAGTGGAGAGCCCAAGCATGTGCACATGGGCTAAGGCCAAAAACCGCCCAGTCCCCACAACCAATGTTGTGCTGGTGTTGACATATTCTGTTAACCCACCTTCTTTGGTGCAACAAGGGAAGTGTTACTGCAGAGTTGGAATCCCCAGGAACAGGCATCCCTCAATTATTTTTTTTGTGTGTGTTGTAGACAGAAATATAGTTGAGAGATAAAATATACTTTGTCTGTCCAAAGGTAGAAACTACACTTTGATCTTAGTGCTGATTCATATGTTAATAACACCGCCAGGTATTATGTAAGTAAATGGCTCTGACAACATAAAAATTATTTGTTATAAAAATCAAAAAGAGCACTAAAGATTTATAAAATTTGTTAGAAAATAAGTAAAGAAGGAAAAAAGAATCCTAAACTACATCCCCCACACAACCTTAGAACATTTTTATAACTGATAAGAAAGTGCATTTAAATAATTAAAATGTTTTTAAAAAAGTAGAGTATAAAGTAAATGTGGACTCCTTTCTGGCCCCCAAAATTATTTTAGAATCGACTAGTAAGTCATTCTCCTAAAATAATTTTTTAAAGCAAAATCTGGAAGTCCACTTATAAGGTAGTGATAAAAATGAGCAAAAACAATCAGAAGCAGACAGCCAGAGACAGGAAGAGGGAATCAGACGATTAAAACATCATCATTGTTATCACTATTAGTAGTAGCAGTAGTAATAGTTAGAAGAAGAATGCTGATGCCAGCCTTTCTCTAATTACCTACTTTAGGTGATATTTATGCCAGATCACTCTATGAGTGCTGCTGATACAATGTAACTCAGTACTACCTGCCACATGATCAGGTCATCAGTGACTAAACTGGTTCTCCCACCAGGTTTTTCTGGTGAGGTGGGTGGTAGACACCCAGTAGGATTAAAAACAAGACTTGTCAAAGGGTGGCTAATCCTTTTTTTTGTTTGTAAAGTCTACAGCTATCTAGCACAATGGGGTAAACTGAGCTCCATAGCTATAAATGCAGCTACTCTAAGATCAATTGATTTGTTTGTTTAATGGCACATCGATTCCTTATGGGTCATTTAATGCCAAATTTTAATTTTCTTGGGAGCTTTCAAGTAATAAAAATATGATATATGTTATTCTGCTTTCACAATTGAATACATGGTAGATGATACTCAGCTTTTGTGCATATACATGTTTGTTGGTTGGTTGATTTTGTCTGGCGGCATATCAACCTATATGGGTTATTTAATGCCAAAATTTAAATATTTTGTACATAATTTTATACTTTCAGTTTTTGTTTTTTTTAGATATATAGCTTGTAGATCATGTATATATTTCTGGTAATTTTACTACAAAAATGTACTGTCAGTGATTTTTTTATAAAAATGTATTGCTGGTAATTTTACTATAAAAATGTATTGTTGGTCCTTTTACTATAAACATGTACTGTTGATTTTTACTTGGGAGGGTGACTACTTGCCAATAGCTGGGACCCTAACAGGTGCTACCACCCTGGATCGGATGAACCTGGGAACAACAGCAATTAAGACATGGTTCCAGGCTCCTCAGAGCCTCCAATCTCTCAATCAGAGGCCTTGCTGTTTATCATCATACCCAGGGCCAATCTAGGAAAATTTATAAGAAAAGCTGTGTGGTAGACAAGTTTAGAATGACAAAGATTTCTCAGAAATTAAACATCATCGCCAAAAAGCAGTTACTACTATTAAGAGTAGAGAATGGAGAGAAAAATTGAAACAAGGTACACATTCCAATTTAATGTCATTTTCCACTTAACAGTGTTGCATACTCCCTTTCTTCTAGGGAGGTCTTGACCACTGCACCAATTAAGCAAAATGTTGTATACTCTTCCTTGTTGGAAGTGAGTGTCGATTGACAGTCTTGAGGCAATCATAATAAAGTTGTCTTCCTCTCTTTCTTCTCTTGGCTGGGTGATTGCTAGTTGGTTTGTATGGAGGTGAAATGAGAACTTCAACAAAAGGGATTTTAAACTTATATATTTCATTAAGCGACGCAGTTTGAGGAATTGGAGATCCAAGTTGGAATTGCAATTGACTCTATTACATTCACTTATGTGCTAATACCCTTTGGAAAGGTATGAATCTTCTTCTTCTCCCCCCCAGCTATGGGTAAATATCAGAACAGACCGGGTTCTATAGCCTTAGATGGCAACTGGTCTACTGCAGAAAGAAATGGCAACCTACTGCAGGAAAAAATCTGCCTCATCAATCATGTATCGAAAGATACATGATCACCTAAGCATGTATCATGCATGGCACATAACTAACTGATTTTATTAAACATGTTAATGTGTACATTTTTAACTAGCCAGTGGGGTCACTCCATCACCCCCATTAGGAAGCAAGTTCCCCAAGGCACGAAATAATCATGTCTGCATTCTTCAACACATAAAACTTAACACTCTAAAAACACTTTCTAATTCTAACATTCCCACATTCAGCTCAGCCAATCAAAATCAACATCCCTATTTTGTCTACCATCTAACCTTAAGGTCAGCCTCAGAAGATCTGAGCCCAATACACTGCCACTAAAAAAATAATAGTCTGAAACTATTATTTAACAACAGGAGGTGGGTCCCTGAGTTCATCACCTTTGGCATCAAACTATGTGGGTAATTCCATGTGTAATGGTTCCAAAGATTCAGAAGTTAAACCAAAAGATGGTAACTACAGAAAGTTTGAACCAGTTGAAGGCTAAATCTACACACAGGACTAAACAACTGACTGTATATTCAGTGCAGTGATGATACACATCATTATTGGGCAGAAGGCTTCTGAAACTGAAGTCAGCAACCAGAGTAGAGAATTCTCCTGATGTAATCAACAGCCATGTGTTTGTGACCAATGCAAGCATTCAAGGTGGGAGATATCAACTGTGGTCTGACCTGAAGAGGGATGAGTGATATAAAAAAGAGAAATCTACTCAACAGATCTCAAACTGCTTTTTATGTAATTTCAAAGAGAATTTGGATATTTTCTAAAATACAACTTAATAATATAATTTTAAAAAAGGAAAAAATTTAATTTTTACAAAAAAATATTTAACCCTGCAAATATATATATATATATATAGAGATTTAAAAAGTATAAAAGTGAACATTGAAGTCAACACTGAGCAGTTTACAGTCTGATTTATGATTGAATGCAATCTGAGTTGTTAACCACAGTGTCCACTTTTATATTTTTATATCTACATATACTCTATCTCTGATATTGAGCACTTTTACCGTAAAACTATATTTTTATCATATATATATAGATATATATATGTAATTTCTTCTCTTCTCAATTTACACCAATCTGACTCTTCTGCTGCCCAGGTTTTAACTCAATTTTTAACACTCCTGGTGTCCTTCCCATATAATGTGTTTCTTTATTAATTGAACTCTTCAGCCATTACAAGAATGCTATCATTTATTTGAACTTTTTAAAACACCAAGGACATATTACAAAATTGATTCTTGAGTTACAAGTTTTTATGTTGTGAATATTTTGTTGCTACTTGTCCGAGAAATTTTTTGTCCTGTATATTAGCCTCTTTTTCAATCTTTTTCAGGCTTATAAGATAATATTTTGTACAGCGTTTCTAGATTTCTTAAATTTAAAGCATTGAGTCTATTTTTGATTGTAAATAAAGATTTTTTTCTTTTCTGATTCAATTCAAGCCAAGTTTTCTGTCCAATCATTTCATTTTTTTGTACCTATTTTTATATTGAAAAATGGGAAAATTCCAATAGCATTTGTCACCAAACCCATACACACCCACCGAGTGATTATAACTATGATGAAAGAGAACATCTGACCTCTGAAGTATTCACTTTCTCTGATACCGCTTGATTCATACCGGCTGGAAACTTTAATTTTTATCATTTATATTCAATTTACTAAGAATGTGACGATTAACATTGACAGCAGATATTGATCAAGTTATATTTATTGGGTTGGACTGGTGATAAAAATAACAGCTTTATTTAGTTAGTTAGTCATTTACTCTGTAAAAAAAAATAGAGGTATTATTTACATACAGAACAAAACTTCTGCCTAGGATCAGAAATAATACCTGTGTGCTCTACATAGGATCAAATTATGTGTTGGAATTTCAGGTCTTGTTGTTATTTGAGTGTCAGGATTCCAAACAACAAAAACATATCTTTTAAACATAACAACAACAAAAACACATCTTTTAAACATAACAACAGCAACAACAAAAACACATCTTTTAAACATAACAACAACAACAACAACAACAACAAAAACATTTTTTAAACATAACAACAGCAACAACAAAAGCACAACTTTTAAACATAACAACAACAACAACAAAAACACATCTTTTAAACATAACAACAACAACAACAACAACAACAAAAACATTTTTTAAACATAACAACAGCAACAACAAAAGCACAACTTTTAAACATAACAACAACAACAACAAAAACACATCTTTTAAATATAACAACAACAAAAACAAATCTTTTAAACATAACAACAACAACAAAAACACATCTTTTAAACATAACAACAACAAAAACACATCTTTTAAACATAACAACAACAACAACAAATACACATCTTTTAAACATAACAACAACAACAACAAATACACATCTTTTAAACATAACAACAACAACAACAAATACACATCTTTTAAACATAACAACAACAACAACAAATACACATCTTTTAAACATAACAACAACAACAACAAATACACATCTTTTAAACATAACAACAACAACAACAAATACACATCTTTTAAACATAACAACAACAACAAATACACATCTTTTAAACATAACAACAACAACAAATACACATCTTTTAAACATTACAATAACCAAAACACATCTTTTAAATATAACAACAAAAACACATTTTTTAAACATAACAACAACAACAACAACAAAAACACATCTTTTAAATATAACAACAACAAAACAAATCTTTTAAACATAACAACAACAACAAAAACATATTTTAAACATAACAACAGCAACAACAAAAACATCTTTTAAACATAACAACAACAACAACAACAAAAACACATCTTTTAACCATAACAACAACAACAACAACCAAAACACATCTTTTAAACATAACAACAAAAACACATCTTTTAAACATAACAACAACAACAACAACAAAAACACATCTTTTAAACATAACAACAACAACAACAACAAAAACACATCTTTTAAACATAACAACAACAAAAACATCTTTTAAACATAACAACAATCAAAACATCTTTTAAACATAACAACAACAACAACAAAAACACATCTTTTAAACATAACAACAACAAAAACACATCTTTTAAACATAACAGCAATCAAAACACATCATTTAAACATAACAACAACAGCAACAACAACAACAACAACCAAAACACATCTTTTAAACATAACAACAACAAAAACACATCTTTTAAACATAACAATCAAAACATCTTTTAAACATAACAACAACAACAACAAAAACACATCTTTTAAACATAATATAAAAAAGGTTATTCGCTGAAAGTAGAAAAAACATCAGTTGAAATAACATTTATATATTCTTTTCAGAAAAATACAATAACAATAAAATGTTCAATTCTCCTTTCAGGGAAGTTTGTCTTGTCAAGTAATTAAGTGTCCATAGTATGATGCGAAATTGTGTGGACAGATTTACTTTTCTGTCAGTGCATAGACAAGGCCTTAGTTGAAACGGGCTGGCTCATCTCTTCCATTATGTGCATGTGTGAGGGTGTGTATGTGTGCGTAGACACATGTAGATCAAACTGGCCTTGAAAATTGTTTAGAATCCCCACCCCCGAAGCAGTTTGCTTCTATTTTTATATCCATAAAGGAGATCCAAAATCTAATTTCACATAGAGGTTGGAACTTTTTGAATACAAGGTTTTTATTAGTTAGAAAATAATTTCACACTGGCTTGCGAGAATCTTTTTCTTGAATTTGCAGGTGTGATGGGAATTATTATTATTTTCTTAATGGTCCAAAAATAACAGGTGGTAGGTACGTCTACAACTGTGCCTGACAAGTATTTTGGCAGTATTTGACCTAGTAATTATATTTTTATCAAACAAACCTTCTGATGGGATATTATTGGTTTAAATATATATATATATAGGATTTAATTCCTATATGTGCACTCTGGAAAGTGTTGATAGATAGAAAAAGGGACTGACCATTAATAATAAGAAGACAGAATGCATGGTTGTCAGCAAAGAGACAGCTTGAGGTTTGAGCTGTCTACTGAGACTGTCAAAATAAAGCAAGTACAGAAATATAACTAAGCAGTATAGCAACAGTGTAGTAACAGACAATGGAAAGGTGTATAGCAAAAGGTGCCTTCCAGAAACTAAGCAAAATCCAATCTCCTATATGACAGTGAATACTAGACAATCTTCTCTCAGATAACAAAGAGACTTGAAGTGACAGAAATTCTACCAATGAGTACTAAGAATACCATGAACAAAACATGTGAGTAATGACATTTTTAAGAGGGACAGAAACAATATTGAAACGGCTCATGACAATCAGAAAGAAATTTTGGGATACATAATGAGGAAAGAGGGCTTAGAGACTCACAAGATATATTGAAGACAAGAGAAGTAAGAGCAGCAAAATACAGGAAGTTGTGAAGAGCCATGATCACTCATGTCCTGAAAGGACCTAGCATATAAAAGAAGTAAAAAGTTTACTCTTAATAAAATTAGTACAGGGTCATGTGTAGACATTATCTTGTTTTAATTTAAAATTTTAACTGCCAACCCAAAATCAGTATAATGGAGCCACTATCTCTTTTTAATTTTTAAAAAAACATTTTATAAAAGAATATGTTAGGTATCAATATAGATATAAACCAATGTTTCTAGATGTTACCTTCAACCTAAGAAAAGGCACATACAAACCATACAGAAAACCCAATGATAAACCACTCTATATACACACATCTTCCAACCACCCACCTTCTATAATCAAACAGATACCAAAATCGATTAACCACAGGCTTTCTGACAATTCCTTCAATGAATCTATATTTAACAAAGCTAAGAAAGACTACAAAACAGCCCTAAAAGATAGCGGATTCCCAGCAACACTCACATACTCACCACAGAACACAAAAAAGGCCAACAGGAAAAGAAATATCATATGGTTCAACCCACCGTACAGCAAAAACGTAAAAACAAATGTAGGAAAAATATTCTTCAAACTTTTACACAAACATTTCCCAGAATCAAGCACCCTACACAAAATATTCAACAAAAACACAGTAAAAATCAGCTACAGTTGCACCGAGAACATGGCACAAATAATAAAAAAGCACAACAGGGAAATTATCAACAAACCACACAAACAAATTAAACCCACATGCAACTGCAGAATAAAAAACGAATGTCTCTTAAACGGTAATTGTTTACAAAACAGAGTAATCTACCAAGCCATGATAAAATCAGCAGATAATGAAGAAAAAGTATATATAGGAGTAACTGAAGGACCATGGAAACAAAGAAATTATGTACACAAAACATCTTTCACAAATAGTAAATATGCGAACAACACAATGCTTTCTAAGTATATCTGGGAAATAAAAAACAAAACGCACACCACACCAAAAATATCTTGGAAAATAAGGAAAAAATCATCAGCCTAAAACAACTAATCAAAAACTTGCAAACTTTGCTTGAAGGAAAAAATAGCTATCATTACCTTCCCAGACCAAAATAAATTATTAAAATGATCCTCAAAATGCAGACATGAAAACAAATTTTTACTATGTAACTTAAAAATCAAAAACAGAAAAAATAAATAAATACATAAACAAACAAAATGACAATAAAATAAGCAAAATAAATTAATCCAAACAAATTACCAAATCACACCTGTTAGAATAGACGAAATAGAATAAGAAATAAGAAACAAAATCAATAAATAAAGTAAATAATAAACAAATTAGCAAACTATTATGACCAAAATATTAGACTATAAAAATCAAAACAAAAAATCGGACAAAAAATAGCTATAACTGTTATATAATGATAAAAAAAATGAATAAAAAATAATATACTGTGTTACTTAAAAATCGAAAACCAAAAAGAGAAAATATACAGTGTAACAAATAAATAACAACAAGTAAAATAAATTGATCCAAATATATAAATAAACTAACAACCGATACCGATAAACTAGCCGTTTAGAAAAAACAAATAAAGATAATCAATCCAAATAAATAAATTAAAAACTGTTCCTGCCAAAATAATAGTCAGAACAAACCACAACAATCAACCCCAAAATTGAACAAATAGCTTTAATTATCTTCCCAAATAAAAACAAAACTATTAAATAAGCTATATAAACAAATTTTTATTACGTTAATAAAAACACCGATCAAAATAAAAATAAAAAATAAATAAATATATAAGATAAAAAATAAAAATAAAAACAAGCAAAATAATTTGACCCAAATAAATAAATAAACAACTTACGGTAAAATAACCACCAAAATAGACAACCCACAATAAGCTATATAAACAAATTTTTGCTACATTAATAAAAACACCGATCAAAATAAAAAATAAATAAATATATAAGATAAAAAATAAAAATAAAAATAAATAAAAACAAGCAAAATAATTTGACACAAATAAATAAATAAACAAATAAACGACTTCCGGTAAAATAACCATGTATATATAAATAGCTGAAAAAAATAATAGCACTCGTGGCCTGATGATTGCATCTAGCATGAAACAGACTGTCACCTCTAAGTG
>OZ038484.1:19930721-20250721 GCA_964036315.1 Acanthosepion esculentum
AGATTCATTTCCTGCTTTTCAATACGTTCACTACTGTGTATGCAAATCAAGTTGATTGATTTTAATTGCTCATGAAAAAGATATTAAGTTTTATTTCCTCTCCACCATTTTATTCTTTCCTCTTCTCAAAAAATTCTATTTTCCTTTAAAAAAAAAAAAGAAACTATTACAAACACTCACAAACACTGACACCCAGATGCACACACCAAAGTCTTCATATATTTCAAATATATCAAGATTTTGCTGTCAAGGATAAACATTTGTTGATAACTTTTTTAATAGATATTTGGATAACATTTTTAAAGGCTTCAGCCATCTTGAGAGATATTAACATTGGTATCAGTACACTGTCTACACCTGAGCTTTAGATATTAATACATACTGTGACAAAAAGGGATAAAAGTGCAATAAGTGTTATGAAAGAGTTGAATAAAAATAAATGTCATGACACCGGGGCACACATGTGCTCACCATGCTAAATTTGCAAAGAGTTGGATTGTGGACCTTGAAGGGAGAGGAGGCTCATTTTAGCAAATTGCTGTTTATATTGTACAAAATAAAGGGGTGCTAGCTACTCTACAACATAAACCTCCATCTGTTCCACAACACTGTCATGTGTGATGTCCACTGGTGACACTTGACCTTATTCTATACATAGTCATTGGTTTTGTGCATCCAGTTTGAGATACGGAGGAGCTTTCTCAAGCATATGTTCTCAGTGGTGCTTCACAGTTTGCAACAGTGTTCACTTGAAGACCAGGTTTTGTATAGCCATGTATAGAAGTAAAAGATCACATGGCATTCACAATGTAGACCAAAACAAATATGGCCCCTGGAGTGTTAAGACAAACCAATGAATATCATTTATTTGCAACAGGCACACACATATCACTAAGTAAACTGTTGTATCATTGAGGTGAATGATACACGGAGAAGAATGAGTGCTTAATCTATTTATTCAACACCAGTACCCAGTGCTAATGGATACATACAAAAACACAGAACAATAAGTTACAAAACAATTAACAAGACAACTTACCAGGAATAGAGGAGGGTCAAATGCTGTATAGCCAAACAAAGTAAGATCAGTTCAAATATTAATCAGCTTAGTATCAACTTATCAATCACTGTTGAAGTCCTTAATCATAGACTATTTAAGGCTATGAGCCCGGCCATCTTGTAGAGTGCTGAAGGAGTGCTAGCTACTCTACAACATAAACCACCATCTGTTCCACAACACTGTCATGTGTGATGTCACTGGTGGCACTTGACTTTGCTCTATACATAGTCATTGGTTTTGTGCATCCTGTTTGAGATACGGAGGAGCTTTCTCAAGCATTTTTTCTCAAACACCAGGATTCTTTTTCCTGTCTCAGCTAGGAGAGTTCAAGTCTCACACTGTAGGATATGATCAGTGAACTTGAATTTGGTCTGGAAGCGGATGTTGCTCTTCAATATCCTTTCCAGTTTGGTCATCACTGTGATGGATGTGGCAATCCATATGTGTCTCTCATCATATCTCTTTTGAGATAAATCAGGCACCGAGGATTAATTTTCACCCTTAAGTGTAAGGGAAGTTGCAGCCTAGAAAGAATCCTCTCAAGTTCCACTCGTACAGCTTCTTTCCAAGAACTACTTTTTTCTGGAGTAGACTCCTATGTGGATATTTCCCTAAACACTACAAATGTAGCCTCATCAAGTAAAGAGGCTATTATTTTCTGCCATATCCACATAATCTTTCTTCCTATGCTTACATTTATATCATACACATAATTCAGTAAACCTCTACCTTGAGTGGCTCTTGGGCCTTGTATTTGGAGAACATTAGTAAAATAAAAATAAAGGGTTCAGTTCGATATTCCAACCACCTGAAGAAGGTCAGAGCGTACAACAGCCAAAATTGTGATAAATATGGCAACAAAGATGAGGATGATAGTCCGAGCAATGTAAATAGTGTACATAATACCTCATCTCAGAAATATAGACAGATAGTAAAAAAAAAAATTTTAATTTTGGAGTTGAGTTTACTTCATTTTGGAAGAATAAAGTTGTTTTTGTTTTGTTTTCTACTTGAAGTAACATTTCTTCCTCACACTGAATAGAACCCATTTTTTGCAAAGTGAATTTCGGGAAAGTAGAACTAATTACAATAGAAGTTTTACAAATACCGGCTGAATGAAAAAAGAAAATAAGTTAAAATCTCTTCTTTGTTTATTTTTCAATAACTAACCCATACAACCTGATTCATGATTGAGATTTAAAACACCACAAAATCCAAAGCCTAAAATACAAACGAGCCTGGCATTTGGGCTAGAACAGGGGTTGGCAACCTTTTGGAGAATGCGGGCCAGAAAACTATGCATTGTCTTGGAGGAGGGCCATGATATCAAATGTATTATAACAAATTGTCTCAATCTCAGACTGCTTTGTCTAGAAGGTTGCCTTGGTCTGGAAGTTTAAAGAAAAAACAACAAAGTTAATGCAATATTATTTAAACAATGTTCCTTATTTTACTACAGGATAAGAATTAATACAATCAACAAAAACTGCAAATTCCTTATTACAAACGAAATACAGTTAGAAATGGCAAATTATTTAATGAGACACTTGTTTCTGCTTATTCTTTGATGACTTCTCCACATCAGATGAAATATTTGTCGATGACAGGAGCAAAACATCATCCAGGTGGTCATCACCCAATCTTATTCTTAAACAACTTTTAGTATATTTCATTTTTGAAAAAAAATTTGTTCACAAGCATATGTACTTCCAAATAATGATACCATCATTTTCTCATTATTCAACAGACTTTTCTATTTTCCGCTTGACAAAACATATTTCTTGTATAAGTCAACAGTGGATTTGGAATTAAATTTTGATTTTAAAAATTTGTTGCATTGTAAGTAGATTAGCTCCAAATGATATTTTTTTCTGCAACTTGCTCCACAAATTAATTACATAATTAGCGTCCAGTATTAGTCAGACAAAAATCCTTCACGGGCCAGATGTGGCCCAGGGACCAGGAGTTGCCGACCCCTGGGCTAGAACTTTAGATTTCTCCATGTTTAATCTTCTCTTTCCATCTTAGCTATACATTCAATTTCTAACAAATTTAGCATTTAGAATGAATTCTCATTTCTCTTGGCCTTCAGTCCCCTGCTCAGATTTAGAAGCTCAAATTTTTCACTGTTCATCTCTACTATTTGAGCTATGACTTTGCCCCAATTGTAGTAGTAGTAGTAGTGGTGGTTGTCATAGTCACAGTATGTGTTATTTTATATTTTTTCTATCTATAGTCAGTTTGTTCTTGATAATGTTTTCTTTTCTCTTTTCTTTTACTGACAATATCATCCCATGCAAACCTCTATACTCACAATCCACTTACAGCTATATTTAGATTTTGTCTACCATTTCTCCAGACTTCAATTTCCAGTCCAAATTTTCCTTAATGTCACTTTGCCTATGCTGCATAAAAAAAGAAGTTATTTATAATAAAAAACTAGAAAATGAGCCCAAGTCAAGTAGTAGGTAACAAAATTTTTGAAGTAAGTATTTTCACTGCTATACTTCTAAAATCCACAATATGCAAATATTATAGTCACATTTAACATGAACTTCAGATCTTAACTAAGACTTCCATGTTAAATACAGTCTTGTAAAATTTACAATTTGATGATTTATATAACCTTACTCAATATGGTCAAAGTTCACCGACTCTACTTCTAAAATATAGATGAAAGATATAGCAATGTAATCAATGATGTTGTCTTTATCTATCTATCTATCTATCTATCTATCTATCTATCTATCTATCTCAGCCTGTTTATATCTATCTATCTATCCTGTTCATATCTATCTATCTATCTATCTATCTATCTATCTTAGTCTGTTCATATTTATCATCATTATTATTATTATATTATTTATATTAATTCTGATATATTTATGTAATAATTGTTTTATCTCTAATATTTTGGGCTCTTATTTAGCAAAGCGGTATTTATAATGTTAGTATCTATAATTTTAATACTTCCAAAACAGGGATGCAGCACCTCAGTACCAACTGCAACCATTGGGGAATGTCTTCAGTTCCTACTTTAAGTTCAATAGGAATTTACTGTCTGGAATTTTAGGATCTCTTGTTATTTTGTAACTCTTCCCAAGATTGAAAACTACCTCTCATGTATAAACTCATAGAGAGTCCATTTTAAAAAACACATAAAAAAACCAGATATACACAAAAAAATTCAAGTATAATAATTAAAAAGTAAAGAGTATCCAACATTATGCTTTATGTTAATCATTTATTGAATGATTCGAATTTAAAAAAAAAAGCCTTATTTAAGGAGCACTTAAGGGCTGTGTTGAAATTTTCTCTTCAGAAAAATACTGCATAGTTACATGTATGTGCACACATCTATAATGTGTATATAGCAAAGTAATCAATCATGTTGTCTACTATCTATACATAAATATATATATATATATTTATCACTTCAAATGTTATTTTTAGTGAATACTCATATTTTAGTAGGGGCTCCATCTATTTTTGAAACAGTATATTTATTTTCGTCTACCAGCCAAAATATTCAAGAAATCTTACAAAAGAAAAAAATGCACCCTCCAGCAGGATTCAATAGATCTGACATGCTTTTAGCCAACGCAGCCACAAAAAGCAACGTCAGTTAAGCAAGGCTGAATACTGCCTTTTAAGCACATCCTCCTTGTTTTAGATTCTCAAAAGTTCATAAGTGTACAGTTTCATATCTGAAATGTAAACAAAGCAATTTATAAAGAAGTAATGGATTTTTTTATTTATTAATCCAACAGATTTTATCACTTTAAATGTTATTTTTCATGGATACTCATATTTAATTACATTCTCTGTTTATTTTTTAAGTAGAATATAAGATTTCTCAAATATTCAGCTTGGTAGAAGAAAATAAATATACGTTTTAATAAATAAATGAACC
Organism: Acanthosepion esculentum; assembly: GCA_964036315.1. Lineage (NCBI taxonomy): Eukaryota > Metazoa > Mollusca > Cephalopoda > Sepiida > Sepiidae > Acanthosepion > Acanthosepion esculentum. The sequence goes on from OZ038484.1 coordinate 19,935,695, forward strand.
ATATACTCAAATATGGGTATCCACTAAAAATATCTCAGATTAATAAATAAAAATCTATTACTCCTTTAGGTATATATATATATATATATATATATATATATATATATATATATATATATATATATACACACACACATACACACACACATACACACTACAGTTCAAAAGTTAAAGCGACCCCTAGAATTAGCATGTGATAAACTTGACAAAAGAGTGAAAAAAATTAAAAAGAGTTCTTAGAGTCCTTGAAAAAGAATGGAATCAATTATCAAATTTATACTTCAAGAAACTTTTGCAACAAATGCCAAAAATTTGTGCTGAAATAATCAAGGCTAAAGTTGGATATTTTTACAAGAGCAAAATTTAATCATAAAATTCTTTTTTTCTTTTTGTCATATTAAAATTTCTAATAAAAAGTCATGTCTCACTTGTTTTTAACCATGTATTAATATTTTTCTCTTACTTAAAAGTACAAATCAACTACTTTTGGGCCAATTTAAAATATTACCAGTAATGGCCTCAAACTTTTGAACTGGAAGTTGGCTGGAAAACATGGAGCTAGAAGTGAGTTCCACAAATGAGAAAAGAAACTGTTAGCATAGAATTTATGACTACGTCTAGCCAGCTCAACTGCAGATACACACACACACACACACACACACACACACACACACACACACACACACACACACCACACACATACACACACATATATATATACAAATACAGGGTTCATACACATGGAATAAAATTCCAATAACCAAAATCACTACTCTTAAAAAAGTGCTCAATACTAAGTAGAGTTAATAATATTTATTCAAATTTATAATATATACATGCTATCTACTGATCTCCTAATTTTCTATACTTAAAAATTCTACGTTAAATTTTTATCTTTTTATATGTGTATTGGGCACTTTTTTATACTACTGTACCCTGGTATAATTCAACTCTGACTCCTTTATTTATATCTCATCATTTCAATCAAGTACTATTGAGAAAAAGGTAATTCCAAAACAGTAACCATCACCACTATTAAAGCACCGCTCTTCATTAATGAATTGAGCACTCTGGCTGCTGGTGTTTGTATACATTGGTATATAATACGTTAAAATTTCCCTCTCTCTGCCAGGCACCGATAGCTTAGGGGCAGGATCTCCAAGCAAGTGTGAAAGAATATAAGAAAAGTAGAAACATTATTAAGGAGTGAAAGCAATAAAAGAACAAAAATGAAGAAAACAGAAGATAACAATTGACACTGCATTTAAATTTTTGAAGATCAAACTTGACTGGAAAGCAAGAAGCCAGAAGATATTTCCACAAGCAGCAAGATATGTGATAGAAGAAATTGTTAGAATAGAACTTAGTTACATCTATCCATTTCAATTGTAAAATGGTGAAACCTTCTTGCCAATCTTGTGCCGTGCTTAAATTCATAAAATCCAAGTAACTTAGAGGAAAGTTTCTCAGAACAATTACTGTAAAAGTAGTTATAGAAAATTCACAGGAAAGCTACATTTTGGCAAGTGACTAAAACCAATATATATATATATATATATATATATATATATATATATATATATATATATATATATATATATATATATATAAATAAGAGAAAGAAGAACAGATGGAGTAAATTTCCACAATTCATAGCTTTTACTTTTAAAAAAGTGCTCAATACAAAGTAGAGCAAAATATTATTATAATATTGTTATTATAATAGATTATAATTAAAAAAAATTAATTATGTTTTATCATAATCTCTTATAATAAAAATGCTATAATATAAATGTTTTATTATAATTTCTTATGATAAAAATATAATAATAATATATACAATAATAATATATATATGTGTGTGTGTTTATATATATATATATATATATATATATATATATATATATATATATATATATATATATTCTGTATGAGTATACTACATATAATATACAAATATGAGCAGGTGCGGAAAAGTTCTCAGTCCAACTAAGAAGGTATTTTAAAAAAAAACTGATATTTGAATTTTTAAACCAAGACCGTTTATGCATTTTGTCATATATGTCCTTTTAGTGCAATAATAATTTTGAAACCTTGGTGCAATCTCATTATTCTATTTATTTTATGTATATGTGTGTGTGTGTGGTGGGGGTGCAAGGCTAGAACCGTTTTAAATGTTGACCTCTATTAAATGTTACATCTATTAAATGTTGACCTCTATTAAATCCTGGCCTCTGTTAAATGCTTCATACAATATTTTTTTTATATCAAAATTTTTGCGAAACACTTATCAACAGATAAAAATGTTCCAGCTGTGATTTTTCTTTTTTGTCATAACAAAAGAAGTAAAATTTTATTAAATTTGAACAAAGAAATATTGTTGACTTTAACAGAATTAAAAACATTTCAGACAAGTTTATAAATGAATGTCCTTGAACAATCATAGACTTATGGCAAATGAACCAAAATTGCTTTCAGCTTTAAATGTTTTATTGTTTGTTTCACTATTATTCATTCTAATGTTTGAGTTTAGAAAATCAGTTAACTTTACAATTCTGTTTTGGATTTAATCAAAAGAAAAAATTACAAGGGGATTGGATAAAATTAAATTGCAAGACATAAAATCTTACACTAAAGTTACTTGACCTTCTACAAATACAATTGTTAATGTTGGTTATCATAAAGATATGACTTGTCAATATACTTGAATGGTTAATCAAGCTTATTTATAGGAGTGAGGCTTTGTCCCTAGAGATTCAGAGACTGACTTGTCATCACAAACTATCAAAAAACTTGAATTTTCTAATTTATATACATATATACATGCAGAAATACATACGCAGGCATACACACACAGGCAGATACATATATATATATATAAAATATATATATATTGATAATATTAGTGGTAAATATACACATGCATATGCAATCATATACCTAAAATATAAATATATATAGATACATACATACATACACATACATATATGTATAAAAAATAATTCCAAGAGGATAGAATCCAGGTAGAACTCAATTTCCAGGACAGAGTAAGGATATAATAAGAAGACTTAAACACTAATATTCCATGATCATAATTTATTCCATTGGAATCGTAAATACGATCCAATTCATCAGACCTACAAATTCAAAAAGAATTTGTAGGTCTGATGAATTGGATCGCTTTTTGAATTTGTAGGTCTGATGAATTGGATCATATTTACAATTCCAATGGAATAAATTATGACCATGGAATATTAGTGTTTAAGTCTTTTTATTATATATATATATATATATATATATATATATATATATATATATATATATAAAAAGGATAGAAAACAAAAATAAATTAAATAATAACAAGCAAAATAATTTGACACAAATAAACAAATAAACATCTTCCGGTAAAATATCTGCCAAAATAGACTACCCACAATGCACCACTGACCTGTATATATAAACAGCCGAGAAAAATAACAGCACTCGTGGCCTGACGATTGCATCTAGCATGAAACAGACTATCGCCTCTAAGTGTTGACTTCTATGTTCACTTTTATATTTATACATGCTCTATCTCTGATATTGAGCACTTTATCCCATAAATATAGCACACTATAAGACTTTATTTTTTCATATATATATATACATATATATATATATATATATATATATATATATATATATATACAAAATCTGTCTGAAAAATAACAGGACTGATGTCACAAATTTATTTAACAATTTATTTTAATTCCAAACAGCAAACTACATGCTTTCCCCTTCAAATTCTCCCCCTCCTTTGAATCTAATGCACGTTTCCATCCTTCTCTGCCACAGTTCTGTGCACTGCTGGAAGGATTCTTCTTGGATGCCCCCCTGCTTCATTGTTATGGCCCTCTTGATGGCATCCACACTTTCAAAATAGGTTTCCCTGATGACCCCCTTGAGCTTAGAGAAAAGAAAAAAGTCACACAGAACAAAATCAGGTGAATAGGGAGGTTTTTCCAGTACAACGATGTTCTTCTTGGTCAGGAACTGGCAGATGCTCAGGGTGTTGGGAGCAGGTACATTGTCATGGTGAAGCAGGAACAAATTGTCCAGCTACAACACATGCATGTGAAAAAATGCAATGGTTGCAGAAAGCTAAGATTACAGTTATATACTTCCAAGATATCATATTAGATGATAATACAATTCACTTATCCCTCTTTCGCCCAGAGCTCACACAGCACACCCAATCCCTTTTCAGACAGACCTTATATATATATATATATATATATATATATATTAAAGTTTAAAGACAGTAAAATTGACCTTGCTAACTGAACGCTCTTCTGTGGCCGAAACGCTTAAGGCACGTCAGGCTATATGACAGTTCCGTATAGGATACAGGTTCGATTCCTGTCAGAGGACGAATATTTTCTATGAAAATTTCTTGGACATTCAGGACAGTAAATGTTGTTTAATACTGTTTATTATAAAACAGAGCATTTACTTAAATATTTGTATCTATAAAAAGAATGTATAAACATAAAAATGTCTTAAAACAATTGTCGGACTTTGTCCATTTCATAATGTGTGATGTCATTTTTTTACAGTATTTACATTAGTCGGACTATTGTCCTCATCTTTGTCGCCATATTTGTCACAACGTTTCGGCCGTTGTACGCTCCGGCCTTCTTCAGGTGGTTGGAATTTCGAACCGAACCCTTTATTTCGATCACTGGGGTAGACTGTTCTAGTTCCACGAGCCATGTTTGATGGATGTCAGTTATCAGTTATCTCCTGGTAATTTTCCCTCTGAAAGTTCTCCACTGCCTGAACCAGGTATTGAACTCACACACTTTGGGTCTGTCACTGGATCTAACCAAACACCTTTATCCACTGTACCATGTGTCCTTGAGGACAAGAGATAATTGCTATGTCAGTTATCAGTTATCTTCTGATAACTGACATCTAATGAATGATAATTCATCTCTCCAAGTTCTCCACTGCCTTAACCAGGTACTGAACTCACAAGTCTTTGGATCCTGTCACTGGATCTAACCAACACCTTTATCCACTGTGCTATATTTGCGACTCATCAGCAGTGTGCATCCACTACTGAGAATTGAAATCCTGACCGTTATCAAGCAAACACCATACCAACTGCTCCAACGGGCCTCAGTGACGAAGAGATAGCAAATCAGACTCAATATAGCACCGCTCACTCACATATTCCGTGGTGGAATTCAACTGAAATTCTCTGTAACCATAGGACTGTGCCCCCAGGAGCCACAACTACTATCACCAAGCCGCTCAAACTGAAGCATTAGAAGCCGGATCAAGCAATGATATACATATGATAAAAATTGTAAGGAGGATTTGATAATTATAATTAAGTAATTCATTGAGTCTGAAAGAAACCTCAACAGAATGCAGAAAGCACTGGACGGCTGTTTCATCCTATATTGGGACTCATCAGCAGTGCACATCCACTACTGAGAATTGAAACCCTGACAGTTGAGTTATCAAGCAAACGCCATACTAACTGCTCCAACGGGCCTCGGTGACAAAGAGGTAGCAAATCAGACTCAATATAGCGCTGCTCGCTCACATATTCCATGGTGGAACTCAACTGAAATTACTAATAGATTATACTTATTTTTTTTTTTAAAACATTATTTAAGAAAAATCTTTGACAATGTCAGCAAAGAATAACTATTTAATTTCTTTAAGTAATTCTTTATTTTTTATAAACCTAATAATGTATAGTTTCTCATGTATGCACAATGGACATGGGTCATTTAATGACCTACATATTCTAGCTTTTCTAATTACTTTCCATTTCACAGTAGGTGTTTTATTGGTCTCTTTTAAGTGCCAGAAATATTTCGATAGGGACGTCTGATTTCAGTATTTATTTATCCTTAAAGAACTTTGATGTTGGTTGAACTGTTTCTTGAATTCATGTCTTGTGCATCCAGTGTTGACTTTTACATTGTCTGGATCCTAAATAGATGAGATATTGCATTGGTACACAAATGATTCAGTGCAACATTTATTATTAAGAGGACAGTTATGAGGATTTCTGCAGTTACATAATTTTTGTTTATCTTCAACTCTTTTTATTATTATACTGTCTAAATTTCTTTGGTCTTGGTCTAAGTGTTTATTAAAGATATTAGCATTATGTTTCTTAATAACTGTACTGAAAACTTAGAAAAAATTATATATATATATATATATATATATATAGGGTGTAAAAGCAAAACTGTCCGAATCATGTAACAGCAAAATTGTCCAATTTTTAGATTAAGATTTGAACTGTTGTATCTTAGAAATGATTAAAGATATCTTACTAGAATTCTTCAAGGTTTTTATAACACTATTGGAGCAATAAGAAAGTATAATTACTCTCCAAATGTAACAGAAGAATTGTGATGGAATCAATCATAAATGAAAATGACATGTTCATCCCTAATTAATCATAGCTAAGGATCAGAAGCACATGAAGAATTGATATAAAGTTCATATATATATATATATATATATATATATATATATATATATATTATTCCAGGATCATTTTCCAACTTATTCAAGATGATCTTTGCCCTCTCTAACCTTCTAACTTTCTATCCTGGAGTAACAAGGTGCCACACAGGTTTCACATACAATTTCATTTTCAAATCTTTTTTCACTGCTCTTCAAACTGTCATAGCTGAAACTCCTCCCTCATGTGCCAAATTGAGTTGGATCTTTTCTAATCGATTTCTTTAAGTCTAAGTTAAAATGATGATCCCTCTTCCTGTTGTGACCTCCTGATCCAGTTTTTCTCTATACTATTCCCTTTTTTAAACTTATTCACTGTTCTCTTGATCATTCTTGAATGGACTTTGAAGATGGAGGCCAGAGTATGAATGTTGGTACCATTACCGAAGGCCTGAAAGATCTTTTTCCTCTCACCATTGCTCAGTTGGAAAGACAGTGTGGCAGACACAAAATGATTTTAACCTGTTCTCTTTCTATCTGAATAAGGGTTTTTCAGTGATTCTTATGACAAATAGTGTCAAGATTACTAAACGTCTTATCTGAAAACCTGATAAAAAGAAACTGAATTAGTTTAGTGTTTTTTTAGATAATAAACATTTTTTGGGATGTACTATTATGCTTACACCCACTATATATATATATATATATATATATATATATATATATATATATATATATATATATATAAAATCAACGACAGTCAAAGAAATGAAAACTTCACTGTCTTTGATTGTCTTGGATTGTACTTCAGTCCTATTTGAGGTCATTTTTTTAACTTGGAATTTCTACACTAGATTATTGGGTACTTTTAATCTGATTAACACTTTTCCTTTTTTCTTTCTCTCTGGCTGTTTTGTTTTTTGGATTTGCCATTTCTGTGGTTTCATTGATTTTGTGCGTGCACACGCACATGCACACACACACACACACACACACACACACACACAGATAAATATATATATGCTCAAAAGTGCTGATATATGTGATTCATTGTTATTGTAGATCTTATAGAACTAAACACTTGATCTGATTTTATCATTGTATAACATGAAGCTACCTGATTGAACCATTAAATGTTCATGACAGCTCTTAACCTTGGCCTAATTCCCCATAAAAAATAATTCCCTCAAGGCAATAAATAAATTGTAATCAATGTCTCCGGCTGTCACTAAGAAGTAAAAGAAAAAAATGGCTGACAGCAAAATCTGAATAACACAAAAGCAGCCAATAAAAATAAATATAATCTGTCATGTGATTTCATTGTTGTCTTGTTCTGTCTACTTTCTCATCACATGTGACCTATGCTTTTGTGTTATATCTTTTGCAGATATTAAAACCTTCTCTTTTGTGTACACGTGCACAAATACATCAAACTATTTCCATTAAACCCTGAAAATTGCATAAAATACTTTAAATTCATAATTATTAATAATTATGATTTAAAAAAAAAAGGTTTAGCTGAAGCATTTTCATTATAAATTTATTACTAGCTTTATATTATGTTATTGTCGTATTATATCGTAACACCCCCATTTTATAATTTTAATTTATTACTAGTACAGTCTGAAATCAAAAATAACTTTCAATAAGATTTGAAATGACATCCCATACCTCAGGAATTTATCTTTCATTGTGTTGCACTTTGACTACAGAAGCATTAATCATTAAACAGAGCACAATTCTGTAATGATCCTGCTACCCCATGAAATGTCCCTGCTATTTTGCATATTTACCCTACAGTTCAACACACCTGGAACATAATTTCTCAAGTTTTTTTAAACCTTGCAAAATAAATTTTGATCTTTGGCCATTGATATGTTTTCCTGTTGTGATCACATCTGAATCATTGAAAATTACTTCTAGTACAAACTCCTTTTTAAAGTTTGAAAATAAGAAGTACTTAGATGAAGCAAGAACAGGTGAAGAGAGTGGATTGTCTCTGCACTCAAATCACCCAAATAATCAAAACAGCTATCATCTTTCCAGCCATGAGACCATGTGTATTATTGTCCACCAAAAAGAGAACGCTTTTCTGCAGCTGTCAAAGCATTTTCCTTTTCTTTCAACACTTACCAAAATATTTCCTCCATTGCTTTTTACTTTCTTTCAACACTTCCCCAAAAGATTGCTTCCATTGTTTTTAATTTTATTGCAACACTTCTCCAAAAAGATTGCCTCCATTGCTTTTTACTTTTATTGCAACACTTCCCCAAAAGATTGCTTCCATTGCTTTTTAATTTTCTTTAAAAAATTTCCAAATTTCTGACAGAGGGAATTGCATAATGGTACCCTTTTACTCAATGACAGCTGCAGAAAGCCATTCTTTTTTTGCCAGACATTCATACACATAAAAGATTGACGCTAATGCTTTCTACTTTTCTCCCAAATCTTCCCCAAAAGATTGCCTCCAATGCTTTTTACTTTTCTGTCAACACTTCCCAAAAGATTGCCTCCAATGCTTTTTACTTTTCTTTCAACACTTCCCCAAAAAATGGCCTCCAATGGTTTTACTTTTCTTTCAACACTTCCCCAAAATATTGCCTTCATTGCTTTTCATTTTTCTTTCAACACTTCCCCAAAAGACTGCCTCCATTGCTTTTTAATTTTATGGCAAAACTTCCCCAAAATATTGTCTCCATTGTTTTTTACTTTTCTTTCAACTCTTCCCCAAAAGATTGCCTCCATTGCTTTTTTTTCAACACTTCCACAAAAGACTGCCTCCATTGCTTTTTAATTTTATTGCAATATTTCCCCAAAAGATTGCCTCAATTGGTTTTTATTTTATTGCAACACTTTCCCAAAAGATTGCTTCCATTGCTTTTTATTTTCTTTCAATACTTCCCTAAAATATTTCCTCCATTGCTTTATACTTTTATTGAAACACTTCCCCAAAAGATTGCCTCAATTGCTATTTACTGTTTTTCAACACTTCCCCAAAAGACTGCCTCCATTGATTTTTAATTTGATTGCAATACTTCCCCAAAAGATTGCCTCCATTGCTTTTTACCTTTCTTTCAACACTCCCCAAAAGATTGCCTCCATTGTTTTTACTTTTATTGCAACACTTCTCCAAAAGATTGCTTCCATTGCTTTTTAATTTTCTTTCAAAAATTTCCAAATTTCTGGCAGAGTGAATTGCATCATGTTGATCTTTTACTCAATAACAGCTACAGAAAAAACATTCTCTTTTTGCGGGACAATAACACAAATGAAAGATTGACGTTATTGCTTTTTACTTTTCTTTCAAAACTTCTCCAAAAGACTGCTTCCATTGCTTTTTACTTTTCTTTCAACACTTCCCCAAAAGATTGCCTCTATTGCTTTTTAATTTTCTTTTAATAAATTTCCAAATTTCTGGCAGAGTGAATTGCATCATAGTGAGCTTTTACTCAATGACAGCTGCAGAAAAGCATACTTTTTTGGCCAGACATTAATACACATAAAAGATTTCTGCAATTGCTTTTTAAATTTATTACAACACTTCCCCAAAAGATTGCATCCATTGCTTTTTACTTTTATTGCAACACGTTGCTAAAAGATTGCGTCCATTGCTTTTCAATTTCATTGCAATCATTCCGCAAAATATTGCCTCCATTGCTTTATACTTTTATTGCAACACTTTCCCAAAAGATTGCCTCCATTGCTTTTTACTTTTCTTTCAAAATTTCCTAAAAGATTGCCTCCATTGCTTTTTACTTTTCTTTCAACACTTCCACAAAAGATTGCCTCCATTGCTTTGTACATTAATTGCAACACTTTTCCAAAAGATTGCCTTCATTGCTTTTTATTTTTTTCAACACTTCCCCAAAAGTTTTTCTCAATTACTTTTTACTTTTCTTTCAACACTTCCCCAAAATATTGCCTCCATTGCTTTTTACTTTTCTTTCAGCACTTCCTAAAATATTGCCTCCATTACTTTTTAAATTTATTACAACACTTCCCCAAAAGATTGCCTTCATTGCTTTTTACTTTTCTTTCAACACTGCCACGAAAGATTGCATCCATTGCTTTTTAATTTTATTTCAACAAATTTCCAAATTTCTGTCAGAGTGAATTGCATCATGCTGATCTTTTACTCAATGACAGCTGCAGGAAGGCATTCTTTTTTTGCCAGACATTAATACGCATTGACGCAATTGCTTTTTACTTTTCTTTCAACACTTTCCCAAAAGATTGCCTCCATTCCTTTTTAATTTTATTGCAACCTTCCCCAAAAGATTGCCTCCATTGTTTTTTACTATAATTGCAACACTTTCCCAAAAGATTGCCTCCATTGATTTTTACTTTTCTTTCAACACTTTCCAAAAGATTGCCTCCATTGATTTTTACTTTTCTTTCAACACTTCCCCAAAAGATTGCCTGCATTGCTTTTTAATTTTATTTCAACAAATTTCCAAACTTCTGGCAGAGTGAATTGCATCATGCTGATCTTTTACTCAATAACAGCTGCAGAAAGGCATTCTTTTTTTTTGCCAGACATTCATACACATAAAAGATTGACGCTATTGCTTTTTACTTTTCTTTCAACACTTCCGCAAAAGATTGCCTCCATTGCTTTTTAATTTTATTGCAACCTTCCACAAAAGATTGCCTCCATTGCTTTTTACTTTTCTTTCAACACTTTCCAAAAGATTGCCTCCATTGCTTTTTACTTTTCTTTCAACACTTCCCCAAAAGATTACCTCCATTGCTTTTTACTTTAATTGCAACACTTTCCCAAAAGATTGCCTCCATTGCTTCTTACTTTTCTTTCAACACTTCCCAAAATATTGCCTCCAATGCTTTTTAAATTTATTACAACACTTCCCCAAAAGATTGCCTTCATTGCTTTTTACTTTTCTTTCAACACTCCCCCAAAAGATTGCCTCCATTGCATTTTAATTTTCTTTCAACAAATTTCCTAATTTCTGGCTGAGTGAATTGCATCATGGTGATCTTTTACTCAATGACAGCTGAAGAAAGGCATTCTTTTTTTGCCAGACATTAATACACATAAAAGATTGACACTATTGCTTTTTACTTTTCTTTCAACACTTCCCCAAATGATTGCCTCTATTGCTTTTACCTTTGTTGCAACTTTTTCCCAAAAGATTTCCTCCATTGCTTTTTAATTTTATTGCAACCCTTCCCCAAAAGATTGCCTTCATTGCTTTTTATTTTTATTGCGACACTTCCCCAAAAGCTTGCTTCCATTGTTTTTTACTTTTTCTTTCAACACTTCCCCAAAAGATTGCCTCCATTGCTTTTTAATTTTCTTTAAACACTTCCCCAAAAGATTGCCTCCATTGCTTTTTAATTTTCATTCAAAAATTTCCAAATTACTGGCAGAATGAATTGCATCATGTGATCTTTTACTCACAAATAGTGCCCAACTGACCCTACTATACTGTGCAGTTGATAAAATTGAAAACAAACAATAAACATGCATTAAATTAAAAATCTCAAATGGTGACAATTTACCCATTGCTCCCTATACACATACGGTATATTTGGATAACAATTGTTCCTTTAAGCATGTGTTGTTAAATATAACAGACATTTTGTGTCTATTATATTTAGTGATCATTTTTTTCCTTATGCATGAATACCCTTTCAAAATTGGAGTGGCTGTGTGGAGATAAATTGGAAAAAATGATACCATCTATTTTTTTTTCATTAGTCTGCTCCTGATGTTGATTTATGTGAGTCATAATCTTGGCCAATTTATCCATACAGAACATCGCCATTTGTGAAAGAATATTTGTACTTTAGAAAAAAAGATCATTAAATAGACACAAATATAATTGCTTTTAACATTACATGCTTACATACATACGTGTAGATATATAGTGAGAGAGAGAGAGAGAGAGAGAGAGAGAGAGAGAGAGAGAGAGAACGTGAAGAAAGAGATGGAGTCAAGAAAAAGTTATAGACAGACAGACTTACTGGCTGGTAAACAAGAGACAGTGAATGAAAGATTGAAAGGTAGGTAATGATGGAAAGGTATAAAAATCATGATATATTAAAATGTATTACAGAGGGGAGATAGAGAAAAAGAAAGATAAGTGAGAGGATAGATTAGAAAATAGTTGTGTATTCCTTATTCTTTTTTTTTTTTGTATGACACTGTGTTTGTATCAGATTTAGATAAAAACATGAATAGACAACAGAGATTGAAAAGGATAAAGGAGAAAATGAGAAGATACAAGTAGAGAGTGAGAGAACAACATTAACATGAGATAATAGATAAGAATAACAATTGTCAACACCAGTGAAATTTCCACGGGTCCAGCTCTTTATGATTGTTATATAACTCTTCTTAATTCATTTTAACAGCAACATTATATCTACTGTTATAGCAGTCAAGATAAGATGTCATATTGAAAATAGGACATTATTTACATTATTCGGACTATTTTCTTCATCTTTGTCGCCATATTTATTACAACGTTTCGGCCGTTGTAAACTCCGGCCTTCTTCAGGTGGTTTGAATGTCAAACTGAACCCTTTATTTCACTCACTGGGGTAGACTGTTCTAGTTCCTCTTGCCATGTTTAATGGATGTCAGTTATCAGTTACCTCCTGTTAATTTCTCTGTGAAAGTTCTACACTGCCTTAACCAGGTACTCACACTCTTTGGGTTCTGTCACTGGATCTAACCAACACCTTTATCCACTATGCCATGTGTTCTTGAAGAAGGCCGGAGCATACAATGGCCGAAACGTTGTAATAAATATGGCGACAAAGATGAGGACAATAGTCCAAATAATGTAAATAATGTATATAATACCTCATCTCAGAAATATAGACAGATATTGAAAATAGGAGTTGGAATGTACCGATTTAGTGGTTCATACTAGAAAGCTTATTGTCCATGAACATTAATATTGCCTGGTGCTCAAAGGAAGGACTTATGGGGCTTAGTAGAAGATAAAAATCAGTGTGTAGCTGAAGTCATTGTGAGATGAGTTATTTTGTAGCTGATAGCAGCAAGTAAGCTGCTTTAGCCCCAAAGTAGGCGAATGTTTTGTGGTGATAGTGAGAATGTGAGCCCAATATGAGGACAAGAGAAAGCCCTAAGTAAAAGAAGAAACATCAGCTGCCTGAAATAAAGGTTGTATATTAACAGCAGCAAGACAGTGAAGTGTTCCTTGTTAAGTTTGTAACAAAGCAAGAATTTGGAACCCTGTTACATGAGAAAAGAATTCAGAATATTACAGATGCAGAGACTGGCATAGCCAGGCCCCAGTTTTCTTTATTAGCTAACTTTTTGCTATGGATAAAGGCATTTGTCTTACCTTATAACCTGTTATTTTTTCATTCAATTAAGTCCTCCCAGTTTTCATTTAATTTATAGTGGCATGGGGCTTCAGGGTTAGAACCCTGAAGTCCCATGCCACTATAAATTGATTTACCCATGCCAAAAAAATTATTGAAGGATGATAATAACAAGGAAGCACACAGATAATTTTTTTAAAAAGTTAACAAATTTATTTATGAAAAATAAATTCAAGAAAATAAATCAGAAATTTTTAAAATCTGCAAGTTTAATGAATTCTCATGAAGAGGAAATGTTCATACAACAGATTAAATGATCTGTCACAAAATAATATTCAAGAATGTTTTCTCATCAAAGTGATATATGGTTTGCATACATTCAAAAGTAGACAAAGAGAGATACTTTGAAATAGTTAGTTTTCTTGGATTGTTCCAAGACAGTTCTTTGAAGCGCTGCATGCTTGGTTAAAAGCTGATAATATAATTGGCAAGTAATTTGACACTCGTGATAATTTCAACACTGAACTCAGTGAACAAAAACAAAACCTTTCACATGACTTCAGGCACTCTTTTCTTATTAATTTAATTTTTCTTTTCATTTTATGTCAAAAAGAATTTTGCATAGGGTCACTATTTTGTTTTCTTTCTTCTTGGCTCAACAGCTAATTTCTGTGAAGACAATGTTTTTATTGGTCCAAAACAATTTCAAATAGGCTTGCAAATTTGTTTGTGCCTTCTTTTTGTCTCACCAATCAATCTCTGTGAAAGCAAGGTTTTCATTGGTCTAAAGAAAATTTCACACAGGCTCATGAATTCCTTTTTTGTCTTTTACCTCAGTTCTCCAAATTTGACAGGAGTATAGTGAAGGGAGTCATTATTATTTCATACTCGCTATGAATCCTAACGTATATAACACATTTGCATTGTGTAATCTACATTATAAAGGAGAGTTGATTCTCTCTCCATCATACACTGCCTGTGTGTGCCTTTTAAGGCATGTATGTATGTATGTATGTAATGTATATACCTATGTCTGTGTTGTGCATGCATGGGTGACTTACATTTATCAATTAATGTACCTACTCACACACACACACACACACACATACAACTTGACAGAGTTTGAAATAAAGCACTAGAATAATACCTTCACTTCTCAATCTGGCCAACCTCTACCCTGAGATGAGCAATAATATCATAAAGTTGGAGACAACAAAAAAATATATGTTTAGAATTTATTGAACCATATAGAAATTATTCAATAACAAATAGAATTATTTTTTAAAATTTTCTTTTTAAATTCTGTAGAAATATTTTCAGGTCTGCAAAAATATACATGTACACATCCACAATTTGAATGAAATTGAAATGGATATCTGTGTTGTGAAGACAAATTTCTCTTTCTGTCTGATAACAACCACTTTGAAGTCATTTTTATGACTCCTTCTGTATTTAAACTGGATATATTTCCTAATAAATGTAGTATTTTTAAATGAACAATCAATCAAACAATTTAGATTGGAAACAATTTAGATTTGATCATCTTGCCTGTCAGTAACTGAACTAATAATAAGAATTATTTTAACTTTTCCGTTCTTTACTCTATAATTTGATATTTTAGTCTCTGTTTCCAATTTGTATTAACTTTTTTCACTTAATCCCAGCTTGTATGTGACACATACCTGGAGTATAATAGTAATAATTATTACAAATATTAACATCAATCTATATAATACTAAAACATTAATCTCGTAAATATGTATGTTTGAACCCAAGATACAAACAATACATAATACCGAAACCAATTTAGGAGCATATTGTACCTTGAACTCCTATCAAGTGCAGTGTCAAATTACATTAAAAAAATTAAGAATCAGGGCCATTTTTCTGTTTTTATGGTATTTTTAATAAGAAATTTAGTATTTGTTTTCTATACACATTCTTATCAGTCCATGTATATAAACAAACAATTGCAACTATTATGTGTGTGAAAAATATATAACATATATAACAACAATATTAAATAAATTTAAATATCTATAACATAACATATATTTCTGCAATTCACTACACTACCGTAGAACTTTTTTTATAAACAACTACTTGAAAGGTGTAGTGACTCTAGGTCATATGACTTAATGGTAAATAAATAAATAGATGCACACTGATTTGCTGCCGTTACATATTTTGAAATAAATGTGAGGAAGTAACAACTATGTATAATAAAAAATATACTAATTATTTTGAAAAGGATTATACCTGTTTTAAGCTATTACTCCAAATTTCCATGCAATATGTTGACTTTGAAGCCCAGTGGAACAATAAACCTTCTTGTACCATATTTAGGATTAATTATTAATATTTTATTCAAAGTACATTTTATGGAAAAAATGTCTCTTTTAATGTAAAAGAAGTAAAACATATATCTGTTGATATCATAAAATAATTTACTTTCATACTTTAAATCAGGATATATTTGCATTAAGGCTTTTCTGTGCTTTTTATTCATTTTGGGTCCAAAAATTTTTTTACTTATTATTAACTATTAATTAATAAAAAAAAATATGCTTGTTTTTTTAAAAAGACTACACCTCTTTTAAGATTTTACTACAAATTTTAACATAATGTGTTACCTTTGAAGCCCAGTGGAATAATAAACCTTCTTATACCATCTTTAGGATTACTTATTAATTATGTATTCAAAGTACATTTTAGGGAAGGAGTTTTTCTTTTAATGTAAAGAAGTAAAACACAAATTATTTTTTATATAAGTAGATATATTTTCATATTTTAAATCAGGATATATTTTCATTAAGATGTTTTTGTGCTTTGCATTCATTGTTGGTTAAAAAACATTTTACATATTAACTAACAATTAATAAAAAATATACTTATTATTTTGAAAAAGACAACACCTGTTTTAAGCTATTAGTCCAAATTTTTATGCAATGTGTTAACTATGAAGCTCAGGGGAACTGTTGTGGAGGTCGCCAGCATCTAGATCTGTCCAATGAAAGCCACTGGCATGTGATTCTATCCAATAGAGTTGAATGGAAAGTTGTAGAACTCTCTAGAATGTTCTAATCACACTGATATATAAGCAATGCAGGTGAAGTAGTTTGGTTGTCTTTTTGTCATTGTCCAGTTCTGAAAAGACAGTTAATTAACCTATTTGGATTATCAATGTGCTTTCTCTACGAGTGAACAAAAGAAACGTGACAAAATGGCAACGGCAATCGGATAAGAACAACTATCCTTGCCGAGTGGACTGTTTACTCCGACAACAATGGCAGAACAAAGTGGCAAGCTGTTTAAGTTATTCACACAGCTTCTACTCCAGAGGGAACAAATGGAGGCACAGCAGCACAGAGGTGTTGAGAAGACTGATTCAATTTCAAACTTCCGAAAAGGATTCTAGTCCAAGTTCCCATCTTCCTGCTTCTTCAGCTCCTATCCCACCATTTGCTGCTTTTGATTTGACATACGATGCCATCATGAAAAGTGCCTATTCACACTACCCAATGTGGAATATCTTAGCCACACCTTTTGGTGTAACTTGAAATTATCTCCCTTAAATTATAGAATATTTATGCATGAACTCTCTAGCTTTATGAAAGTAGTTTCAGTTCCAAGCATAAACATGTCATCATTCATTTTCATGTAAAGCTTAAACCTAACTCTGCATTATTACTATTTATTAATCCAATATCGTCTAAATCCATAATGCTACATGGCACCAGAAGTGGTCAATGAAAAGTTTTGAACAAACTCTAAAATAAGATTTCAGTGGACAAAGACAAAACAAACTTTTTTTTTTCACTATCAGGAAAAGATGACAGCTCTCACCCTGCACACACACACACACACACACACACACACAAAAAAGAATTCTTCACAAAATTGTATGTTTATTTTTCTCACTTTATTTAAAGAAATAGCTACGAGACATTTTTCTGTGAATATTCCACCTCCTGAAAATGTTGCAAACAATTGGCAAATGGAATTTTTAAAATTATTCAGTTACCAGTCAATTCTCAAATGAAGTCAATACAGAATATCAAACATCTGTATTTCTAGCAACTATTGGTCAGGAATGTTTTGACATTTATTATGAGGGACTAAATTTGATGATGATTTACAAAAAACAGTCCCAGATGAGGTGATCAAAAAATTTGAGGAATTTTTCATTGGTGAGGAGCTTATGAGTCTTATCCATTCCAGCTTTGGAAACAGGAACATTTTAAGAATATAGAGAGCTATATAGCTGTTTTGCACCAACTTGCAAAAAATTGTAACTTTGGACATTTAAAAGACAGACTCATTAGGAATCAAGTTGTTGTGGGTGTTAAAGATGATGCACTAAGAAAGAAATTTTTAGCAGACAAAACGCTAACTCTCAGATAGGTAGAGTTCATGAATCATCTAAACAATGAATCAAAACAATCTCCTCAACTGTGAATGCAACAGATTTACAATTAAACACTGTCACAAAATCAAATTATAAAAAGTATCAACATAAAAAGACGATACCTGAGAAACGTGCATGAGATGTGAAATGTTTCATAGCAGAGATGACGGCCTCAGCAACAAGATGCAGATGGTGTTCCAAAATAGGACACTGCGCAACTGTTTCTAAGAACAAATCAAGAGTTAGAGGAATTGAGGAGGAAGAAGAACACCATTTCTTAGGTTCTGTTACATTGAAAAAAATAAATACAGTAAGTGAAGACAATAAGCTTGAATGGCAAGAGAAGATAGAAGTCAACATCAAAGTGGTCAATTTTAGACTTGATGCCAGCGCAGATGTGACTGTATTACCAGAACAGTTCTTCAGGAAGAATTCTCCCATAATAAAACCAACAAAAGGTTATACGGACCAGGTCATCATAAAATAAAAGTCCTCAGGTATGTAGAGCCCACACTACGTTATGGGAAAGTAACTACACAACAGGAACTGTCAATTGTGCAACACTTATCAGAACCATTATTGGGTAGACCAGCAATCAAAGCTCTGAATTTATTAAGTAAAATTAATACAATGAAGAGTGATGGTCACCAATACAAAAAAGACTTCTCTAGTGTGTTCACAGTTCAAGGGAAATTGAGGTATGTTTACAAGATTCATTTGGATGAGACAACCTTTCTCAATCGTTGCTCCTAGACGTCTACCACTTCCCCTAAAGAAGAAAGTCCAGAAGGAGTTAAAATGATTAGAGAAAGAGAGAATTATCCACCCAGTGAAGTCGCCAACAGACTGGTGTGCTACCATTGTAGCAGTCCTGAAAAGAGATGGAAGAGTCAGACTTTGTGTTGACTACTCTAAGTTGAGTGAAAGTGTGAAACAGGAAAATTTTCCACTCAACTGATCAACTTCTTGCTGAACTTGACAGAGCCACAGTGTTCACTAAACTTGATTGCAACAGTGGTTTCTATCAAATAGTTTTACACAAAGACTCACAAGAACTTATAACTTTCATCACGCCATATGGTCAATTCTGTTATCAAAGGCTACCTTTCAGAATAAGTTCCAGACCAGAAATTTTCCACAGGGAAATGATGCACACCGTATCTGGAGTACCAGTGGCCATTTAAGATATCGATGATGTCCTGGTCAGTGGAAAAACACAAAAAGAGCACGACCAGAGGGTACAAATGGTATTACAAAGAATGGAAGCAGCAGAAGTGACACTAAATGAAAAATGCTAATTCTCTGCTAGTGAAGTGAAATTTCTTGGACACATAATCTCCAAAGAAGGAATCTCTGTCAATATACCACATAACACCCTTGAGCTCTTAGCCTTGGAGCGGGTAGAAAGGATATCAACGTGTTTTAGTGGACTCAGTAGTTTTCAATCTGCTTGTCTGAATCATCTTCAAGAAGCAAGAGCAAGAACTAAAAGATCAGCCAATCTAACAGTGATTTCATCCCACAATCCCCACTCTTGCTCCATATGTGGCCTCCTTTGTAAATCACTAGTGGGTCTTAAATGCCACTTAAGATTATAACACAAAATTTCAGAACTGAATCAACTAAGCTGTCAGATCCTCATACGTCGAAACCAACGGGAGAGTCCATTATTATTCTATATATATATATATATATATATATATATATATATATATATATATATATAGTCAAAGACCTACAATTCATTCATTTATATTGAAGAATATAATATATAAATTTTTATATAGTAGAACAATGTTTATTATATGAAAACAAAAAGGGATCTTTTACAAAACAATAGACTTAGTTGTTTACTATAATGAATCTGGCCATAATTTTGATTTAGAAATGCTACATCATAATACATGCTTTCCTCTTTTAATAGAAAGCAATATACTAAGATGAACGTGTATAGAAAGTGCTTTAACTGCTAGAACATCCACAGTAAATTTGCATCTAGGTTCTTACAACATTTCACCTTTCTTGGCAGATCTTCTGTTATCACAATGTGGGATACTTAATAACAAATGTAATAAAAACATAAAGGAAAAGAAACTAAATTAAACTGGCTAGACTATGCATGCAAATAAATATAAAAGTTTAAAATTTCAGCATCACCTTCCCTTTGTGTGCATGTGTAGTTACATCAAAGAAAACATCACTTTAGTCCAATGAAATCCTAAAGAGCAAAATGTGTCACACAAAAATGTCATTAATTTACCTAATACATACATATATATATATATATATATATATATATATATATGGATGAGTGGCCAAGTGGTTAGAACATTCACTTTCTGACCATGAGACCCGGGTCCGAATCCCAGCGTGCAGCATCTTTTGGAAAGTACCTGAAAACCACATCACGGGTTGACCCAAACCCTATGAGTGAAATTGGGTAGATCGAATTCTTGGGGGCCATCGATAGCTGTGCTAGCATGAAGCCTTGTTCAAATTGTTGATTATGCTAGATAACATGCTCTCTCCCAGAAACTGTAACTAAGGTCTGCTCGGCATAGTTGCAGTATAAACCACAGGTGGGCTCTGTGAGTGTTGAGCAAACACAAATGTGGCTGAGCGAGCGTCTTCAATAGGGATTGGCTAACCGCCCTAATAGACAGGTATCCTTGAATACGAATGGTCAGCTATTATATATATATATATATATATATATATATATATATATGATTGCATTTATACATGCACATATAGGTTGTGATGGGTATATTGTCACCATTTTATATTTTTAATTTTGCGCATATGCATTATTTTTTTTTATTTTGTCAGCTGCACATTATAGTAGGATAAGTTGGGCACAGTCTGCAAGGAAAAGAGCACCATGATGCAATTCACTCCACCAGAAATTTAGGAACGGCATACTGTACTACTTGGCATTCATGTCAAAAGCACCAATACAAACATTTCAGAGTGTTTGGGTGTCAATCTGAGGACAGTGCAGAGGATCCAGAAAGAGTTGGATGAGTCTAATGGTGATTACAAAGGTACGGCAGCTCAGAAAACTCACTCTGATCATTCTAATAAGAAAAGAACTCCCAAATTTGTTGGTGAGGGCCTCAGATCATCTTGAAGAGGTAGTGCTGCTGTGGATCAAGATGGTGGCTACTGGAAGACCCTATGTGTGGCAATAGGACATTGCACCATATCACACAAGAACCCTGTCATGGCTGTCAATTACTGCAACCACATCACCCCTTACATCTGCCCACCTAACTCCCCAGGTTGCAACCCCTTTGATTATTATGTGTGGGGCACAGTTCAGCAAGAGAACAACAAAACTCCTTGTTACACCAAAGATGAACTGAAGCCAATGGCAATTTTATTGAATAAATTTACTCTTTAGGATTTCATGATATTTTTCTATAGTTTTGGTAAATATATCTGTTAAAATAAGATGTCAGTGTTATTTTCATTTTTGCATAATTTAGACAATTTATCCATTGCACCATGTATATATATATATATATATATATATATATATATATATATATATGCATGTTTCATTAAAAACAACAGACAATGTACTACAGTTAAGCCTTTTATTTAATTTTTCATGTGTTTAAACAAGTTTTCTTTTTTAGACACAGAGTGTGTAGATATTCTCAAAATGTTCTATAATTCTGAGCCCTTTTGACTATACTTTTAGCCATTATCAAAAATGATTTTATTTTTTTCTTTCGATATAATTGGGTGTGTGCATTGTGTGTATGTTTTTAGTGTTATAGAGATGTTTTATTTTCCAAACACAGTTAGCACATTGTGGCCGTGTTTGTAGTTAATATTATTAAATGGTGGATTTTTCTTATTTATTGTTAAGGCTTCCATTATTTTTAATCTTTTTTCACATGTGGATGAGGTTATTATCTGTGTATTTTCTACTAATATGTTTCAGATGGAGTCTGGTAAGTTTGTGTGTGTATTTAAGTGGGTTCTAATAGAGCTGTGGTCAGATAGGTGTAACATAAGGCATCTGGATAGGCATGTAGTTGTGCGACCGATGTAATTATTTATGAATTCAGTTTGATCAGGAACACATTTCCTTAAGGGGCATTTGAACTCATAGATAATGTTCGCTCATTGTAATTTTGACTTCATATATATATATATATATATATAATGTATATATATATATATATATAAGTTAACTTATATATATGTATATATAAAGCTAACTTAACATAAATTGTAGATCTTCAACCGTATCTTACTTTTTTATGCTCCAGTTGTTTGTAATCATTTTCTACTGAGAATGTTCTTTCTTTTTGTCTCTTTGATCCGTCAATAAGAGTTTAAAAAAACTTGGAGGTCAGAGTTCTGAAAACAGCCCAACCCAAGCCATGTGCTCTATTTCTTAAGACGTGCAATGAAGTAAACATCTCACTTTTAATACCTGAAAGAGAAGTCATGCATAAATTTTTCAATGAAAGCAAATAAAATCTATTTGACAACATGATCGTGACCAACATTATTAACTGTCTTTACTATAAAGAATAAATTAATAAAAAAAACTCATACCAGAAAAAAGAATTTTTCTAGCAACGTGCCTGCAATAAAATATAGTGTCAAAAGAACAATTTTTCCCATGACACTACTTTTTTTTAACTATCTTCACTCTTTAGCAATGTTTTTAAAAAGCGATGATTAAAATTGGAATAAAACCTAAACATGATAAAAGTGAATTTATACATTTTTTTTTCTTGAGAATTTAAAACAAAATATTAAACACTATTTATTTATTAGATTGTTTAATGGGATTAGTTTAGCTCAGAGATAATTAGCATAAAGAGCTATAACTAAAACTCATGGGCAACTTTGAGTCAGTGTATGTAGAATATGTACGGCTACTAAGTTTGATCATCATAACAAAATGGTGTCACCTGACAAATCTCTGTTTAACACAGAACCTGAAAATATAAAGATTTGGATAAAATGATTTGAGGCACATGCCAGAATAAAGAAGTTACGAGATGACCAAACACATGGAAGAGAGAAAGAAATCTCGGATTTATTTTTGGCCACTGCAGGATTTGAAGCAATTAGGCAGATTTTGTTAATGACTTACCTTACTTGACATTTAAGGAAGTCAAAGAAATAATATTGAGAAATATTCAACCAAAGAAAAGATTAGTCATAGATGAACGAACCAAATTCTTAGCATTGAGACAAGAATTTGGGGAGCCTATAAAGAAATATCTAAGAAGGTTAAGAGATACCAGCAGACATTGTGAATTTCATGAACTAGGACAACAAGGAATAAGCACAGAGGAAGAATTAATTCATCTCTGATTGGTAGAAGGACTGTACAACACCTTTCCTAGAGTAAAAATATTAGAGCGATTACAGAGAAACCAAATGACTTTAGAAGCTTGTATTGACTTCATACAACGAGAGGAGTTAATTGAAAAATTTAATACAAATGGAAACCAACTTGAGCTTATGAATACATGTGTGATAAAAAGAAGAATGATAAAATGCAGATCTTGCAACTATAAATATGAATCAAAGAGAGAGAAATGTCCAGCATGAGGACTGACATATAATAAGTGCAAAAGGAAAATCACTTTCAAGTCGTATGTAGATGACAAGATACCAATGTAAAAAATGTTGAAATAATACACAACAATGTAAAAAATCAAATGTTTTTTCAATAGAAAGGAGAAACAAAAAGAATACCTTCACAAATGTTAAATTAAACGGTGTAGACTTAAAAATGCAAGTTGACACGGGAAGCAAATTGGCTCTTATTCCGAATAATTTTTGAGAACAATTATTGAAACCAAAATTTAGGAAAAGCTTAGTATGATTAAGACAGTTTGATGGAATGTGTTTAAAAATATTAGGGTCCTTTCAAGGCACTTTTGAACCAAAAATTAGATTTGAAACCATCACTATTATGTATAAAAAGCCACAGCTGGGACATTAAAAAATATAAAGCAAGCCTTAACTTAAAAATAAATATAAATCATCGTATTTTGAAAGCCATAAGCTTCCCATTCATATAAAGCTAATGGTAGTTGATAAGCTGCGAATAATGGTGGAAGAAGGCATTCTTCAATATGTAGAACCTGGAGGCAGCAAATGGGCATCGCCTATTGTGGTTTTAAGAAAACCTAATGGTGATTTTAGAATTTGCAGAGATTACAAAGTAGGCATAAATCATAAAATTTTTTCAGATTTCTACCTTATTCCTACCTTATTCCTACCTTATTCCAAAAATTGAAAACATTACATTCTCTGGCAGGAATGAAATATTTTATGAAAATTGATTAAAAAAAAATATGTACCACCAAATTCAAATAGATAACAAATTTAAGGAAATTACAATAATAAACTCCTCCCTAGGCTTTCTTAGATGGTCCCACTTACCATTTGGAATTAATACAGCTAGCTCAATTTTTCAAAAAGCTATGGAAAATTTGTTAGCGTGGAGAGTAGAAAATATGATAATTTATCAGGACGATATATGTTTAGGTACAGCTACTGAAGAACTGAAACAAAAATCTAAATTTGTAATGGATAAGTTGAAGATGGTAGAAATGACGATAAATGAAGATAAGTGTATATTTAATTGCAAAGAATTAACATTCTTGGGTTACCAAATTTCAGAATATGGTACTTTGCCAGACCCAACGTTAATATAAAAAGTATTAAAATGTGTAGATGAATGAGAAAGCAGGGCAGAGGAATCAATAGATGATCAAAGTTCTTTGGAAGACTCGGAGTATGAAACATAGGACACTGAGAATAAAAGAACTAGATCAAGTCCTCCATAACAAGAAATATTTGTGAAACTAGTGAGAGCGGGAGGGAATGTAGGAGAAGCCATAGATCCACTCAGGGAGATGTAATGGGATTGGTTTAGCTAATAGGTAATTAGCATAAAGAGAGCTATAGCTATAGCTCACGGGCAACTTTGAGTCAGTGTGCATAGAATATCTATGGCTACTAAGTTTGATCATCATAACAGATTTTTTATTTACAAGAATAATTTTATATTTGCAACATTCTAAAATATAATACAATTAGAACTAATGCAATATTTATCATTTACCAATTTATAAAGAAATAAATGTGAAAATGATTTTTTATTCATAAATTTATAAACGTTTACTAAATTATTCAAATATGTTAACCAACTATAAGTAATCTTTATTATTTACCATTTTATAAAGTTTGAATCATTTGGAAATTAGCTGATGTTTTGCCAAACATTCCAATAAATAATATAATAAATAAATAATGTAAATAAACAATCTAATAAATAAATAGTGTTTATTATTTTTGTAGTCACTTGTAAATTTATACATCTTGAATTTGAAAGTCAATTTATACATTTTCTTTGTTCTTGAGAGCAAACAAAATGTATAAATTGACTTTCACTTATGTTTAGGTTTAATTACAATTCTAATCATCGCTTTTTAAATAGTTTTAAAACAATAAATATTGCTGAAGAGTGATAATAGTTAAAAATGTAGTGTCAAGGAAAAAACATCCTTTTGACAGTCCATCTTATTGCAGGCACGTTTATCTATGTTTGCTCTAATTTCTATGACAAGTTGAACCAGAAGTCAATTCTTTAGCTCATTTTAAAGATCTATAATTTTGTGAATTGCTCACAAGGGAATGTGTTGCTTATTATTTATTATTGAATTAATATTGACATCACTTGATACCAGTCAATAATCTAATACGGCATTATGATCACAATTGCTAGAAAATCATTAATGTATTATAGAAATTATTATTTTCCAACAAAGTTGAATGTTGAGAATTTATCACCAATTCAACTTTAGCACAATTAGCTAAACTTGATATGACTTTATCGTCTTGTATCATATGATTCATGCCAATGGTCTGAATTGAATTTAATGTCAATAAGGAAACTTTGTGCTGAGAGAAGTTCATCTGTGGTGACCCCAGTATGTATCAGGCTCACCATAAGAGATACCAAAATAGACTTGGCAGTTAATGTCGCATCAGAGAAGCAGGGTATATCAGAGGATTGACCTGGAAGTTGACCGTATATCCACCATGTGCAGATTTGCACCTTGCCGGATATCCATGGTTGCCCCTGACATGTAAACAAGTGGTTCGCCTAAATGAACTTAGGATGTGTGCCCGTGGATGATAGGAAGTTATTGAAAATATATACATTGACAATGGGAAGTGTAAGTTTCATAAATGCATATAAGTACATCCTGAAAATATATATGCTGGCAGCTTGGTGTATAAGTTTCATAAAGATGTATAAATACATCCACAGAAGCAGAAGTACTAACAATAATTTCTGCCAATGGACTTCATTTAATGCCACTAGGTGGTGTAGCAATCAACAGTATAAAAGTAAAGGTCTCACTCTCTCTTGCTCTTTTTTCTCTGTGATAAAACAGTGGTAACCTGGGACTTGTCAGGAGGATTTCTTTCCCCAAGCAAGCTGACTACTTAATTTCATCAAACCTTGTGGCACACATGACCGTTAATCTAAAAAATGTTTTCTTCCCTTTTTTCTGATCTCTTCTGGTGTAAACACAAGAATATAATTTAATTCCTCTTTTGAGCCATGTTGTTCTTTATATAAAAATATATACATAAAAATAATCCACATGTTGAATACACTCATTTTCAATGTTTTCAACTTCTTCCCATTAAAAGTGGTAGCACTTTGCCTTTAAATGATGACTTAAAAACACACTAAAGATGACATATAGAATAAGAAAAACAGCACCAGCTTACACAACCCCTGAAAATGATGTAAACTTTGCCTAGAGAAGAAAACAGCATTACCTTTCAAGAACAAAATAAACTCTTGAACAAAATATCAGGACTCATTTCTAAATGCATCCATGAAAACAAATTCCTTCTGCATGACTTAAAATGACATCATGATTGAAAAACTAAATTAAAATTGTGTAAACTAATTCTCATAAACTTTATTTACACAGAAACAAAGAAAAATACATGAATGAAAATATATATGTGATTAATAGATAGATAAATAATATAAATAAATAAAATATTATATGTAAAAATAGGCAATCTGGGGGTCATAACCATAAATAAACCAAGCCTATTTACATACACACTTCCTCCAATCACCCAACCAGTATAAATAAGCAATGTATAGGTCATTAGCATATCATGTGGGCCAAGAATAGTTTCCACAACCACTGTCATTCTGGCATTAATATCCATCAACATTCCCTGGCATTAATATCCATCAACATACCTTTAGTATAGAGGTGGTACTGTCACAAGGTTGGAATCTCTGGGACTAGGATTCCTTCATTCTTACAGAGAAAGACCTAACTAGGTCATATGTCAAGGCACCCCTTCTTTTAGAGGTTTCAGTTGCACATATATTGGGAGACACAATGCACTGTTCTATGTTCTCACAGGTTCCATCTGACTCGGTATAATTAGGGTCTTGTTTATTGTCCAGTATGAAAGATCGTTTAGTATGACACCATTACAGTTCAGTGACAAATATCTAGTCTGTTAGATTCCAACATTGACAACATCTAATATCTTGCTGCCAATGTCTTTACCATAACCCTGGTAGGGTTGGCTTCTGTATCATGACTTTTCAAATCAACCCATGATTTGGTCTCTTCAGGTTTTGAATTGAGAATTATCCTTCTTCTAGACTAGTTGCCAACCAAGACTCAAGAACCTGACTTGCCTTACTATTTAATCCATAGCTAGAGGAAGTGACGGATTCCTACCTTTCCCAGGGGTATTTAAACATAAGTGAAGGTAACTAACTCAACTAGAATTTGAACTTAGCTCTCTGATTTTTCATTACAAGTCACTAACCATTACACCACCTGCACATGCAACACATGTTTATGATTACAGGGGAAGAGAACATGGGCTAATGTCTGATCTCTGCAAAAAGGCTGGGTAAAAAAGAAGCCATGTTTTTGTTGTTACTATAATATTGCTCATGGTCAAATCCATGAGCTTAGTGACAAAAAAGAAAACAAAAAACAATAGCTTATCCTTTAATGTTAGTTGCTCAGAAAATACAAAAGGATTGTACAAAGCTTTGTTTTGTAGTATAATCATCAATGGTTGCTTAATTGTCATATTTGCATAACCATTGGCTTCTAGAGATTTTCTTGATCCATGCAATTATCATTGCTTGGAAGATCAGAAGCAAACATGTCAATGATAAGAACAAAACAAATGAAAGAGAAATACGGTCACTCCTCACTTAACCAGATTCTATCCCAACAATCTGGTTACTAAAAATAAGCAGTTATATATCTGACAGTTATTTCAGGGATACTACAGGGTGTAATGGATTTGTGTCAAACAGCTTCATATAGCTTTAATATCACTATTGTGCCATTTGTAATATTTCTAATTTATTCCTAAACAAATTTGATAATCAGCTTTATATTCTGTACATTACTTCAGTTTGGGTACTGCAGATATGGTATAAGTAAATGTTTATTTATTTTTTACTTTGTACATTTTATTTATTTTAATTCATTTTGAAGAAAGAGAAAACTATGAAATGAAGAAAGAATTACTCAGTTATGATGATCATGAATTAAAGTGACTAAATGAAGAAAGAATTACTCAGTTATGATGATCATGAATTTGAGTGACTAAATGAAGAAAGAATTACTCAGTTATGATGATCATGAATTCGAGTGACTAAATGAAGAAAGAATTACTCAGTTATGATGATCATGAATTCGAGTGACTAAATGAAGAAAGAATTACTCAGTTATGATGATCATGAATTCGAGTGACTAAATGAAGAAAGAATTACTCAGTTATGATGATCATGAATTCGAGTGACTAAATGAAGAAAGAATTACTCAGTTATGATGATCATGAATTCGAGTGACTAAATGAAGAAAGAATTACCTAGTTATGATGATCATGAATTCGAGTGACTAAATGAAGAAAGAATTACTCAGTTATGATGATCATGAATTCGAGTGACTAAATGAAGAAAGAATTACTCAGTTATGATGATCATGAATTCGAGTGACTAAATGAAGAAAGAATTACTCAGTTATGATGATCATGAATTCGAGTGACTAAATGAAGAAAGAATTACTCAGTTATGATGATCATGAATTCGAGTGACTAAATGAAGAAAGAATTACTCAGTTATGATGATCATGAATTCGAGTGACTAAATGAAGAAAGAATTATTCAATTTTTGAAGAAAGAGAAAACTATATACAATTCCAAATATTTGGAATTGTTTTAATTTTTTATTTCATGAGATTTCATAGCAGATTGTAAATCCCAGAAGTCATTAAACAGGTAAGTTTTTAAATGATGTGTGGTTGTCCTGTTTAATTGAGAATATTATACATGCAGTATTATTGGATTAAATTATGATGTGAATACCTTTCTGCTTGCACTTTGTTTTATATGATAATACACACACACACACACACGCACATGCACACGCACACACAGAACAATTAAGAACTATCATTAACAAAGGGTTATATGCAAAGTTACCAAAACAACAAGAAGAAAATAGATTCAATGACCAGGAAAATGAAGACACTAAATCTATTTTCCATTTCTATGATCTGACCAAGTAAACTTAATAACATTTCTGAGGAATTTTTCTATCATTTGTTATGACTTATTATTTTGCGTGTTCCTAGTTAATTATTTGTTCTGTCTGATAAGCATCACGCCATTTTAACTTTCTCAAGGATACATTGTTTAAATATTGGCAACCAGAGGGGACCTTACAGTGCATGCATGAACAGTTGATCTCTCATGGAGTTACTCAGATGTGAGATGCCATTCAGCAAGTTTGGATACTGTGTGATTGTCACATTAACAAGAGCTGAGTAATGTTGCATGCAGGTTTTTTTTAGAAAAAAAAAATTATCCAAATCTGTCAGGAACCCTGTAAAAATGATTTAGCTCCCTAGGACTTCAAATTATCACTGCTGAAAAGGAGAGGATTTCAGATTTGGGATGAGATTAAGGAGAATGTGATAAGGCAGTTGATGGTCATTATAAAGGAAGATATTGCAGATTATTTTGCAAAGTGGAAAGGATGCTGAGGTATGTATATATGAAATCCCAAGGGAAGTACTTTCAAGAAGACTAAGATGCCATTGCCCTAGGAAAGATATTTTTGTTAATATTAAATGCTTGGATCATTTCAAGAAAAATCTCATATATCAGGTATTTGAATGAGTGAATTCAGTTGCAGTACAGAAAAAAACTGATGCAACACTTGCCTAAATATAAAAATATAGAAACCACAACCAGCTATTGTGTCCACATTTGAGGTGTGGGTTTTAAAAAAATCTAACTCAAAATCGTTATCTACACAGATTCTTAGGGAAAAATAAAATATGATGTAAAATGAATATAAAATTACTCAATTATTATGATCTTGAATTAGGGTGACAAAATTAAGAAAGAATTACTCAGTCAGGATGATCTTGAATTAGGGTGACAAAATTAAGAAAGAATTACTCAGTCAGGATGATCTTGAATTAGGGTGACAAAATTAAGAAAGAATTACTCAGTCAGGATGATCTTGGATTAGGGTGACAAAATTAAGAAAGAATTACTCAGTCAGGATGATCTTGAATTAGGGTGACAAAATTAAGAAAGAATTACTCAGTCAGGATGATCTTGAATTAGGGTGACAAAATTAAGAAAGAATTACTCAGTCAGGATGATCTTGAATTAGAGTGACAAAATTAAGAAAGAATTACTCAGTCAGGATGATCTTGAATTAGGGTGACAAAATTAAGAAAGAATTACTCAGTCAGGATGATCTTGAATTAGGGTGACAAAATTAAGAAAGAATTACTCAGTCAGGATGATCTTGAATTAGGGTGACAAAATTAAGAAAGAATTACTCAGTCAGGATGATCTTGAATTAGGGTGACAAAATTAAGAAAGAATTACTCAGTCAGGATGATCTTGAATTAGGGTGACAAAATTAAGAAAGAATTACTCAGTCAGGATGATCTTGAATTAGGGTGACAAAATTAAGAAAGAGTTACTCAGTCAGGATGATCTTGAATTAGGGTGACAAAATTAAGAAAGAATTACTCAGTCAGGATGATCTTGAATTAGAGTGACAAAATTAAGAAAGAATTACTCAGTCAGGATGATCTTGAATTAGGGTGACAAAATTAAGAAAGAATTACTCAGTCAGGATGATCTTGAATTAGGGTGACAAAATTAAGAAAGAATTACTCAGTCAGGATGATCTTGAATTAGGGTGACAAAATTAAGAAAGAATTACTCAGTCAGGATGATCTTGAATTAGAGTGACAAAATTAAGAAAGAATTACTCAGTCAGGATGATCTTGAATTAGAGTGACAAAATTAAGAAAGAGTTACTCAGTCAGGATGATCTTGAATTAGGGTGACAAAATTAAGAAAGAATTACTCAGTCAGGATGATCTTGAATTAGAGTGACAAAATTAAGAAAGAATTACTCAGTCAGGATGATCTTGAATTAGAGTGACAAAATTAAGAAAGAATTACTCAGTCAGGATGATCTTGAATTAGGGTGACAAAATTAAGAAAGAATTACTCAGTCAGGATGATCTTGAATTAGGGTGACAAAATTAAGAAAGAATTACTCAGTCAGGATGATCTTGAATTAGGGTGACAAAATTAAGAAAGAATTACTCAGTCAGGATGATCTTGAATTAGGGTGACAAAATTAAGAAAGAATTACTCAGTCAGGATGATCTTGAATTAGAGTGACAAAATTAAGAAAGAATTACTCAGTCAGGATGATCTTGAATTAGAGTGACAAAATTAAGAAAGAGTTACTCAGTCAGGATGATCTTGAATTAGGGTGACAAAATTAAGAAAGAATTACTCAGTCAGGATGATCTTGAATTAGAGTGACAAAATTAAGAAAGAATTACTCAGTCAGGATGATCTTGAATTAGGGTGACAAAATTAAGAAAGAATTACTCAGTCAGGATGATCTTGAATTAGAGTGACAAAATTAAGAAAGAATTACTCAGTCAGGATGATCTTGAATTAGGGTGACAAAATTAAGAAAGAATTACTCAGTCAGGATGATCTTGAATTAGAGTGACAAAATTAAGAAAGAATTACTCAGTCAGGATGATCTTGAATTAGGGTGACAAAATTAAGAAAGAGTTACTCAGTCAGGATGATCTTGAATTAGGGTGACAAAATTAAGAAAGAATTACTCAGTCAGGATGATCTTGAATTAGGGTGACAAAATTAAGAAAGAATTACTCAGTCAGGATGATCTTGAATTAGGGTGACAAAATTAAGAAAGAATTACTCAGTCAGGATGATCTTGAATTAGAGTGACAAAATTAAGAAAGAATTACTCAGTCAGGATGATCTTGAATTAGAGTGACAAAATTAAGAAAGAGTTACTCAGTCAGGATGATCTTGAATTAGGGTGACAAAATTAAGAAAGAATTACTCAGTCAGGATGATCTTGAATTAGAGTGACAAAATTAAGAAAGAATTACTCAGTCAGGATGATCTTGAATTAGAGTGACAAAATTAAGAAAGAATTACTCAGTCAGGATGATCTTGAATTAGGGTGACAAAATTAAGAAAGAATTACTCAGTCAGGATGATCTTGAATTAGGGTGACAAAATTAAGAAAGAATTACTCAGTCAGGATGATCTTGAATTAGAGTGACAAAATTAAGAAAGAATTACTCAGTCAGGATGATCTTGAATTAGAGTGACAAAATTAAGAAAGAATTACTCAGTCAGGATGATCTTGAATTAGAGTGACAAAATTAAGAAAGAGTTACTCAGTCAGGATGATCTTGAATTAGGGTGACAAAATTAAGAAAGAATTACTCAGTCAGGATGATCTTGAATTAGAGTGACAAAATTAAGAAAGAATTACTCAGTCAGGATGATCTTGAATTAGAGTGACAAAATTAAGAAAGAGTTACTCAGTCAGGATGATCTTGAATTAGGGTGACAAAATTAAGAAAGAATTACTCAGTCAGGATGATCTTGAATTAGAGTGACAAAATTAAGAAAGAATTACTCAGTCAGGATGATCTTGAATTAGGGTGACAAAATTAAGAAAGAATTACTCAGTCAGGATGATCTTGAATTAGGGTGACAAAATTAAGAAAGAATTACTCAGTCAGGATGATCTTGAATTAGGGTGACAAAATTAAGAAAGAATTACTCAGTCAGGATGATCTTGAATTAGAGTGACAAAATTAAGAAAGAGTTACTCAGTCAGGATGATCTTGAATTAGGGTGACAAAATTAAGAAAGAATTACTCAGTCAGGATGATCTTGAATTAGAGTGACAAAATTAAGAAAGAATTACTCAGTCAGGATGATCTTGAATTAGAGTGACAAAATTAAGAAAGAATTACTCAGTCAGGATGATCTTGAATTAGGGTGACAAAATTAAGAAAGAATTACTCAGTCAGGATGATCTTGAATTAGGGTGACAAAATTAAGAAAGAATTACTCAGTCAGGATGATCTTGAATTAGGGTGACAAAATTAAGAAAGAATTACTCAGTCAGGATGATCTTGAATTAGGGTGACAAAATTAAGAAAGAATTACTCAGTCAGGATGATCTTGAATTAGAGTGACAAAATTAAGAAAGAATTACTCAGTCAGGATGATCTTGAATTAGGGTGACAAAATTAAGAAAGAATTACTCAGTCAGGATGATCTTGAATTAGAGTGACAAAATTAAGAAAGAATTACTCAGTCAGGATGATCTTGAATTAGGGTGACAAAATTAAGAAAGAATTACTCAGTCAGGATGATCTTGAATTAGAGTGACAAAATTAAGAAAGAATTACTCAGTCAGGATGATCTTGAATTAGGGTGACAAAATTAAGAAAGAGTTACTCAGTCAGGATGATCTTGAATTAGGGTGACAAAATTAAGAAAGAATTACTCAGTCAGGATGATCTTGAATTAGAGTGACAAAATTAAGAAAGAATTACTCAGTCAGGATGATCTTGAATTAGGGTGACAAAATTAAGAAAGAATTACTCAGTCAGGATGATCTTGAATTAGGGTGACAAAATTAAGAAAGAATTACTCAGTCAGGATGATCTTGAATTAGAGTGACAAAATTAAGAAAGAATTACTCAGTCAGGATGATCTTGAATTCGGGTGACAAAATTAAGAAAGAATTACTCAGTCAGGATGATCTTGGATTAGGGTGACAAAATTAAGAAAGAATTACTCAGTCAGGATGATCTTGAATTAGGGTGACAAAATTAAGAAAGAATTACTCAGTCAGGATGATCTTGAATTAGGGTGACAAAATTAAGAAAGAATTACTCAGTCAGGATGATCTTGGATTAGGGTGACAAAATTAAGAAAGAGTTACTCAGTCAGGATGATCTTGAATTAGAGTGACTAAATGAAGAAAGAATTAGGGACTACAGAACCCCACCCACAACTCAAAAATAAATTGTCTTTTAAATAATGTAAAGTCAGGGTTAATTCTTTTATTAAAGTTTTCATTTGGAAAATAGAAACCAGAAAGCCGAGTTTGGATTCAAGTCGAATCCATGACATTCACTTGCATGCTAATACCCTTAAGGAAAGGCATGAATCTTTTTCTTCTCCCCACTAGCTATGGGTAAATAGCAGGACAGACCAGGTTCTATAGCACTGGATGGCAACTGGTCTACCGCAGAAAGTAATGGCAACCTACTGCTGGGTAGTGTTAAATTCAATACTCTGAAAGCTAGGGACATAAACACCCTTTCTCTTTTTGCTCAGAGATGTAATAGCGGTAACAATGGGACTCTTCCCCTTCAAGCAGACATTCTCCAGCAATCTGACAACTTAATTTCAACCAACCTATGTGGATAATATAAGCCACTCCTCTTCAGGTTCCTTGAGCCCACTTGAGGTTAGCATCTCGGTGACTCCTTACTTGTTAACATATTGCTAGTGTGTCACTGGTATCAAGTTGAAGAGTACGGTTCCACTCTATTTAGCTGGTGTTTGTCTGCTTCATGACTTTTCACTCCTTTGCTATGTTGTGTTTTTGATCTCAGAGGGTGAGAAGATTGCTGGTGAAGTAAACTTGAGTGAAGAACAGGTCAACAGCAAGGAGCAACACAAAAAAAAGAATTGTTTGGAATAAAGAATTAAAGAATAAATGTAACAATGATTTGGTTTATATATGATTTCTTGTATAAAGCGGTTTTAACCCATCTCATTTACTGTTATAATAAAATGACACTGGTTTCCCCTTTTGGAGTTTGCAGCTTGTGTTAATAGTAATTTCAATTTTTAAATTCTGGTCTTCAGGGCCAACACAAAGTCTTGGTCAGGAGGTCTCAGTGAATGATGTAGATTCCAATAGCAGTAATGTAGGGATTCTCCAAGTTGTCAAAACCTCCAGCTTATATGGAGTCCTGTGTCTAGCAGGGATGGGATTTGACCAGGATCGAGATTCATTTATCTTCCACCCTTAGCATCAACCTTTTTCTAACATTTCATATTTTCAAAATATGTTTACATGAGTGATTTTCCAAATTTAGTTGTCCAGCCCTCTTTTGAGAGTGGTCACGCACTAACTCCAGCTTCCTTTCATGTCTCATCTCACACCATTGCTCCATATAGGCAATGCTAATTGCTCTCTCTCTCTCTCTCTCTCTCTCTCTCTCTCTCTCAGAATCTAACCTCAGCCCACCTCCAAAGGGTGGCACACTATCTCTGTGATGAATCCAAACCTTCAGGGTGAGTAATCAAAAAGGAGATTTCCAGTCATTAATCTTTCTTTATCAGTTTGTCCCACACTGTGATTTCCCAAAGCCAAGGACTTGCTCAGAGCCCATCCAGATGCCCCCAACAGCCAATCTCAAGAGTTGTTTTGTGTAGGAAGGAAATGAAAATATTCCCAATCTCATTAGTAATAAAAAGAATTATCTTTCTCTGTTTATGTGTTTCTCAGTCAATAAGACCACACAGCCTTTTTGCTTATGGTCACTCCAAGCCAATAATTAATTTTTTTCTATAACTTGTATCAAAAGGAATCCAAATTAATGTTAGATATAAAATTTTTGATGAATGACAGGCTAATCTCTCATTTTGTAGGAATATTTTTAAGGTGGCTGATTCAAACTAGATGTTTTTCCTGGCTCTTTGTCCAGAAGAATCATAAATGTTATTTCAGTGACCAACAGGTTTCCTCATTGACAAAATATGTTTTTTCTATTTGACATCTATGAAAATACATTAATGGTTTCTTTCTTATTGGCAGAAAGTGGGGAAGGACAGGTAGTCTTTGTTTTGCTCAATTTTACTGAATTCTGTCTAGTTAAATTTGAGTTCAATTCTGCATGGAACTGTTTGAGATTTAATTTATTATTTTGAAACATGATTTTTCAACGCATTTTGTTTTTAATTTTCCAATCAACTTTTCAATCAACTTTCTTGTGAATTTCAACAATTATCATCCAGTTAGTAGACTCTTTCCTTTTCCTTTTTTCTTTTTGATTAACCCCTACTTTCACAATATCATATATACTACAGCTAAGTACATGAACTTTTTTTTTGAGTTATCTGTACATACATAAATATAATGTTTTCTTTCTATTCTTTTGTGAGATATGTTGCTCTTTTTATAAAAATCCTCCATGTGTTGAATTCATTTACTTTGTAAGTCATCATCCCCATCAGCAACAGGTCATAATTCCTCTTGCTACAAACTGGTCACCATAATAACCTTGTCCATCACAATCCTGTAGCACCTATTCACTACACACAATGTTAAAGAAATCTTAGAAATGTCTCTGAACTTGTTTAACTTTTAATTGTTTATGCAATGAAAAATAACTGTTTACAAGGAAAAATTCAGAAGCTGGAAAAATCAACACTTTCCAGAAAAGAACACTGATCAATCTTTGAATATTTTCTCTTCTTGCTAATCACAGGAAAATTAATCTTTGGAAAAGATGAAAAATGAAGAAGATCATGACTAGATCCAGGACAGCTTTCAACATTTCAATCTAAAGCAAATAGACTTTGGAAGATTTTTCTTTGTATTTGGTGGGATTCAAAAGGAATTCTTTAAGAATTGCTGGAACCCAAACAAACTTTTGCTGTGCAATGCTGCAATTAGTGAATGGTTTATTTAAATGTCACAGAAAAAAAAACATCTTTTTCTAGTTTTTTTTTTTGTCAACTGCTGTTTTTTATACATGACAACTGCAGTTTTTTTTCCAACAAATGCAATGCAATAAACAATTATATAGTTGGGATAGGAAGTTCTTCTGTATATGGTATAGTCACCAGACCCATCACCTTTAGACTATCACTTGTTTTGCTTCATACAACAAAATTCCAAATATCTAAAGATATCAAAAATTCATGAAAGAATGAATCAAAATTGGAAATATTCTTTTACTAATTTAACTAGTGACATAAGATCAAAGCAATCCAGAGAAAATACTTTTATGACTGAATAATGATGTTATGAATTTGTAGCAATTCATAAATAAGAAGTAAGAGTTGCATCCCCTGCTTTGTTAGGTTATAGTAAAGAAAGGGAAGTATAATTCCTATAATGCACTAGAAAAACAGTTTTGGGCAAAAAATATAAAGTCTTTCTCTGTCTCTGACCACCAACTGTTGGACCAGAAAGACATGTTTTCTTAAATGAGCTCACAAGAAAGATTTGAGGTATTGAGGGGTAATGACAAGGAAACAGACATTATCGATGTTATATTTAACAAAACAAGATAAGGAATTTATTTATAAATTTACACATTTGAAGTTGTCAGTAGCACATTTCAGGAAAAGGAATTAAACATTTAAAGTTCGTAGTTTCAATGAATTGTCAATGAAAATGTTCAGATTAAATCATCGGACACAAAGTAATATTCCAAAATGTTTAAAACAAATTCATTTTTCACATAAAAGTTATACAGTTGTATTCAACATGAATGAAAAGATATATATTTAAGGTACTTAGCTATGGAGTTGAATAGAGTTCTTTGAATTTGCCCTGCTCTCATTAGAAGCTGATAATGTATCAGCATGTAATTTGACACCAGCATTCTTCAGACATGTAGAACTTTCTGCATTTCTCTCTTGATTCAACTTTTTTGGCTTATTTATATCAAAAAGCGATTTCACATCGGCTCGTTACTTTTTTCTCAGTTGTAAGCTGCTCCCTTTTCCATTGGTCAAAATAAATTTTTACACAGGCTCGTTAAACCTTGTTTTGGTCTTTTCTTCAGCCTGGACCCAATAACTTTTTCTATTGGTCAAAATAAATTTTCGCATTGGCTCGTGAATTTGAAAACAGTGGGGAAAAGGATAGTTACTTTTATTTCGTATTCACTACAGTTTTCTTTAGACCTAAAACTAAAGCCTAAAACTATTTATTTCTTTGCATTAATACATACAAATCAATATATATATGTTTTGTAAAAAATATGATTCAATTATGTAAGCAATAGTATGTATAATCAAAAATCAATCATTTAATAAATGTTATATCTTGTTACACCAAAAACTGTTTATTTTTTATTTTTATTTTATTTCATGTAATATTGCACATGAATATTAATTTAACTTGTGAACAGATGATATAATCCCAGATAAAATTAACAAAACCAAGAACATGGCTTCATATCATCCACACTCTTACAAAATTTATATGAATAAAATATCTTATCTAAAATGCCAGAAACTTTTAGCATCAACTTAATAATTAATTAGAATATACTAAATTGGTTTTAAAGCCATGAATTTGCTGTAAAAACAACATATGAAAAAAAAAAGAATAAGACAACCTTGAGGAGAAGGATGAGAAAGAAGAGAAAACAAATAAAATAAAGAAAATTGCCGGAAAAAGAAGGAAAAAGTAGAAAATAAATATGAAACTGCCAGAAATCGAAACTGAGAGAAAAGAATGAACTAAATTATGAGAATTGATTTTTACAAACTGTCTAGGTATAATTAGAAAATATCAATAATACGAAGTTGTGTTTGAAAGAATTGCAGAAATAGGCCAAGGATATTCTTGTTTCATATAGAAAGACGAAACTGATTTTTTTTTATCATTTATGTCCTGTAAAGGTTACCATACTTGATTTGGGATAGTTATTCACAAGGCTTGAGTATGTCCCAGAACATTCAAAATAATAGACGAGTCAAAAACTAGATACTTAAATTTAAAAAACGTTTGTTATGTTTTACGTGAGATAGTTAATTTCTTCTTTTTTTTTAATGTCTTTTTTTCAATCGGAATAAAAATAAAATAATTCTCAAAACTCTGTCAGAAATGCTCATCAAGGGAGGTAACTGGAAAAACTGGGCGGAGCTAAGGAAAAGTGCACGTGTGCGGAACTGTTTACCCGCAAGTGCCAAGGACAGAAACTGTGTACATTGTTTGTTTTCGCTTAATATTTTTGGGCGAAAAATAAACATACGCACACCTAAAGTGTATGAGCATTTTTTCTCAGGGAACATTAAAAGAACAATGACCCACAACGACAGAATGGTAAACAAACAGTAAACACAAGTGAAACAACATCAGTGTTTCGTTGCCTGTTAGTGTTTTTTAAGATGATAACAACGTGAAGTGGCGAAGGTTTATTCACATATCTTTCAAACTTTCTTTTTATCTTCTTCAAAGTAGAAAACTGATATTCCGCTGGATTTAATAATCGTCAATAACTGGAAGACATTACTGGGGAACAAAAATTCATGTAGAGATGCGTGGGAAGAGGTGATGTCAAGGCTACTTTTAAAATTTTTATTTTGAAAATAAAAATGAAAATTTTTTTTTTAAAGCTGATTTTTCACTTGAAAGCTCCCATAATAAGAATCCATTTTTTAAAAAATCTAGTCTAGATTTTATCACTTCAAGTTTATTTAAATTTAAAGCAAAGCTAACTTTGGTTGATTGCAGGCCAGCAAACTTGTGGACCCACAAGACAACAACACCATGTGGTGTATTTTGGAGCAGCCTACCAGCAAGACGCCCAACCCAACACAATGGCTATCCAAGCAAGAGTTGTAAAAACTTAAAAAGAAAAAGTAATGTAAAATTATATTTTAAAAAATAATGAAAGTGTAAACAGAAAAATAATCAATTTTAAATTAAAGAATGCAATAGAGTAGGTCTGTTCAGTTTACGCTTTCGTTTGAGGGGGAGTGTTTAAAAAAAATAAATTTAAGTAATTTACTAACGCGTATTAAAATAATGAAGCCAGACGGTTAGTAAAAATCGGCTTGAATAAAATTTGATATCTAAAACTTTGTATATGTGAGGCTCAAATTGATGTTGAATAAAGCCACCAAGATGAAGAGTGAAGACTGACAGTTTCTAAAAAAAAAAAGATACAGGTATAAAAATTGTTTTTCAAATTTTTTTTTTTTTAAATGGTAAGTCTTACTTATGGAATGAAAACCTGTCAAAATAAAGTTTGCAAACAGGCTTAAAGAAATACATTTTATGATTTTTTTTAGGCAATGAAGAAAGTAACTTAAAATCCCATGGTATCAAATTTCTGATTGAATTCATAGCCATTTTGTGGCTATTTAAGAAATTTGGCTTGTCAGCGAGGCAGAAGGGATCAACATTCACAAGGAAGAAGTCGACTGGGTGCTGAATTTAGAAGAAGTAGAAAAAAAAAAGAAAAAAGCTGAAGTGTTTTTTTGGCTTTCATTCGTGAATGACTACGAACAGCTTCAGGCATCTGAACAAAACCAAAAATAAAAGCCACCAACTACTTACTATGACAATGATGAAAAGAAACGCAAAATAAATTTAGACTCGAGAGTAAGAAAGATTTAGAAGTAAATCGAATATTTTGCATGTATCAATATATGTATTGAGTGTAACCCGGATATAAGAGAGTTGTCGGGACCGGAGACGAAGTCTCTTATATCTGGGTTTCTCTTATATCCGGGTTTGGTCTATTTTGTTTAGGTAAGTAAGTATGGCTCTAATTTGGGACCAGAGAAAATCTCTCTTATATCCGGGTCTCTTATATCCGGGTTACACTGTGTGTGTATATATATATATATATATATACACAGTGTAACTCGGATATAAGAGAGTTGCCGGGACCTGAGAAGAAGTCTCTTATATCCGGGTTTGGTCTATTTTGTTTAGGTAAGTTAGTATGGCTCTAATTTGGGACCAGAGAAAATCTCTTTTATATCCGGGTCTCTTATATCCGGGTTACACTGTATATTGTTCCTCACCGTTTGGTACAATTCTGAGTTTTATGCACGAGGCAAACTTGAAAAAGAATGCAGTGGAAAGGAAAGTAACTTTTTAATAATGCAGAGTGCTAAAAGGTTTTAAGACACTGAAGTCTGGACATTCACTTTCAGTCACTTGTTGCTAGGTATTCTTCTCTCATAGGGCCTGTACTGTTAGTTTAAACGTGATAACATTTTATCCTAAAATATGTTATTTATTAAAAAACCGTTTTTCTCAAAAACTGAAAGTTCATCGCAAATTACTTTCAAGACAGCAATGAGTCAAGAACTGATCTAATGAACATTATTAGCTGTCTATTGAATATGAACTAGAATCTTTTTGAACATAACCATGAACCTTTCTAGTAAACATTGAACCTTTATTGAACATTTATTTCCATTCAGGTTTTGTGTAGAAGAATGCTAAAAAAATTAACTTTTCTTTGTTGTTATTGCTGTTTTTCTTTCGTTTTTTCTTTTGTTTGTTTTGTTTTACGACATAAAAACTACACTTATCAAAAAAAAAAAATACATTGCTTTACGGTAGTGTGCAGTGATTTCTGCAACAAAATTCTGTAAAAGAAGTAAATAGGCCAGAATTTATGCTTACGCCAACGAAAATAACCGGAAGTGCCCCGTGCTTAATTAATAGAAACAATGCCCATAATGGCGGACGAATTACCCAGAATTAGTTCGATTTTTTCTTGTCGATAACTCCAAAACTGTAGGTTTTATCAATTCGAGTTCAGCATATTCATTTACACAGAAATATGATGATTTGGGAAAAATTTAATAGATATTTAACGTGGGGCTTTAAAAGGAAATTTACCATATCAACCTCAAAAGGTTATTTAATGCTGACAAGATTTTTATTGCTGGTAATATTTTTTTTTACAAAAATGTATTACTGCTAATATTTTTTTTCAAAATTGTATTTCTGGTAATAATTTTTTCTTCAAAAATTTACTGCTGGTAATTTTTTTACAAAACGTATTGCTGGTATTAAAACCTATTTTTACACTCTCATAGTGTTTTGACCCCAGTTTGGGGGTTACTATTTGTCCATAGCTAGGACCCTAACAGGTGCTATCACCCTGGTTAGGGTGGACCTGTGAACACTAGCCATTAAGAGGTGACTCCACACTCCTCAAAACCTCCTAATCAGAGGCCTTGCTGCTGGATGTAGTTTATCATCTTACCCAGGACAGGTTTTTTATTTTGTCTACAATCTGAACAAAATAAATGACTAATTATAATCTTTAGATTTCATAGATGTTATCCAATTTTGAAATGTTGTTTAGAGGGGCAACAAATTGTAAAACTCTCCCAAGTGGCATAAATGCTATGTAAACTCTGGACTATAGTGATATTTACTCAGCTGAGCTTACTATGATACAAGGCCATAAGTGTAGATCACATAGGTAGGACCGAACACACTTCATTAAAAATGCTCCGTTAGAATAAACTTGTTAACCATTACTCCACTTTGTACGATGTCTATTATGTATTTTTGAATGTCATTTGAGTTGTATCAATTTTTATATTGTACATATTTCCAAAAGAGGAAAAAGATAGTTTCCTTTTTATCTTTATTAATTTCCCCCTCTTCTCTTCTTATTTGCTTTATTTTTCTTACTTCCCAGATTCTTTTTCTCTTTCAACATTACTTTTATTGTTCATTTTTCTCCTCCTCCTCCTCCTCCTCGCCTCCCACTTCTTTCTCTTTCCTTCTTTCTTTTTTTCTCTTTTTAAAAACTCTTTTTACTTCTCTTGTTCTTGCTTAGTGTACTATTTCTTCCTTCTTTTTTTCTGTCTGCACTTTACTTTTCTTCTTTTTCCTCTTTCTCTTGTTATCTCTCTTTTTCTCCTGGTAATTTCTCTTCTTTTTCTTTTTTCTGTTTATCCATCTCTGTTTTTTTCCATTTTTCCCTCAGTGTTATTCTCCCTTTTATTTTTTGCCTTTTTTTGCCTTTTTTCCCTTTTTGCCTTTTTTTGTTCTCTGCCTTTTTGCCTTTTTCTTTGCCCTTTTTTCTATGCCTCTCTCGCTTTCTCTCTTTTTATTCCTCCTCATTTCTACTCTTATTTACTTCTGCCCTTGTCTTTAACTTCCCAAATACTGCCCTCCTTTCTCTTATCTTTACTCCGCCTTCAATCTTTTCTCTTTAATGAAATCTGATTTGAGCAAATAAGGCTTTGTAAATAACATTCTCTCTCTTTCTCACATCAGCACAATTTACTTGTAATTTATTAACTTGCTCAAAAG
Organism: Acanthosepion esculentum; assembly: GCA_964036315.1. Classification (NCBI taxonomy): domain Eukaryota; kingdom Metazoa; phylum Mollusca; class Cephalopoda; order Sepiida; family Sepiidae; genus Acanthosepion; species Acanthosepion esculentum. The sequence goes on from OZ038484.1 coordinate 19,979,410, forward strand.
AGGCCATCTTGATAAAAGATTAACAAGATTACAAATGAAATAAGTGACCCACATCAGATAGAGACCAGCAAAAAAACAAAACAAAAACAAACAATACAAGATGCAAAGAAAGGTGTGATGGTTAGTAAATTGTGATCGTTAGTAAACTAGTCACACAAACTAGTCACATTAGTATAGTAACTTCAATCCTCATTGGGTATCCCAGTTTTGTGAACATGTATCAGACTAAATAAAGTAATTAATCTGCTATCAGTACCATGTAACCCAGTAAAGCCTATCTCATGTTATATTAGGTGGGGTGGGCTATAGAGACCAAATTTTTCAAAAAAAGTGGGGAAGTGTTTTATTCCACTCATTTGTGTCCAAATAGAAGGAAATGGCCCAACTTTTTGAACATTTTTGAAAATTGGGATGGAGCCAGACCGAAATGTGTCCAGACCTGCCCAGGGCCCAAAAAATCACTAAAAATGACAATGTATTCCAAATAACAGCAATATACATCAACAAATCTTCACCAAAATGATGGTCATAAAACATCGATCTATGAGGAATTTGATGATGTATTAAATAAAACTGGTAAAAAGAAAAAAGTAACGTTATATAAAGAAAGACGTTTTAGTCTCCTTGGATATAGTGCTGCTGCCTTGCTTCACTATTTTGATGATCTAAGGAATACTGTTTTAGATACACCATCAAATAATAAACTGGTAGAGTATTGTGACCATGTATCAGACTAAGTAAAGTAATTAATCAGTACCATGTAACCCAGTAATGCCTATCTCATGTTATATGGAGATGAGATATGTACCATCAAATATCTCTTTGCCCAAAAAAGAAAGCGCTTTAGTATTGTACCCTGAGGGTCTTGGTCATTATCACCATTATCATCATCTCATAACCAGGCGGGGGTCATAAGTTTGTAGTAAAGTTGAGCTCTCTCCATATGTGTCTAGCATGCTAAGTACTGAGTGTCTGTGGACAATCTTCCAGTTCACTCAGTGATGACGTCAGTCCATTTTTATCTCTGTCTACCTCTTTTTCTTTCATCTAAGGTGGTGCCTTGTAGAATGCCAATGAAAAGATGGTTGGCTCTTATAATTTGTCCATACCATTTCAAATTTCTCATGATTCTGGTTATGAAGTCTTTCAATGGGCCTGCATCTAATGATTGCTTGCACTGCATCATTTGTGACGCAGCCTACATAGGAGATGCTTACGATGTTTCTGTAGTATTGATCATATAGCTGGCCACTCATATTCGAAGATACCTCTCTACTAAGATGGCTAGATGCTTGCTCAGGCACATTTGTGTTTATTCAACACCCACAGAGCCCACCTGTGGTTTATAAAGCAACTATGCTGAGCAGACCTTAATTACAGTTCTGGGAAAGAGCATGTTATCGAGCATAATCAACAATTTGAACAAGGTCAGCACACTCAAGCCCTCAGCCCAATGACTTGTGACTTTGTGCTAGCACAGCTGTTGACAGCTCCCAAGGGTTCCGTCTACCCAATTGCACTCACAAGCCAACTCGGGGTTTGGTTTTCAGGCACTTTCCAAAGGTGCCGCCTGCTGGGATTGATCCCCTCCAGTCCGATAACATCAGGAAGTTTCCTTCCTGACAAATCAACCATGTTTAGATTCAAACCCAGGTTTCATGGTCAGAATGCGAACGTTCTAACCACTTGGCCACGTGTCCATTCATTCATTCATTGATCATAGCACTAAATAAAAAGTTAGCCATCTACTATGTGACTATCAAACATGCCTCCAGTAAGTTTAAGCCTTAATGAATGCTCTTCTAAAAGTGATCTTGTATCTTACTTTGCTAAAGTTAATAAATACCAAGGTATAAGAGAAATGAAACACCAAGTATAATGTTTGATAAGAATTCAGTTTCATCAAAGACAAATTTCAGAATTAATTAAATTGTAAATGTATCCATTTATATAATAGTCAACTAATATGTCACCAAACTCTCTAAAGTTCCTTTAGATATTTTCTCTGTGTACTAATGACATCCTTTTTCCCAATTTGTAGTAATACACTGTTATCAATGGTATAAGCACGGTTTCAAGCTTGATGTTTGTAAATAAATCCAAAGGACAGATAACTCTTTAAAAATTCAGAGACTGATTTGACATGGTATTTATACAGTGATACCTCAGCTTAAGCAGTTTTAAGTTAAGTCATTTTAAAAGATATGTTGGTTTTTCTTAAATATTATATGGAAAAATAAAACTTGCCTTAGGTCATTTTACTCAAGTTTATGTCGGCCATTAAAAATATTAGAAACATGAAAACACTAAAGTAACAAGAAACACATGTAAAATCACAATTAAATAAATTTTAAAATAATATGTATACTATATATATATATATATATATATATATATATATATATATATCATAAAAATCATCAAAAATAATAAAGTATGTTTAGCAAATGTTCTTATTTCAAATTCCTGCCAACAGGCGGCACTCCTGCGTCATTTTCCACTCCAACTCCAATTTTGAATTTAGACTTGATTGCATCTGTGCTCTGCCATTGACGTTCTTTATATTACATTTCAATTGTGATTTAAAATACGTTTTTGCCCATGGTTCCAGAGAAAAGTCCCATTGCAAGTGCTAATGCTAAACGTAAGGCTATATCGCTGGAAGATAAGGTGGAAATTAATTATTTTATTCAGAATACTGTATATAAATATCATAAATACTGTAATATGCGATGGGGAGTGCTTATTTGCAATTCATAGTGTGGTTATTTCGCTTAAGTCATTTTTCAAATGAAGTCGTGACCTCTGGAACCAATTAATGGCATAGGGTGAGGTATACCTGTATTATAAACAGGACCCTTCTAAAATGATAAAATTCAATATTTTTTACTTCTGACAAATGTCATGGTTTTAGGGTTTAATAAAAGCTAATGTAGAAAAAATGTTAAAAGAACTTTCTGTTTTTTATGAGCGGACCAGTTAATTTAAGTAGTGCCCACTAATCAGTTTGACACTGCACAACATTCTGGTGTTTGGTCAGATTTTAGAAATCTGCATTTTCTTAGAATGGATTTAATTATGGAAACACATTGATATATTGTATTCTATATGATAGACTCATATATGTATATCTCTCTTTCGTCATCTACTTCTGGCTTGTCATGCAAATCTAGTAAAAACCTACTCTGTTGTGCAATCCATACACACAAACAATATTCCTTTCATCCATCACATTTGTCTCGCATCTAACACTGCAAGCAGTTTATGATACACTGTAAATATTAACATACAAGCAGGTGAAAGGGACAGATCATATAACTGGTTTAATGTTACCTGGCCATTCTGATCCTGAGGGAATGTACTCTGGTGTCAGGACTCTCCCGACAATGGCACACAGCTGCTAAAAAAAAGATACTCTAGATTGCACCTTTCATACATATCAAACCTGTTTCTTTCACTCACATATTATCAAAATCCTCCTTGGTCAGTCTTTTCCTGTTGTAGCTTATCTTAGCTGATGCTTAAAATTTTCAGTCAGATCATGGGGAGGTAATGGCATTTCTCTGTGTAGCACCATCATTTGCCTGATCTTAGGCAGGTATGCCAGAGAGCAATGACCCTCAGCAGAATGCACTGATCTCAGGCAGAAATGCTGATATTCTCATTATTGTCTGTGTGTGTGTGTGTGTGTGTGTGTGTGTGTGTGTGTGTGTGTGTGTGTGTGTGTGTGTCTCTCTCTCTCTCTCTCTCATATAAAAAATAAACATAGACTCAAAGCATATACAGTTGGGCACCTTAAGGTGGTGTAATGGTTAGCAAGGTTGTCTTGCTAGAACAATTACGACTGAGTAGTGAGTTCAATCCTCACTGGGTGCCCCCTACTTTCGGCCTTGTGCCACCTCTAAGCTACACTTGGAAAATCACTATACTTACACGTGCATATATATTTCTTTCTCAAGTGTTATGAATACAGTACTCAATGTTATATAACAGAGCTATTAAGTATATATTAGTGAATATCTATAATATCCAACAGTGATGGATATTATAGATATTCACTAATATATATATATATATATAATAAAAATATGTTGGACTTAAAAATAAAATCCATTAATTCTTTAGAAATATATATATATATATATTTGCACTCCCTTATTCCCACCAAACAGAAAAATGTAAGAACACTTGAAAAAACTAAGCAAAAAATTAATTAAATTTTCCTTGTCTGTCATATTTAATGAAAGATGTTTAAAAGAGAGGTTGCTACCCAAATATACATTAACACACACACACACACACACACACATATATATATATATCAACTCACTCATCATTTCCAACATATGAGGGTCCAGCTGCTGAGTTCTTTGAACCGAACAGCCAGACTATCCACATATGATTGATTACAATGGTTAAGGCTTGTGGAGAACCAACCACACATTTTCCTAAGGACAAATACCGTCTCCAAATGGCGCTCTTCAGATTTTGAATTTGGAATTGTCCTTCTCCTAGACTGGTTGTCAACCAAGGCTAAAAAGCCCAGTCTACCCTACTATTTAACCCATAAAGAAAAGATGGATTCATACCTTTCCCAAGCGTATTAGCATATAATTGAATGTAATGAACTTGACTGAAATATGTATGAATACTTTATTTGTTACTACCCCCTGTCCACACTTTTAATATGATTTACTATTTTCTTAGGGTGTTACTAGCAGTTTAGTTTTACTTTGACAGTAAACAAATATTAAATCATCCTAAATTGCATCTAAAGACCCCCCCCACACACACACACTCAAATCCGTGGATGCCAGTCTACTAGGGCAGCTAGTTAATCCCTATTGCAAACACCTGCACAGGCACATTTGTGTTTGTTCAAAGAGAGCCCACCTGTGGTTTATACTGCAACTATGCTGAAAAGAACAAAGCTTTTAAAGTTAACCTATATTTAATAGTTGGCATGGGCTCCATTTTGACACCATTTGCCGTAAGAATCACTGAAAAACCCTTTGAGTTATTCAGCTAGATAGAAAACAGGTTAAAATTATTTTGTGGCATATCCACTATGTCTTCCCAACTGAGCAATGGTGAGATGAAAAAGATCATTCAGGACTTCAGTAACGCTACCAACATTCATACTCTGGCTTCCATCTTCAAAGTCCATTAAAGACCCATCAACAGAATGGGGAATAAGTTTAAAAAATGGGAACAGTAGAGAGGAAAACTGCATCAGGAAGTCACAACTGGAAGAAAGATCATCATTTCATCTTAGAGCTAAATACATTCTTATTGTTCAAAGTAGAGTCCAATAGTGTTATTAAAACCTTACAGAATTCCAGTAAGATATCTTTAATCATTTCTAAGATATAATGGTTCAAAGCTTAATCTAAGAAATAGACAATTTTGGTGTTACACCTGGTATATACACACACACACACACACACATATATATATATATATATATATATATATATATATATATATATGTATGTATGTGTGTGTTTGTATATATATATATATATATATATATATATATATGTATATATACACACATATTATTTTATAGCGAAAGTATGACTCAGAGTTTCATGCTCAGTACAATCTTCAGATACTTATAATGGTGATGAACTGTTCATTACATGAAACTCTGAGTTGGACTTTCGACATAAGGTAATATGTATATTTATTATTATATACTTTATAGCTCTGTGTTACCACACTGAGCACTATTTTGTTAACACCTAAAATGAAATAAAATATTTGTCTATATTTCTGAGATGAGGTATTATGTACAGTATTTACATTAGTCGGACTATTGTCCTCATCTTTGTCGCCATATTTGTCACAACGTTTTGGCCGTTGTACGCTCCGGCCTTCTTCAGGTGGTTGGAATTTCGAACTGAACCCTTTATTTCGATCACTGGGGTAGACTGTTCTAGTTCCACGTGCCATGTTTGATGGATGTCAGTTATCAGTTATCTCCTGCTAATTTTCCCTCTGAAAGTTCTCCAAGATCCAGTGACAGACCCAAAGAGTGTGAGTTCAATACCCGGTTAAGGCAGTGGAGAACTTTCAGAGGGAAAATTAGCAGGAGATAACTGATAACTGACATCCATCAAACATGGCACGTGGAACTAGAACAGTCTACCCCAGTGATCGAAATAAAGGGTTCAGTTCGAAATTCCAACCACCTGAAGAAGGCCGGAGCGTACAACGGCCAAAACGTTGTGACAAATATGGTGACAAAGATGAGGACAATAGTCCGACTAATGTAAATACTGTAAATAAAATATTTATTTACAAATTTATATATGTGCATGATCACATGCATGTATGGTTGCTTGTATCTATATTTATTTAATTCATAGTTATATACATACATACATACACACACACACACACACACACACACACACACATATAGATATATATATATATATGTGGTTCTTACAACATTCCACCATTCCTGGCAGATCTTCTATTATCACAGTGGGATATCTAATAACAAAAGTGATGGAAACAAAAAGAAAAAAATCTAAATGAAATTGACTAGATTATACATATAAAATATAGTAGTGTGGAACCACCTCTTAATTGTTGTTATTCCTAGGGTGGTAGCCCCTGTTAGGGTCCCAACTATGGGAAAATAGTGAAACCTCAAACAAAACACTTTGAAAGTATAAAAATACATTTTTACAGCAAAAATACCAGCAATACATTTTTATGCAAAAAAATTAGCAACAATACCTATTTATAGTAAAATTAGCAACAATACCTATTTATAGTAAAATTAGCAACAATACATTTTTAAAGCAACATGACCAGCAATATATTTTATCTGTAGTTGAAGGCATACAATTGCATTCAAAATATTTAGATTTCAGCATTAAGTGACCCATAGAGGTGTTGATATGCCACTAAATAAAATCAACCAAACAACCAATATAAAAGAACTCTTTCATGATATGAAGCCATATGATATCCAATGATTTCTTAAATTAAACTGTATTCCAAAATATAACTACAACAATGCTACAGCATAAAACACATATCACCTCTAGTATTTATGTCCACACAGACATGTATATACAGAAAAGCTGAGTATCATCTACCATGTATTCAATTGTGAAAGCAGAATAACATATATTTTTATTACTTCAAAGCTCTCAAGAAAATTAAATTTCAGCATTAAATGACCCATAAGGAGTTGATGTGCCGTTAAACAAACAAATCAATCAATCAGCAGGAATTTCATGATGGCCTTAGTTCAACATTTAAAAATTCTACACTTCTGTTGACATGGTTAAATTAGTGATCTGAAAAATAAATCCAAGAAGACTGGAATTGGCAGTTTGCAATATTAAAAGAACACTTTCAAGTTATAGGGACAAAATAATGCTCAGATTTTGGAAAGAACTTTCCAGCCTTCTTTGTATATGCATGCTTGTGTGTTTGTAAAATTGTTAGAGTATAGATGTTGATATTGTGAGTTTTTGTTTCAAGTAAATTCCACTCAATAGAAAGTATGAAGATTTTGAGAAATTCTTATGAAAAAGACAAAGTGTACACACATTTACTTGAAACATAATCAGGAAAACAATTTTTTGAAAATCTAATGTCCTTACCAGATGAGCTATGACTCTTGCCCTTTTTACTACTACTACTACTACTACTACAAGAAGAAGCCGAAAAAGTATTCCCCACCCACAACTTAGCCATCAGTACACACAAAATGGTGACTTATCAAGAGGCCATCTAACTACAAGATAAATAAAATAGCAGATGTACTTATCATATATTTTTTTTCCTACTGAGACATTAGTGTTTTTTATATTGATTGTTTTTGTTTTTGTAGTTGTTATTGACATAGTTTAATGTTTGTTAGTTACATAATTACAATGGAAAATCAAATTGTTTTCTCCACCCTGAGGAAGAATTTATCAAATTTAATAGAGGTGGGGATCTATGAGAAGGAGGGGGCCAATGTTATACCATTAGTAGAAAACAAGAACTGATGTAAAACATAACTTTTTTTCTTCACCTGGGACATAATGTTCTTGCATCATATGTTTGAAAACATTTGAGTGGAGAAACTTCAAGTTACAAGCAATAAGTGTAATGGTTGCAATAGCAACAATCAATATATATAGAGTTCTTCTTCTTTTTTTGTAATCTTTCCATGAAAGAAAAATGGATTTTAACTTGGCTGTTATGTTGTACCAAAATATTCAAGAATATCAATTATTTATTTATTATTTAAGAGCATAAAATTTATTTGTTTTATCAAATTTTAATTTATATAGATTTTCATAATTATTCATGAGACACATGTAATAAGCAGTACAAGCATGTTTTTTGGACTTCATATTTTGTAAAGGGCTGTCATTCTTTGTATGATCAACTGTCATTTTATTACTGAAGCTGTAATTATATTACTGAAATATGAAGAGTGACTCTATAAAGGGATACCTTCACTACAATAATGGAATTGAAATGTGACACATAAACTGGACATATTGGCACAATGTGCAACTAGGTGTCAGGTGTTGAGTCCATTTTAAGCTAGCTTGCTATGTAACATAGTTTTCAATGGACTGGTTTCTTTACTGTTTTTTTTTGTGTTTTCAATCATGTTTGGTAATTTTTGTGATAGCTGAAAAAAAAGAAAAGAGTGTGTGCAAAAAGTTTTGTTTTCTTTTGCACAAGGTGCAACTGAAACAATTATAATGTTTCAATAAGCTCTTTGTAATACACCAGTGTATTTGCTTTTCAAAGATGGTGAGATATCACTTGAAGATCGGCCAGTCTGAACAACTTTCACCATGTCAAAATCTCTTGAAATGTTTGTTATGCAATCAGTGATGAAATTTCTGACATGACTGATTTGTCTTAGATTTCATACCGATGTTGGGTTTGTAAAATTTGTCTGCTCCTATTGACCAATGATGTTAGGCGGTCTCTTATTGGTTAATAAAACCACATGGGTTCAGAAAAAGCTCACCACCCAAAGAGAAGGGACCAGACCTGCTCCGAATTAACACAGAAGAAATTCTCTTCTCCACTAACGGTACCAGTTGCTGAGGGTTTTAATGGTACAAGCTACCTAGCCCTATTTCACACTACCAGATGGGGAAGTCTCTCTGACATATTCTCTCTATATAGGAAAGGACATTGTGTTTATGTTAACTGTTGTATTCTTAGGTGTAAATAAATATCTTTATTACATGTTGATAAAGTATTCTTCTTATTTGTGTCAGTCCCAAAGGAAAGTGGGGCTAGCACAATACCGACAAATATGAACAGAAGATTTGAAAAAGTTATATATTTTTGAAAAATTTGTTCCTCATTTACTAACAGGGGATAAAAAAAGCAATAATTGTTTGAATGTGTGCTATTTGTAGGAACAATTCAAAATAGCTCACAGTTTCTTTCCAAAGTTGTGACCAGAGAGAGAAGTCTTCATTTGTGGGCTTGGGATGGGTGGTACCCCATTGTGTGTTTCTTTACTTAAGGGTAACAATACAGAAAATTTTTATATAAATGCTATAACTACATGATTAAACAGAGAAATCAAACAAAAATTTGTGTGTCTGTTAAAGTTATTTTTAATCAAAATTAGACATAGACAATGGATGTATATATATTATGCCTTTAAATTCCTTGAACACGGGGCCACAAGATATTGTTGCGGTTTCTGTAACAAGCCAGTTTTTAAGTGAGTAAGTTGTTAGCTTATTGCACAGTCCTCAACTTGGAGGATCAGGTTTTGAATTCAGAGTTGTCCTTCTCCTAGACCAGTTGCCATCCAAGGCTATAGAACCTGGTCTGTTCTGCTATTTACCCATAACTGGAGGGAGAAGAGGAGGATTCATACATTTCGCAAGGGTATTAGCATGTAAGTGAATGTAATGGATTCAATTGGAATTTGAACTCAGCTCCCTGATTCCTCAATCTGAGCCACTATCCAGACAATGGATGTGTACACATTGTAATTGTTATCAACATGGAAAATAGGATTGGCATGTCAAGTTCAAATTGCAGCTGAAGCTATTGCATTGACTTTTGCAGGAATACCCTTTCAAAGGCATGAATTGATATCTCAATGTCTTTCACCATTTGAAGAGACTTAGGTTCAAAACAATTGTTTGATTTTGGCAAATTGGAAAGGTGTCATTTTCCATTACGACAATGCAAGACGACATGTTGCAAAACAGACCTTGCAGAAGCTTCGAAAGTTGAAATGGGGAACCTTCCAGTACCTACTGTATTCTCCTAAATTAGCTTCGTCAAATTTTTATTTATTCCCATTTCTACAGAACAATATAAATGACAAAGAATTTGACTCTGTGCAGTCAGTCAAAAACTACCTTCCAACCAAAACATATAGTTTCTATGAAAATGGCATCAACAAGCTTATAGAACAATGGAAGACAGTTGTTAAAAATAATGGTAACCATATACTTGACTAATAAATGATTTTTGTAAGTATGCTAAAGTTTGTTTTTAATTTTCTAATTGGGCACAAACTTTTATGATGGTCTAATAGTTTGCTGTGTCATCTATTAACACTGTGTCATCTGCATATCATATGCTGTTAAAATTGTGGCCATTAATCTAAAAAAAATCTACTTGCTATAGGAACCACAACAGCAACACTTAGCATAGTGAGGCTGTGACCCTATACTCCACAGGAGGGTTTATAGGATTAATAACAGATGTAGGCAATCTGTTAACTTAGAACTAATTTGAACTCATTGCCTCTTTGTTTCTATTTTGTCTTCAGTTCAAAACTGAAATAAATAAGAATAACAATTGAAAAAAATAATTGTTCTGTTTATTGTTAAATGATATTACAAACATTTAGTTTAATTAAATGTTTTTTTAAAATTGCTTTTATGACAACTGTCATATTAACACACATTTAGAGAATATTATCAGTGAACAAAGTGTCCAGAATTAGTAGAAAAGGCATAAATATTGTATTAGGACAATGCTAGACTGTTGGTTTCTTTAGTGACAGCTTGGTTGGGAAGTTTTCATTCATCTGTTGTATTCACCAGACATTGCATATTTTGGATTGTCATTTTTTACAAAGCTTTGCAGAAATCTCATAAAGAAAAGATTCAGTTCCTTGGAAGACTACCAAAGGCACCTTGAGCATTTCTTGCTGAAAAAGATAAAAAGTTATGAGAGGAAGGAATTAAGAACTTGCTTGAAAGATAGCAGAACATAGAGGAACGAAAACAGTAAAAGTATTTGTTCAACAAAGATGATGGGAGAAATAGCAAAAATTTTATTTTATTTAATAATCTAAACAAACCCTTTAGCCAATCTATCGTTGTATTGCATTTTGAGGACATAAAATTTGAAAAAATTCTACCGTAAATAAAGACTTTCTGAATTTGAGTTATTATTATTTACATTCAGACAAATCTCATGTTTGCTGTTATTATCACAACATTTTTAAACTTGATATTGAATATTAGTAAAAAATAAAATATTTGTTGCAGATTTGAATCAACCCACAACAAAGAAAAAGGCAAGAAAGGTTTTTGAATACAAAATATTTTTATTTTCATGTTTTTACAATTAAATTTTTCCCAGCATGTATAAGTGTTAAAGTGCCTTTTTGTAGTTGTTTGTGTAAAAAGAACTGTGATTTCTCCACATGTATGTATGAAAAAGAGGTAAGAAAGTGAGGAGGAGTGTAAATGCTACATAGCTTGGTGAGGGAGACAGGTGAATGAATAAGGAAATCTCTGTTAAGCTGTGGTGCTGTGAATCTGTTGCCACTCCTTCTTACTGGTTTGTCTGGTCTGGTGACTTTGCTTAAATACTCTTCAAAGGGATCACAAAGCATGTTTTTTATTGATGGCAGGAATGCGACTCATTGGTTGAAAAATGTTAAATATTTAATTTCAAAGCATTCATTTATTAACTGGAAGGATGCGCAGATCTTCTGACTCAGAAACCATTTTTTTTTGTCATTTGATGATTGACTGTCTTGGTGTTCATATTTCCATTTTTGCTCCACAAATTGCATTTCTGAAAAAATTCATAAAAATCCATATATGAGGAATAATACAGGGTGCAGCAGAAATATCACCCACATCTTAAACTGTCACCTGTCTGGTGCTAGTGAATTTAGGTAAGTGGCAATTATGTCTTCATCTAGCTAATGTCTTACAATTTTCTTTTTTTAGATACCATCATTTGCCATCATAGATTGGACTGGTGCCCACTGTGCATTTGTCGTTGAAACATTTTTTAAGAATGGTGAATCTGTAATTGCAACAGAGTGCTTTTCATGTTCATTTCCTGTTATGTTGGAATGATGCTGTCTCAGATAGAAAATCCGTTGGTTTCAATCTCTATTAGGAATGATTGCAAAACACTTTCCCCTTCGCAATTTATAGGCAGAAGCACACAAATGCATGGTGGGATATTTTGTCCCTAGCCAATAAAATAGGCCAGTTGTCAGTTTCATCTGACTCAGTGCTGGTCTGTCCCTGAACTTTCTCTTGTTTCTCAACCCCAATTCTTAGTTTGTGAACTTTTTTCCATATTACTATTGCTTTGCCTTATTACTTTTAATTTGCCTTGCATATATCGTTTGCTTGCTTTATATTATTTTTTGGACTGTTCTTTTCTTTTTCTTGTTATTGCTTATTAAAAACTTTGTCGATTCTTTTTGTTGGATAGTTCTGTCATTTACTTTACATTTACCCATGGCCACTCACTCTACATACTGCTATGGGTTGAAAATTTCAGGGTCACAGGTTCAGCACTGAAAAGAAAGCCACCTGAGAGGCTTCAAAGGGCTCTAACTTCCAGGTGATGGAAAACTTTAGAAATCATCTAAAACAGTGTATGGCAAATAGAAGCCACCATTTTGAGGATGTCATTTTTAAAACCAAATGAATAAAAACTGTTGCCCTTTGTTTATACAGCAATGAAATAAATTTTTAATAGCAGTCACTTTGGTGTTTTTGTTGCCTTTAAAATATGGGAGGTATTTCTGCCACACACTGCATTAACAATAACAACAGCTACTACTACTATTAGTCTTCTAATAAAAGGACACACAAACTAATAAAAGAAATGACAAACAGAAGTAAAAGCTTTTTTTTTGTTTATTTGCCAAAGAAAATTAATCCTTGTTAGAGATTTATACTTGCTAAGTACTTTAAACTTTACTGAAAAGAATCTTTTGTTTGTGGTAACAAAGAAAACAAACTACATGATAATGGCTGAGAAAAGGACATCGGCAAATGCCCAATTCCTGGAGAACATAGATAGAAAATTCTCAGCCAAAGCACTTTAAGAAAAAACAAAAAAGGGTAAAAAAATTTTTTTTTGCTTCATAGACTTCAAGTCTCTTTGGGTTTATCCATCCACCTCCTATTCCTCCAACCAGTGTGCACAAGCACATACAAAGATATATGAAATTGATAACTCATTATATTTACTTAGTCTGATACAAGGCTCACAAGTGTGAGGTACCCAATTAGAAAAAGTATAATCATCAAGCTGAATTCAAATTCCCGCCTAATCTATTCCATTCACTTTTGCACTTATGTCTTTAGAAAAAGTATGAACAACTCTCCTCTCTTTAGCTATGGGTTCTCTAGCTTTGCATGGCAGCCAACCTATGTTGAATTCCAAACTGTGGAAAAGGCAATGGGAAGTCATTTCATTATCCTTCCCAAGAAGTCATAACAATTCCCAGATAATAAATCTATGGAGGACCATAAGTGCCAACATCATGAAAGGATATAGCTTTAAGAAAATGCATAATCTGAACTTGATGGCACTGTGTGGTTTGTTTACAAAATACCTGTAGAAAACAAATACTACATATTGTTCTTGACTTAAAAAGCTATAAAAATGTGTTATTCATTGTATTATAATAAGTAGTGTCATTATTTTACAAAGCTCAGATTGGTGTAGAATAGAGACAAATATAAGTTAGGAAGATTGTTTTGCATCAATATTCCAGGTAGAGAGGGTCTTCATGCATTGAAAATTAGTATTTAAACTCACATTAATTTAACAACACTGTTACCATTATATAATGGCATTTTAATGTTGAGAATATTCTTTTGCCATTGTAGACAGTATTAGCTTTTTTCATTTTTGGAAATCCATATTTCATCTCTCCTATAAGATGCTCATACATTTAAGCAGGTTTTCATTACACATGGATAAAGAAAGCAAAAACACATAGCATGACATTTTGATGTGTTACAAAAAAGTGGACACTAGCTTTGGTATGTCTAGATATCGGTCACAAAACAGTAAGTAACAGTAAGTATTACTAAAACAAACATTTCTCATCTCTGTTTTTCTATTCTATTTGCTTACATTTTATCAATTGGTTTAAAAGAGGATTTGACAAAAAATGCTACAAAGCAAAATTGATATTAAAGAAAGCCATTTTAAACCAAACTGCTAAGATTCTGAGAATTTCTCGTTCAGTGCCTGCATATGTCATAACTTTGACTTTACAATGGTGACTCTTTTCCAAAACAAAACTAATGCTATGTTCATGTTTTATCTCCCTTGACTTGAGAAATTGAACAATAATCAACAAAAACACTTTTATTAAGAAAAGAAACCAGGAAAAAATGTCCAAAAAATAAAATTATAGTGTAAGAATTTTATTCTTCAAACAGTTTTGATAAGAAGGGTAATTTTATTTTGTCACACTCACTTTAAACATTGATGATAAAGACAGAATTAAAATGTTCAAGACAACTGTGAACAGAAAAATAATTTTTCTTTATAATTTTTGTTTTGAGACACAATCCCTGTAGATTAAGTGAATGGTTCAGATGGCAGCGTTGCTTTGTGACCAATGAATGAATGCTGTTGGAGATTTGAATTTGTAAGGGTGTATGTGTGTGTGGTGATGACTGCCATATCCTCATCCCAGAATTCTGAGAGTAATTTCATGATAGATCTTTTTGAAAAATATTTTAAGTGTGCAAATTTGTTTTAATGCTTAGTGTACATTTAAAATATGTGTGCATGATTTAAAACAAAAAAAAGAATGTAACCTCTTGTATCATTCATGTTTTTTTAGACAGTTCAATATAAGTGTGTGAATAAAAAAACATACCAAAACTGACAAGAGATTCTTTTTTGTTAAGCTCTTAACTTCATCAGTAAATGTTCTAAAATATTCTCATTATGACACCCTTACATGTCTTTGTGCTTAACTGCCTGTGTATCGGTTCTAGTGAAATTTGTAAGACAAGGGAAATAACCACTTGAAACTCAAAGTGAAACAGTCTTGCTGACAGTTGGGTCTTTTGCTTACATTCTAGTATCTCTTCTCCCACTAAACTAAATGATGCAATGTCCTTTCAGGATGTATGGCGCCACACAATTTTTTTTACTTTATTTGTGAATTGCCATACTTTATTGGAAAAGATTGTGGATTGGTTTCTCATTGCTTTCCCCACAGTTTTGAATGTAGGCTAGTCCTTCTCGAAGACTAGGTGCTAGAGATCTCAGTCTACCATGCTGTTTAACCCATCATTTATGGGGGCAGAGACAAGATGGATTTGTAATTTTCCTAAGGGCATTTGTGTAAAAATGAATGCAACAAACTAGGCCAAAGTTTGAACTTAGTTTTTGTACCAATAAACAATACACTACCTGCACACGAATCTGATAAACTTCAGACAAGGTCAACATACCATTTTCTATTCCTCTGTTTAGCTATTATTGGTTAATATTACTCATTTTTATATACAAATGAAATCTTCTTAACATTTTAAGCAAGTTAAAATGTAAATATTTAATAGGCTTAAGAATACTGAAAACTAAAACTTTCAGGAGAATTTATTTTTGAAGTTTAAAACTTCCCTCTTAATTTCAGTGTCATTTATTGATAGTTTTGCTTTTTATTTTAGACATGAGGAATTCTCAATAGACAATGACTCATTTGACTTGTTTGGATGATTCTTCTTATCTTCATTATTGTAGATGTTATTATAGACACATTTCAGCCAACTATCCTCTGGTCATCTTCAAGTGTTCTTTATTTTAGCTGACATGAGATATGTTTCAATTATTGTGATTTGCAGGAGGGGGGATACTCCATGTGATGTCATTTCTTGTTCGTTCATACTGAAACATCATATGTATAATAACACCTACAATTGTGATACTATAGACACCCATGTAGAAAGGGAAGAGTTTTATATTGATTGCAAGTGTTTCTGCTTCATAGATCAATGGATGGTTCCATTTAAATTTTGGTCTTCTAAGTAGCATCCACTTTAACCAAAGGTAAATGGGAAATAGAATGGTCGATTTCTGGATATCAAGTGGCTACAAAACAAAAAATAGGATATATCTGGGTGCTGATCTATATTAACAGTCATGCTTGGGATTGGTGGAGAGTTTTGGTTCTTTGTTGACAGGAGATGAATGTGTCTGTTGAACAGTTCTGAAGCCTTGATTTCATACAGCCAGCCACCACATCAGGATGAGTAGATGAGCAAGGATTTGGTAAGTTGAAGAGCTGACCTGTTAGACTAACATAGCAGAAGTTGTCCCAAGGTAGCACCCACACAAGCAGGTGAAGTCTTGAATAAAACACCTACATAGAAACAGTGTTTGTATTCTTATTTCCCAACATGACATTTGTTTCTCATTGTGTTACCTTGTGAGCATGCAGCAGGCTCTTTCTCAGCTTTAATACACACTGACAAGATTCGATTGAAATGCAATGTCGTGTAATCATTGGACAGTTGGTGGAAAGATTGGGTGATGATCATATTGTTTAAACAGCAATGAATATGAAAAGAATAATTTGAAAAATCCAGAGCATTTATACTATTTACATTGTTTAGACTGTTGTTCTCATCTTTATTGTCATATTCATGAAGTTGGTATGCTCCAGCCTTCTCCAGGTGATATATGTTGGAATTTCAAACCAAACACTTTAATTTGTCCACCAGAGTAGATTGTTCTAGTTCCACATGCCATGCCTTTTCTGTACATCTCAGTTTCAGTTATTTCCCTTTAGTAACTCAACTCTCCAAGTTTTTGTTCACCTCTGCTATGATCAGGTATTGAACTCACAACTCTTTGGGTCAAGTCACTGAATTACTTCAGCTAATGCTTTTATCTACTGGGCCATATAATAGCTCAGAATTGTTAATCGGAGAACCAAGTTCCAATTCCATTTGGGTTAGTTATATTCACTCATACACAAAAACACTTGGGAAAGGTATGAATCCACCTCTTCTCCCTCAGCTATGGGTTAATTAGTAAGACTTGTATCATTAAATCATTATTATCTTCAAAAAAAAGAAATTCTTACAATCTAAAAATATTTTCTGGCTTATTTAAACCTGCAAAGGTTTGATAAGCTGTAGAAAATGAATTAATCAATCAATTAAAATTCAAAACAAAATTAGTTAACAAGCAATATAAACCCTCTCTGATAACCAAAATGTTGAAATCATCGGAAATTAGATTTGAAGGTACCAAAGGCAAAACTTATGTCTTTCAGGATGGAGTTGTCATTAGTTTATCAAATGTTGTCATCTAGTTGTTGTCAGCTCAATTCTAGGATCAGGTAATGAAATAATATATCTAGTGCAAGAATGAAGATTACAGGGACAAAAATAACACAATAATCAATACATATGAGATATACCAGCCAGAAATAATGAACATCTGAAGATGTCCTGAATCACTTTATCTCTAACATTTATAGCAACCAAAGATGAGAACAAAAGTTTGAATAAGTTCAATGTATTATTTATTTATTGTCTTAAAGAAGACAAAGATTAAAATTCATGCTATGGTTGTTACCTTTATTGATAACCGAGAAAAGAATCTCACTTCGTAAATATGCCAGCCATTTTCAAATTACTCAAAAGCATTTGAACTGCTAGGAAAACTCAATCTATTTGGAAAAGATTTTAGAATAATCCAGAATTTATACTCAGATCAAACCACCTACATACAGATAGAAACTGAATTGAGTATAGATATGCAAACATAGAAAGGGGCATAAAACAAGTATTTGTCTTTTCTCCAGACTTATTCAACCTTTACATCAAGGATATCCTAAGGGAGCTGGAGACACTACCAGGACTTATTATTGGTGGGTGTAATCTTAAGATATAAGATATGCCAATGACACTGTGTTGATAACTTTTGTGATGTCAATGAATAAACATTGTAGTAGAGACTTTGTAACCGTAGATACAACTAGAGTAACGCCATTGAACAATACTGGTGTAAGATGCCTTCGAATAGCACTCACACTAATAGTACTTGCTTGATAATACTCGCTTGAATAGTAATCCGTATAGTGATCCAAATAGGTGAATAGTATAGAAAATAGAAAACTGTATAGTAATAGAGGACAGAATAGAAATGGCGATCCGTATAGTAATAGAGGATAGACTAGAAATGATGATCATGTAGATGTCATGCTACTACCTACTTATGCATTTCTCCAATGGTCACATGATCCACTTAATTCAATAATGCCTGTGTTTGCTCTCTGGCAATCTACATTCAAACTACAGTGTTGGCAGAAACACTTTATTTCTATATAATAATAACTGACTTGGAAGGAAAACTACAGGACCTCCTCAACAGAATGGTAAAAGAAAGCAAGTAAAAGGATTAACTGCAAGAAGACAGAAAGTATGATCATCTGCAAGAGAAAAAGCCCCACATGTGAGTTACAAACTGGATATATCAACATCAAGCAGGTGCAAAAGTCTAAATATCTGGAAAGCGATTTAACAGAGAACAGAAAATGTGAAGCCAAGATCTGAATACATATTGGAGTAGTGAAAGAAGCATTCCAAAAGCTAAACCAGATGCTGAGAAATGGAAAAGTTTTGTTAGAAACAAAGAAAAGAGGGCTGGATATCCATCCTCTTAGGTGGCAGTGAATGTTGGTCAATCTCCCCCAGGATGAGGAAAAAACTAGAGGCAGCAGAAATGTGGTTCTACAGAAGGATAGTGGGAATTCCATGGACAGAGGAAGTAAGTGACAAGGAATTCTCAAAGAAAATGGCAACAGAAAGAACATTTATTCTCAAAATCAGGCAGAGATAGCTGAAATTCCTTGAACACATAATGAGGAAGGAGGGCTTAGAAAACTTAAGCCTCCTGGGCATATTGAGGGCAAGAGTGATAGGGGAATGCAGCAAGCCTGGCAAGCTTTTGTGAGTGGATGGCAGATTGTGGGGTTAGAACCTTAGCAAAGGAGAAAAACTTCTAAGAGCCACATGAGATAGGAAGATGTGGAGAACCATGATCGTCTTTGTTCTGAAGAGATGAATCATATAGAAGAAAAAGATTTAGCCCTTTAAGTTAGATTTAATATGTTATTAATGTAGTATTAAATTTGTTAACTATGCTGACTCGTGTGGTCCTACCTAGGATTGAACTCACCATCCTTGGCTAACAAATTCCTGAAGATATTAGACTCCTGCTCCTCAGCTTAATGGATGTGTTCTAAGCAGTGACAGTAGCTTGTCTCCCTTCCTACCAAAGTGGATTTAATCTTTAGCCATTATTTAAGTTTATTGAAATTTCTCCTCAGGGTGAATTTTTCTATTGTTTGACGAAGTGCTATCACTCAGTTTATTGATGAAGATCCTGTTTTATCAAAATTATTTACTATTGGCTCCAAATGTATGTAATATTTCAAATTAAATTTTTATGGCCTGTGTTTAGTCAACCTTTATTACATTGTATGTGACTTCATTTGCTATTAAAAAAAAGTTTATCCTGCCACTGAAGGTGACTCTGATCCCTGAATCTGAATTTCATAGTTGTGTTGTCATATCCTGCTATGGCAACAGAAAACACCTTTGAGTGAAATTAATAAGGTTACTGCAATTGAGAAGCATTGAAAAATAATGCAGGGGAAAGGGAAATATTAATATTAATAATGCAATGTGCTAAAGGTTAATTTAAAAGTACTGTCCAATCAAGATACTTCTTGCTTCTGGTTTAAGAAACTTAACACAGGAGCCTATCAATACACATAAAAAATCTGTAGTTGTTAGACTCTACATCCTCCTTATTTTAGGACCAGGTCACTATTATTTTTTCTTTATTAAATGCTATATCCCTTCAGAATGGCTCTCTACAAATATCCTTTCTTTATTATCTTTAAACTTGTTATAACTTCTTGGGAAAGATAGTGGAGTAGTTTTCCACTGCCTATTCTGTAGTTTTGAATTCAGAATTGTCTTTCTCCTAGAGCCTCCCAAGGCTGAGGAGGCCATTTTATGCTGCTATTTAACCTATAGCTGGAGGGGGAGAGAGACAGGTTCATGCCTTTCCTAAGAGCATTTATACAAAAGTAAACATAACAGACTAGGCCAAAATTTGAACTCAGCTAACATCATTAATAACCGTTACACTATCCACACATCTAGGTTGCTTTACTTTCGTTTATTTTCTTATTCTTCTTTCTTTTCCTTATTTGCTTATTGACTTAATATTCGGTTGCATTGTGACTGGACCCTAGCAAGCTTACAGCATTTTCCCTAAACCTTATCCTAAATTGATATTAATCTTGCCTTGTTTTGATATATTTAATTGCTTATTACACAAGTTCATCATTCTTTCTGAAAACTGCTACGAATTATTATATCATTCAGTTCTATCTAACATGTGACTCTCAAAGCAATTTTATGCAGTCTGTAACCATGACCGACTTAAAACGATGTAAACAAAAAATGAAAATGTCTGATGAACATTTACAAGATTTGGTGAGAACAGCAACAAACTCAGTACAAGCCAGAAATTAAAAAATAATGCAGCATCAATCCAAGGTCAAGTATCTCATTAATTGTACTTTGAAGAAAAACTTAATGTTTTTTTTGCTTACAACATCATTCTTTTATATGTAATTCATTTTGCAATTCTAAGAAGATAAAAAAAAAAGCTAAGATGGCTTTGATTTTAGTTATAGTGAAAGAGATGTAAAAAAAACAAAACAAATTATATCCTAAAATAATCATAATTTTTGTAAAACGCAGAAACTGCAGGCTGCAAAAGATTGGAGAGCACTGATCCAGATGAACCTATTTTTTACTGCTTTTTGATTTTGAATTTAAATTTATATGTGGTCATCATTCCATCTGGAGTTTTAAAGAAAATGCTTTCTGAAAATTACTCAAGACCAGAAATTTATTTCTCCAGCTATGGTATAAGCAGTTCTATTAAATAACAGCAAAAATCAGAAACATCAACTAAATTGGAGATTATATTGATTAAGGCATGTACAATTACACTATTATTATTATTATTTTTTTATTACTAGTTTTTACTTCATGTTATTATCGTTTCTTTTTAATGCAAGAATATGGATCTTTATACTATTCAACACAGAGTGTTATGAGAAAATGAGAGAATAATAATTGGGAGCAAAAAATATTAAAAAATGATAATAGTGAAAATTATTCATCTGAAAATGTTTTTCAAGCTGCGCTCTTTAAAAAAAAAGACAATTTAAATGTTAACGTGTAAAAATTTTCGCATTAAGGACACACACACACACACACACACACATAATTATTTATTTGAAAATTATAACATAAATATGTTATAAAATCACTACAAAAATAGCCATTTTGTTTCAACACTTCTGCTGTCTTATCAAGTGATGGTGGTTCTACATTCAACATCATCACTTGATAAGACACCAGAAGTGTTGAAACAAAATGGCTATTTTTGTAGTAATTTTATAACATATTTATGTTATAATTTTCAAATAAATAATTACATTTGCTCTAATCTGTATTGAGCACTCTTTTAAAAATAGTATTTGTTGGTTATTGGAATTTATTCCGAATACACCAATCCTATACTTGGATATATATATATATATATATATATATATATATATATATATAGTGATGAAAAGAATGTATATTTACTAATATATATTAGTAAATATACATTCTTTTCATCACTGGTAACATGACTCGGGGTTTGATGCACAACGCAATCTTCAGGTGCTGAGTAGATTAATATTATTAAGGCTTCCATTATTTTTAATCTTTTTTAAAAAAGAAAAAACCAACACATAATAATATTAACTATGAACACAGCCACGACATGCTGTGTTTGGAAAATAAAACATCCCTATAAATAAAGACAAAAGGAAAACTTATCTTAGCCGATGCATTTTGTCCTCTGAGGGACTTTATCAAGACAGATGTAATGATTTTATTTTGTGACAAGTATTTATATACAAGAGCAAAAATGTTATTGGTTGTTGGCTAAAATAAGTTTTCCTTTTGCCTTTAATTATATTGTCCCTTTACAGATATTCCCTATCTGAAACACACACACACACACATATATATAAAATAACATTTTAGTAAAATAAATTAACATATATATATATATATGTATATAAAAAAAAAAATTACCTCAACATAGAAGCCAATAGAAGGCTTCTATGTTGAGGCAATTTTTGTTTTTTTGCTGTAAAAAATACATATATTCTGTTATAATAAATACATTGAGCTCTGTGGATCAGTTTTATTAACAAATATTACTAGGATCCACCTGGATTATATACCAATGGATTTATTACCTGTACTATATATATATATATATATATATATATATATATATATATATATATATATAAAGAAACATAGTTTTAAGATATGCTCTGTTTATGGGATAAAGTGCTTATTGCTAAGTTTGCAATTAAATCATTGGAAATGAATGATCACATGCTACTTTTCTGAGGCTTTGTTAAATTTTACAATTGTAAGATATTACACTATAATTCTATAATTAGAAATTTAGTCTTTAGCCATCATTACCTACATGGTAAGCAGTAGCAAAGTAAATTGTTCAGTGTGAGTGGCAAAACTTCAAAAGGAGCCAAGACATGAGTACATGTTGGAAACAAATACATCAACAAGCATGACTGGTTAAAGAAGACACTTGTGAAGAAATATACAAATATTTATAACAAAAATGTTTTGATATCAACTGAAAGATTTGAAATAACTTTTATCTGGATAAATATATTTTTGTTTGAATTTTCTTTAAGTAACCTCAGTACCATCAAACAAAGCAGTGACATGAATAAAATACAATAACATTTTAAATAACATTGTGTATCAGGATTTACAGCAAACCCCAGAAACCTTTCCTGTTTGTATCTGAGGGAGCGTCTGTATCTAACTGCAATGACTCAATAATAAATTTAAATTAAATAATAATAAAAATAATACATTTAAAATTTAAATAAATATTCTGAGTAGAAAGTAAAATTAATTTTATTTTTTAAGTATTAGTGTTGGCTTTGAAAGTTATCCTGTCCCAGGTTGGCCTAATTTTCTCAAGCATTAGTCTGCTGAAAAGAGTAAATAATGTCCAAAGAATAAAATGCTGGTATGAAATCCTTTCCAAAGTTATAGAAATAAGGTTAGACACAGCCAACAGCCGTTATTAATATAAAAAGAAAAGAAAGAAAGAAGAAGAGAAAATAAGAAAGAAAGATGTGAAAACAAAAAAGAACTGAAATAGAAGAAAGGAAAAAAAAATTTACTAAAAACAGAATAGAAGCAGAAATTAATAAAAGAAGAAAATGAGAACAAAAAAGAAAAAGGAGAAAAGGAGAGGAAAAAGAAATGAATAATAAAGAGATTAAGGAAAGCAAATATTTATTATATACAAATACATATATTGATATAAAAGAGAAAGAAAAGAAAGAGAAAAGAAATGAAAGAGAGAAAAGAAAAGAAAGAGAGAAAGAAAAGAGAAAAGGAAAGAAAAGGGAAAGAAAAGAGAAAAAGAAAGAAAAGAAAGAGAAAGAAAAGAGAAATGAAAGAAAGAAAGGAAAAGAAAGAGAAATAAGAAAAGAAAGAGGTGAAAACATTTAAAAAGTGGATAAGAATTGAATAGTAAATGAAAAATCAAGAATAGAAGCAGAAAAAGAAAAAGGAATAATAATGAAAGAAAAATGAGAAAAAACGAAAAAACAAGTGAATAATAAAAATATCAAACAAGAGAAACAAAAAAGAAAACAAAAAGTATTGACAAAAAAAAAGAAAAATATGAAAAAAGATGAATAAAATAAAACACAATGAATAGAATAATAAAAAGAAATGCAAATAACCAAAGACTACTTTTTATAGATTCTAAAAACTGAAAGACTGAGTCAGGAGAAAGAGTACTTTAATAATGTAACCAATGTGTCCCAATAGCAATAATTGTAAAGATGTCTTATCTATTAATACAGTCATGTTGCCTTGAATTCAAGACTGTATTCTATTGATTGTCGATAATCTGCCTCAAAAATAAAGATTTAATTTAACAAACTACTAACAATTGAACATCAATGACATATCTCTGAACAATTTTTGCAACATCACCGAATTTGAGAAGCATTATTGAATTTATTGAAACAGTTCAAAAAATTCAAAGCCAAGCCAATATATATATATATATATATATAGCGAGAGAGAGAGAGAGAGAGAGAGGTATTTAAGCAGCAATAATTTATTTAGATATATTTTATTGAATTTGACAGACAACTCATACACTGACTTGAACAATTTGTTAAACAATTAAATAGACAGATGTCAGTCTAATTCAATAAAACCTATTTAAATATATATATATATATATATATATATATATATATATATATAGATAGATAGATAGATAGATAGATAGATAGATAGACAGACAGATAAAATAGTATTTACTAATTTAACTATAGATTTTTGTAGTGCCACAAAGACACAAGTTTTGTTTCAACCTTTTATGGGGAGAATGTCAGCGTTCTTTGAAAATTAGCATTCAAATTCCTGACATTTATCAAAACTTAATTACTAATAATGGTTGAAAATGGGTAACTAATTTGGTCACCAAATAAGCTTCTCTCTTGACATACACACACACACACATATATAATATGATAAAAATATAGTTTTATGGTATTCTATAATTATGGTTAATACAATTCTCCCAGCACAATGTAATTCTGTTTATTAAAAAATCTTTCAAAAATAAAATATACTTTTTCAAAAACTTTATTTCACAAAGATTAGCTGATTTCAAATTTAATTAATCTTATTTGAAACAGATATTACTTACTTTTGGTTTAAAATATCACAGAGAAGCATTTTTTAAAACAGAGGTAGGTGTTTTTATGAGGTCTTGAGAACTATCTCAATAGACTTATGTTTGGAAACTTTTACTATGGGGAACATATCTGTAAAAACTACTTGACAAATATAACGTGAGTGACTTTTTTATATAATTTTTAACAACCCAGTGATCTTAAATATTTAGCAAAAATGTGGTCTAATGTTTTATTAAATTTAAGTACTTCGGCTTTAAATTTACTATAGTTACTACTCTTATTTTCTGATAATGTCATGTATGGACATCCATATTTACAAAAATTGGCAATTTTATACACACACACACACACAAAAATTTAAAGATTAAGCTCTATGGAAATAAATTTCTCAAAATTCTATAAAAACTAAATAAATGGGGGGATAACAGATGTAAAAAAAAAAATATTTTCTAAAAAAAGAAACATTCCTAAAACAATTTAATTCATTTTTGAATAAATCTTGAAACTTAATAATAAAATCTGACAATTATTTTTGCAAGAATTTTTAAATTAATGTGTTTTTCACCACAAAAAAAAAAAATTTCCTATACTAATAATTTATGGTTACCAGCTGATGCAAGTAAAAAAAAAATTTCCTCTTTATAATAATATTTGATGATAGAACTTTGGGGTATTTTTCCATCATGTATGCTCATGTTTTAGCAAATCTTTGGGAGTACCTCCACACACACACACACACACACACACACACACACACACACACACACACACACACACACACACACACTATGTATATTTTGGCAGCATGTTTTCATTGAGGCATGTTTCATTGAATAGTTTAGACAGGTTTTGTCTGATTATTTTCAACATGATCCATCCACATTGTCAGATGAGCTTTCTGGTGTCAGTATTAAAATAAGAGAAGATATTACTGTGTTGATACATATTGTTTTATTCAGAGTACTTTCGACATTAACACAATGTCATCATCAGGGTGTTTTTAAGACATAAATTTTATTATTATTTTCAAAGACAAAATTGCTATGTTCATCTAATTAGCCAGTATTTGAATTTTATTTCATTATATATATATATATATATATATATATATATATATATATATATATATATATATATATATAACGTAAAAACAAACATAGGAAAAATATTCTTCAAACTTTTACACAAACACTTCCCGGAATCAAGCACCCTACACAAAATATTCAACAAAAACACAGTAAAAATCAGCTACAGTTGCACCGAGAACATGGCACAAATAATAAAAAAGCACAACAGGAAAATTATTAACAAACCACACGAACAAATTAAACCCACGTGCAACTGCAGAATAAAAAACAAATGTCCCTTAAACAGTAATTGTTTACAAAACAACGTAATCTACCAAGCCATGATAAAATCAGCAGATAATGAAGAAAAAGTATACATAGGAGTAACCGAAGGACCATGGAAACAAAGAAATTATGTACACAAAATATCTTTCACAAATAGTAAATATGTGAACAGCACAATGCTTTCTAAGTATATCTGAGAAATAAAAAACAAAACACACACCACACCAAAAATATCTTGGAAAATAATGAAAAAATCATTAGCCTACAACAACCTATCAAAAACTTGCAAACTTTGCTTGGAGGAAAAAATAGCTATCATTACCTTCCTAGATCAAAATAAATTATTAAATAAAAGATCCGAGCTAATCTCAAAATGCTGACATGAAAACAAATTTTTACTACGTAACTTAAAATAGAAAAATAAATAAATATATAAACAAACAAAACAACAATAAAATAAGCAAAATAAATTACTCCAAACAAATTACAAAACCACACCTGTTAGAATATGCAAAATAAAATCAAAACAAAAGAACGGACGAAAGTTATAACTGTTATATAACGATAAAAAATTAATAAAAGATAATATACTACGTTACTTAAAAATCGAAAGCCAAAAATATATAGTGTAACAAATAAATAACAACAAGTATAATAAATTGATCTAAATACATCCAAATATATAAATAAACTAACAACCGATTACGATAAACTAGCCGTTTAGAAAAAACAAATAAAGATAATCAACCCAAATAGATAAATTAAAAACTGTTCCGACCAAAATAATAGTAAGAACAAACCACAACATCCCACCCCAAAATTCAACAAATAGATTTAATCAATGACAAATAAACAAATATATAAGATAAAAAATAAAAATGAAAATAAATAAAAACAAGCAAAACAATTTGACCCAAATAAATAAGCAAACATCCGACTTCCAGTAAATGACCGCCATAATAGACTACCAACAATAAGCTATATAAACAAATTTTTACTACGTTAACAAAAAAACACCGATCAAAATAAAAAAAAAAATAAATAAATATATAAGATAAAAAATAAAAATAAAATTAAAAAAAACAAACAAAAAAACAAGCAAAATAATTTGACATAAATAAATAAACAAATAAGCGACTTCCGGTAAAAGTAACCGCCAAAATAGACTACCCATAATGCACCACTGACCCTTATATATAAATAGCCAAGAAAAATAACAGCACTAGCAGCCTGACGATTGCATGAAACAGACTTCCATGTCCACTTTTATATTTACACATGCTGTTATTTTTCTTCGCTATTTATATATACGGTTCAGTGGTGCATTGTGGGTAGTCTATTTTGGCGGTTATTTTACCGGAAGTCGATTATTTGTTTATTTATTTATTTGTGTCAAATTATTTTGCTTATTTTTATTTAATTTTATTTTTTATCTTATATATTTTTTATTTTTTTATTTTGATCGGTGTTTTTATTAACATAATAAAAATTTGTTTATATAGCTTATTTAATAGTTTTGTTTTGCAATTAAAGCTATTTGTTCAATTTTGGGGTTGATTGTTGTGGTTTGTTTTGACTATTATTTTGGCGGGAACAGTTTTTAATTTATTTATTTGGATTGATTATCTTTATTTGTTTTTTTTCTAAATGGCTAGTTTATCGGTATCGGTTGTTAGTTTATTTATATATTTGGATGTATTTAGATCAATTTATTATACTTGTTATTTATTTACATATATATATATATATATATATATATATATATATATATATATGATTATTTATTTAAATATTATAACATAAATATGTTATAAAATCACTACAAAAATAGCCATTGTGTTTCAACACTTCTGGTGTCTTATCAAGTGATGATGTTGAATGTAGAATAAATGGTTTTAAAAGTTTCAAATTAATTAACGATCCTTCGCTAGGGGTAAACGCTGTTACATAAGCTAGAATGACCAATCAAAATACAAGTACAAGTTTGGTTGTGTGTGTGTGTGTGTGTGTTCGTTTTTTTATCAAGGGTTGTGTCTCGTCACCGTTTTTTGTGTGTATATATATCTAAATATGTCTGGGCGCTTATGTATTATAACCTGAGTGCGTTTGGATTGTTTTACGTGAGAGGTGGTCATCACAGTTGAAGTAAACTGTAAAATGTATACATTTTTGTCTGGAGCTATCAACATCCTTTTTAACGTAATTTCAATGTAAAAATAAATTAAATAACGTATGTATTTTTTATTTTCTCCTAAGTAATTCTATAATTTTAAACTTAATAGAGATTAGATTTAGATTTCTAAATAGGTAATTTTTTACTTTTAATTTTAATTTCAAATTTTATAAATCTTTTAATATCCATGATAACCTTGCTTCATTGTCAAATTTTTTGAATTCTCATGTACTTGTATTTTGATTGGTCATTCTAGCTTATGTAACAGCGTTTACCCCTTTAATTATATCTGCTCTACTCTGTATTGAGCACTCTTTAAAGAATAATAATTGTTGGTTATTGGAATTTACTCCGTATATACCAATCCCACACTTGGGTATATATATATATATATATATATATATATATATATATATATATATATAATACTGTGGCTGCTTGGTGTTAGCCTCAGTGTCCAATTTTACATTTTATTTATAGCAGGAGAAACATTGTTAGATCTGATGTGCTTTTAGACTGTCTTGGTCACAAAGTGCATTAATGATTAATTTGAGAGCACATAAATTTCTCAAATATTCAGGCTGGTAGATGAAAATAAATAAACTATTTAATAAATAAATGGAGCATCCAATATGGGCATTCATTAAAAATAACATTTAAGTAATAAAATCTATCGGATTAATAAATGAAAATCCATCACTTCTTTAGAAATTGCTTTGTTTACATTAGGATATGAAACTGAACAGATATGAATGTTTCAAGATTCTGAGAAAGATTTGTGTTTATAAGGCACTATTTTTATTTAAATATATATATATATATATATATATAATAGTGTCAGTCACTGTGTGTTTATCTAAATCTAAAAATAAATACGCTAAAATTCACCTTCATCCCTGCCGTGCGCCAACGGCTTAGTGGTAGAATTTTCGACTGATGCCAATTCAGTCGGGTTTCGATCCTAGCTAAAGGCAACCGGACATCTAGCCACACTGATGAGCTGTGATACAGCGAAACAGTCTGTCTGTGGATGACAATAATATATATATAATATATATATAGTAGAGTAATACATTTCAGATGCAACAAGGAAGGTCTTCAGTGATGCACTGTCTTCATTGCCGATTTCGAGTTTTGCATCATATCGGCTCCAACAGCAACCCCGACCTAACTCCACAAGATTCAGGCCGCCTCCTTGATAGCGTTTTGCTATGCACTTAAAACATTGCAAAAAAGATAAATTAAGATATGGCTCGGATTCCGACCGTTCTTATTGACATACGTCAGTCAACATCAGCCAATGAAATATATATATATATATGTATATATTGAGTGTGGTGTAATACTATTTACAGGGCCTACACATAATACCCAGATCCTAGGCAGAGGTGCTGGGCAGATCTATACATCAATATAATCATCTCATTTTTGATGGGCACTATGCTAGTTAAAATATTAATTATTCTCTTGAATAGCAAACTAATCCAGTTTTGTCCATTTATTCTTCAGCCAGATAAGATAAGAAAAGTCTGACACTTCAGTAATAAGACCACTTATATGTAAGTAACAATTTGAAATACAGTGTAACCCGGATATAAGAGCGTTGTCGGGACTGGAGAAGAAGTATCTTATATCCGGGTTTCTCTTATATCAGGGTTTGGTCTATTATATATACATTAACACAGGCTCTAATTTGGGACCAGAGAAGACCTCTCTTATATCCGGGTTTCTCTTATATCCGGGTTTCTCTTATATCCGGGTTTGGTCTATTATATATATATTAACACAGGCTCTAATTTGGGACCAGAGAAGATCTCTCTTATATCCGGGTTTCTATTATATCCGGGTCTCTTATATCCGGGTTTGGTCTATTATATATACATTAACACAGGCTCTAATTTGGGACAAGAGAAAATCTCTCTTATATCCGGGTTTCTCTTATATCCGGGTCTCTTATATCCGGGTTACACTGCATCAAAAATAACAAAAGCTATATGTTCTATATTTATCTTGAACAAGTTTGCTGATAAGAGTCGAAATGTTCGTTTAACGCCAAATTCTTTGACGTCAGCAGATTAGCTTTGAACAAGAGAATAGAATGCAAGTTGCTACAAGGTTAATCCAATTCTGTCACAAGTCACAAACAATTATTTAACTATTACATTGTGCCTTTATATTTATTGCTCATGCGGCTTATCTCTTTTGTTTACTAATAAAACATTCCATGATTATAGTAACAGAAGGTATTACCTGATGCTAATAAATGAATATGTTTTGTGGTAACACAATAATGTAATACCGTATTTGTAAGTAGTTAGAACAGGTTGCTAATACTTTTTATTTCTTTTGCTTTGTGTTAGCTTTCTTTGGAAGTTTTTACTTTTAATTATTTAAAAAGCTTAGTTTTTTCTTACATGTGACAATAGAACTAATTTAATTGCATACATAAAAATCCTAGATTACTCAAGCAAAAAATTGCAAAATTTCTTAATTTTTCATCATTTTTGACAGTATCAGTTATTCTAGCCTTCTTTGCAGACTTTTCATTTTAATGATTTAATCATGTGATTAGCATTGTTTGTTACCCAATATTAGAGATGTATTCTTTGATTGCACCATCCATAACCCTCTTTGTTCATGCCACATTGCTAAATAGATTACAATATGCTATTAAATACATATCTCAGATGAAAAAAAAAATTTTGTTTTAATCATTTCACCCCCAAAACAAGGTGATAAAATCACTAAGACACAAAGGGTTACTGAGTGTGAAAGGATATGAGAAAAAGAAAAACATTATTAAGGAGAGAGAACAATAAAAGAACAGGACTTAAAAAGACAGAAGATAATGATTAAAATTGCATTTAAATTTTTAAAGATCAAACTTGCTGGAAAGCCAGAAGTTGGAAGAAAGTTCCACAAGTGAGAAATGTGAGAGAAGAAATTGTTAGCATAGAACTTACAGCCATTTCAACTGTAAAATGATGAGACCTATCTGCCAATCTAGTACTTCATAAACTTGAGCTACCAAAGAGGAAAGATCATCAGAATAATTACCAAGAAAGTATTTATAGAAAAGATACATGGAAGCTACATTACGGTGGTGGGAAAGAGACTGAAGACAAGATGCCAGGTCAAGACCAATAATATTGCAGATTCTTCTCTGGATTTTATTAAGAATCTCTAAATACATAGTAAAAGCACCAAACCACATGTGATAGCAATATTCAACGCACGGATGAATGGTAGATTTATAAATGTGTAAGGTAGATTCTGGCAAAAGAAATCGTCTAGCACGACATAGTGAAACAACTTTCCTAGCAGCAGACCTTGCAATTGATTCAGTATAATCTTTCCACTTTATGTCAGCAGAAAATGTTAGCCTGAAAAGGTGCAATGAGTCACTCTTCTGGAGGTTAGCATCAGCCATGCTTATGGAAGGCAAAACATATTCCCTAAGACAATTAAAAGAGAGCAGTTTTGTTTTGGGGCCATTAAAATTAATAAGCCATTTCTTGCCCCAGTTAACAAAAGGTCATTTTTTAGATCAGCTGCCAATTTGACCTTATCAGACTGATCAGACTTACCATTAAGACTGGAATAAATAGTTGAGTCATCAATATACAGTATGCGGCAAAAAATGGAGGCACCCATAGAAAGTCAATTTTTGTGTTTTTACCAAGACAATAGAATTTGTTTATTAATACGGGGTATTAATACAGGTGTACACAGGTACATTATAGAAGTCAAAAAATGATTTAGTATTTTGTTGGGTAACATTTTGCTTTAATAACGGCCTTAATTCTCTGTGGCATGCTGCAGACTAAATTCTTTATTAACGTCTTTTGCCTGATTTCTCTAGCATTCCTTTAATTCACAAAAAAGCTCATCTTCTGTATTACCTTTCCTATTATGGTCCCACTTGTCCATTATCACCCAAAGGTTTTCAATTGGGTTAAGATCAGGACTCTGACTAGGCCACTGGAAGAGATACAATTTACCCTCGTCATGTTTCCTCTCTAGATAACATTTATTCTTTAAGACAGTATGCTTAGGATCATTATCATTACTAAATCATTTTTTGACTTGTATAATGTACACCTGTATTAATACCCTGTATTAATAAATGAATTCTATTACACACTTGTCTTGGTAAAAATACAAAAATTGACTTTCTATAGGTGCATCCATTTTTTTGCCTCATACTATAAATACCGAGTTGAGAACTGACGACATCAGGAAAGTCATTGAAGAAAATTATGAAAAATGTAGGTCCAAGTTTTGAGCCTGGGGGATACCTACATTGATTCAAAAATATCTAGAAGAAAGCCATTCAAGACAACTTTCATTTTGAAATTTGATAAGAAAGGTTGCATCAGATCAAAAATTTGCCCAGAAATACCATAACCTTTCAACTTGTGAAGAAGATCAGCATGTTAAATCCTATCAAATTCCTTTGAGATATCCAAAGTAACAGCCTGATTTTCACTATTCTTATCTAAAGCTTGATAGACTCTTTCAACAATAACAGTTAACCTAGTGAAGTGAAAGCCGTATTGTTTGTCAGAAAGGAAATCCTGCATGGTGAGATGCTTAACCAATTCAGCGGTAGAAGGTTAATAGGCCAATTAGTTAGAAGAATCAGACAGTTCACTTGAGTTCTTAAAGACTGAAAATATAGAAGAGGATTTTCAACAAGCAGGAAAGTAAGAAGCAGCAAGGCATTTATTGTAGAGTTTAGAGAGAACAGGAGCCAGTTCAGGAGCATATTTATTAAGAACTATAGCAGGGATAACATCATGTGAACATGCTTTATGGGGATCCAGTTTAGAGATGATAGCAGAAATCATAGATGGTGTTATATGCATAACACTCAATAGAGACTCATTTCCAAGTGAAAGGTCAGACAAAAATACTCCAGATAAGCCAAGAGTAGAACTGGAAAAGAATTTACAAGCAAAACATACTGCTTTATCAGCAGATGATGTTAGCACCACAAATTGAGTGAAGAGAGGGATAGAAGGCTTACTCTTATTTAACACACTATTACAGAGCTGCCAGTAGTCATGGGAACCGAACCAAATCATACATTGCCACATTCTTTGTTCGTTGTAGAAAATTAGGAACAACATTGGATAGAGCCCTGGGGGGGGACACCTGCATTAATGCAAAAAGATCTAGATTGGCCGTTCAAGACAACTTCTATTTCACGATTTGCTAAGAAATACTGAATCAGTTCAAAAATTATTTTTGAAATATCATAATCTTTCAACTTCAAGACCAGCATGCCAAACACTGTCAAATGCCTTCAAGATATCCAAGACAGCAGCATGAGCTTCACCATTCTTATCTAAAGCTTGATAGACACTTTCAGTAATAACTGTTAATGCATCAATAATCGACTGAGAGAAGTAAAAGCCATGTTGATTATCCAAAAGAAGATCCTGCGAGGTGAGATGCCTGACCAATTCAGAGTTAATTAGAGTGTCTAGTACTTTTCCAAAAAGGAGTAGAAGGCTAATAGGCTGATAGAAGGATCAGGCAATTTGCATGAGTTCTGAAAGACTGAAACTACCAAGAAGCAGGAAAGCAAGAAGCAATAAGGCATTAATTGTACAGTTTAGAGAGAACAGGAGCCAGTTCAGGAGTACATTGCTTTGTGAGGATCCACTTTAAAGATGATAGCAGAAACCACGGATGGCCTTATATGCATATCACTCAGTAGAGATTCACTTCTAAGTGGAAAGGCAGGCAGGGATATTCCAGATGAGTCAAGAGTAGAACTGGAAAAGAATTTACAAGCAAAGCATCTTGTTTTGTCAGTAGATGATGTTAGCACCACAAATTGAGTGAAGAGAATAGGGATAGAAGACTTACTCTTATTTAACACACTATTGCCAGTGGTCATAGGAACCAAACAAAATTATACACTGCCACATTCTGTCAACAGATTGGAACAAAAATTTTGTTCGATTTTTGAGGTGAACAAAATCTATTAAAATATTGCCTCCTTATGTTGTTTAGAAATGCTACTATGAGTGATTTATATTTTTTCTTTCAGATTATAAGAATATTATTCATAATATAGTTTGGAACTTGCCCTTATGTTCATTCCAACTTAAGAATGCATTAGAAATGTTTTACTCTAAGGGTTTCATAAAGGTGTCATTGCAAATGCAGCAGCAAAATCTAATGTGCTTATGTGCTCAATATATTGAGTGAAAGAAATTGCAGTAGATGGCTTTCCTGTTTCAAAACTTAAAATTTTAGTTTAGAAGACAAGCGAAGGGACTCAATTCAGAGTATAGGATAGCGGTTGTAACTTTGGATGTGCGGACGGTGTAATGAATAACAGAGTTCATCACAAAGGGACGGATATTTCAACCTGAACGTCTGGAACCAATGCCTGGCAGTGTGTTCACTCACAGCATTATCCTCAAAGGCTTGATGTATTCAGCAACTTGAGGTGGCTGTGGACAAGCCCACCTCAAAGTCATAAAGCTGACAACCTCGAACGAACTGCTATCAACACTGCCTTGTTTTATTGCCATTACTCCAGCTATGACTGATGTGTGTGCACAATGCACCTGCACTGATCAAGAGCAATGCAACCCTGCCCCACTTCCAACACTTTTCTGGCATGTGACTCACTCATTTGCACATCAGTGAATACTTATTTCTACACAACGTAAAAAATGACAAGGAATTTTTTGGTTACCTTATAGTTCGGAACTTACCTCTATGTTCGTCCCAACTAAAGAACACATTCTAAATGTTGTATTCTATGAGTTTCATAAAAGTGATGACACAAGTGCAGCAGTAAAATCCCTCCAGTACACTTATGGGGTCGATGCATTGGATGTAAGGGAGGGAAGTTCCCATTTCAAAACTGGGAATTTTAATTCTATAGGATGAACCAAAGAAGGGTAATCCAAAAGGATTCAGTGGACAGGCTTGTTCCTGGGGATGAGAAATGGATTCTTTACCATAATGTTAAGCACCAGCATCAGTGGATTAGTTGCAGAAACTGACCTGCTCATCAACTGAGAAGAGAACTTTTCAAAAAAGATTATGCTGAGTGTATGGTGGGATATTCAAGGAAACATCCATTATGAACTGTTAGACAATAATCAAACAATCACTGATTTTTATTGCCAACAACTTCGTTATTTGAAAGCAGCTTTGGATAGAAAGTATCCATTCATAGTCAACAGAATGGGAGAAATCCTTCATTATGATAATGCCCATCCTTACGCTTCATGATATCTTAGAGGAGTCAGAAAAAATTGCTTTTTCTCCCATATTTCCTGACCTTGTTCCTTCTCATTATCACTTGTTTAGGGATTTGAAGAACCATTTGGATGGCCTCAGGTTGACATCAAAAGAAGAGAGTGAACATGAGTTGTTCTTGTATTTTACATCAAAACCTAAAGAATTTTACAAATGTGGCATCTATAAAATTGTTGATAGATTGAATGAGGTTCTAGGAAGCAATGGAGGTTATATTGATGATTAAATATTGTGCCTAGTAAAAAAGTGGTAAATTCAGAAAGACGTGAGACAACCATTGAAAACTGGTGATGACTGATATGACTGAAAAATTCAAGAAGAATTTCTGCACATTTCATTAATCCCTATGTCAGATGTTAACTTAACGTTCAAAATCAGTGAGTTGTTTAGCCATACGAGAAAGGCAGAACGAAAAGCAAAAGTTGTCTGCAAATAACCTTTATAACCTCTTATAACCTTTAAATAACAAATCACAAAATTGAGCAGCAATTAATCAATCATAAAAGAACCAATCAGGGTTAAGTAATTTCATGAGAGTTGAATGATTATTTAAGGTCATGAATATTCAAGAAATTTATTCAAGGTTATTCAAGGTCAATTATTCCTAAAAGATAAAACAGTGATAATAAATTTGCCTCTTTTTTACTGGTCACTCTGTAGATTGGTGGCAAGATTTAATCATTTTACAGTTGAAATTGCTAGATGTAACTATTAGTTCTATGCTGTTTCTTTTCTAGCGCTTCTTGCTTGTGGAACTCTGTTCTGGCATTTTGCTTTCCAGTCAACTTTGATCTTCAAAAATTTAAATGTAATGTCATTCATTATTGTCTGTCTTCTTAAGTCTTGTTCTTTTATTATTCTCTCTCCTTAACGCTGTTTTCTTTTTCTCTTATTCTTTCATACTTAGTAACCCCTTGCATCTTAGTGGCTTTATTGCCTTGCTTGAGGTGAAATGATTAAAATAAAAAACTCATTCCAACCGGATAATAAAAAATTAAGCAATTGAATAACGTATTTACTTAGTTCAGAGACGGGTGAAAACTTGCAAATTTAATTTTCACTGACAGAGTTAAAGCTCTTCTGAAATTGATAGATGTATAAATTATTTTACATGTAAATTACATTTTCTTTTTAATCATTTTACCCCAAGCCAAGTGACAATGCCAGTAAGATGTGTGAGGCTGCTGGGAGTGAAAGAGAATGAAAAGATTTTAAAAGAAACTGGAAACTCTAAGGGATAAACCTCTACTCCTGTTGAAAAGACCAGGGAGGAGTGGGAACCGGACTATAGGCGAACCTATGTACTCCTATTGAAAAGAAAAAAGAATAATAAATAATTAGTAAATAAAATTTCAGAGTTCTGATGGTGACATTAGACATATTGTACTGAAGTGAATTATTAAAATGTATAAACCAGAAAAGTTAGATTAGTGTAAGTGAATATTCAAGCAAGTGTAAAAATATTAGTGTAACCCGGATATAAGAGACCCTGATATAACAGAAACCCGGATATAAGAGAGATTTTCTCTGGTCCCAAATGAGAGCCTGTGTTAATGTATATATAATGGACAAAACCCTGATATAAGAGAAACCCGGATATAAGAGACTTCTTCACTGATCCCGACAACTATCTTATATCTGGGTTACACTGTATCTATAAAAAGTTGATAGTTCTGTATTCCTAAAAGAGATACACTTTCTCAGCTGGAAATAAGTTTGTTATACTTTAGGAGCTACTTCAGAAATTTTGTTCATGACACAAAATAAAGTGATGAAAAGAAATAAAAGACCAAACCAGTGAAATTGTGTGATAAGAAAGCATTAAAAGTACTTTAAGTTCATCATATTATTTTCTTTAAAATTTTATGTCATTTATAATTTACAATTATTATTTCTTTTTTCTTGGTTTTTGCCTATTGAGTATCAGGTAATCAAGCACTGTAAAAAGAGATTCTACAAACAAGGCACAGGGTTGGCTGTTTTCATTGCTGAGCATATCATCTACCTGTTAGTTATTTCTACAGCGTTAGAAAGGAATGCAGGGTAAGGAAAACATTTGTCAACAAAATACTATCAAAACAAATCCAAGACACAGTATCACATATTCATCTACACACACATACACCCATATATATACATACACACATGCATGTATATTATATACAAACCAATGCACACTTACATAGACAAACATGTATATCTACACGCATAGGTTGTTTACTTAGTCATGATTTGGTTCCATGTTAGATAAGTAATGATATGAATATGGCTATTTACAGGACTGTATCTAAGACTTAAATTCAAAGATGCACAAATTATGGGGAAGCCTGTACTTAAGGCAAAGTATGAATACAATTTCTACAATATTTTATATTTAATTTTTAACTTTGATTTGGAATGTCTGCATAAAGTACAGAAACAATTGCTTCAATTCTATCTATCTGAGTCTGTTCATATCTATCTATCTGAGTCTGTTCATATCTATCTATCTGAGTCTGTTTATATCTATCTGAATCTGTTCATATCTATCTATCTATCTATCTATCTATCTATCTATCTATCTATCTATCTGAGTCTGTCGATATCTATCTATCTAGCTAGCTAGCTAGCGAGCTAGCTGTCTCAGTTTTTCATATCTAAAGATGTTCTTATCTCTATCTCTCTTTAACTGTCTGTTTGTCTGTCTCTCTCTCTCTCTCTCTCTATATATATATATAGGATTAATAGAAATCACTTAGCTGATTGATGTTATATTCATCACCTACATATATATATATATATATATATATATATATATATATATATATATAAAGAAATATAGTCATAAGGTGTGCTATATTTATGGGATAAAGTGCTCAATATCAGAGATAGAGTGTGTGTAAATATAAAAGTAAACATAGAAGTCAACACTTAGAGGCGACCGTCTATTTCATGCTAGATGCAATCGTCAGGCCTGACAATTGCATCTAGCATGAAACAGACGGTCGCCTCTAAGTGTTGACTTCTATGTTCACTTTTATATTTATATATATATATATATATATTTATATATGACAAAAATATAGTTTTATGGTATGCTATATTTATGGGATAAAGTGCTCAATATCAGAGATAGAGTGTATGTAAATATAAAAGTGGATACTGATGTCAACACCCAATAGCAACCGTCTGTTCATGCATCAGCCTTTAACCTTCATGGTTAAAGCATGAAATAGACTGTCACTGCTTGGTGTTGACAGTTTACACTTTATATATATTTTATATATATATATATATATATATATATATATATATATATATATATATATATATATATATATATATATATCAGTCTGTTCATATATATCCTGTCTGTTTACATATGTCAGTCTGTTCATATCTATCTATCTATGGTCATTATCTATCTATCTATCTATCTATCTATCTCAAACTCATCTATCCTTGCCTATTTATATTTATCCAGTTCTCAATTATTTATATCCTTTATCTAACTCAATCTGTTCATATCTATCTATCTATCTATCTATCTACGTCTGTTCATATCTATCTCAGTCTGCTCATACATACCTATCTATCTATATCAGTCTGCTCATATCTATCTATCTATCTATCTATCTATCTCAGTTTGTTCATATCTATCTATTGATCCCTTGTGTATAAGCATTTGTGTAAGTACTGAGGTATTATGAAGCAAGAAATTAATTAAAATAATTTTTATAAAAATATAACAGTTCTGTATTTTTTTAACGTACTTCAAAATATGTATTCCATCTTCAATATTAAATATACATAACTAAAATATTGAACAATAAATTTGAAAAATCTATATTCATCAAAATATTTAAAATGAGAGTATTATATAAAAGATTAAAAAATTAGAAATCTTTGAAAATTAAAGAAAAAAATTCAGAATTTTCGAAGAAAAGTTAGATGGTTAAAAGAATCTTTTCTTTTTAAAAAGTTGTAAAAAACATGAAAGAAATTGTGACCAATAAACTGCCTCAGTTCATTCCCAACAATACAAACTACATTGTCTCTTCCTTACAGATTGTTTACCTGAACAAGGCTGTTGAATGAATTGGTAACAACAAAAGCATCACAAACCATCAGTTCAGTAGGTCAAACAACATTTCATAAAGATTCTTCTCAAAATTATAAAAATATTTGTATTTACTATGAGATTTTTTAAAACTTGAAACAAAACGAATCATATTGAAAGATAAGATGCAGGGAAGATAACTCTTGGAATAAAATCACATTCAGTTACACACACATGTGTGCGTGCAAATTGTGTGTGTGTGCAAGCAAAGACACCTGTCTATATGAACAGATTACACACTAACAAACCCATAGTGTGTGTCAAAAATATTATCTTTTATATTATCTTTATATCTTTTATATATCTATAATTATATATATATATATACAGAATAAATCCATTGGTATATAATCCAAGGATCTTAGTAATATCAAATATTAAAACTGATCCACAAAAAGAGCTGAATGTATTTATTATATCAGAGCATATAAATTACACATCAAAATCCAAAATTACCTTATATGGAAGGGTATATGGATCTATCTGAACCAACAAGAAATACATTAGTCTTATTCAACCCCTGTGTATAGACTGTGTTCATGTTGGAATTTGAAATTTAAAATTTAACTTTGATAGCAGCTGAAAAATTGGTACAGAATTTATCCATTTTGATGTTTCTGTCAGATGAAATGCCCTAGTTGGTGGTAAGGGAAGGGTTGGAGGGAAGAGGTTTTACAAAATTAACCCAGATATTAATCTAATGACATTAAATTGCAGTTATATGAAGAATGAGGTGTAAATTGAAATTAAAAGAGGGCCAAAAACGGAGTTTTATATATAGAAAAAAAAATTTAATTATATTAAAAATGTTAGGTTCCTACTTAAAAAATAGCAAATTATACTTAAAAATGAGATATATTAAAAAGATTAAAAATAAATCATATTTAGATAATTTATATTAAATTTAAGTAACGATATAATTAAAAAATTACAACAACAACACATCTTTTAAATGAAACATAAAAGGTTATTTTCTGAAGGAAAAGTAGAAGCAGAACATCATTTAAAATAACATTTATATATTTTTTTCAAAAATATACAATGACAATAAAATGTTTAATATTCCTTGCAGTGAAGTTTGTTTTCTAAAGTAATTAAGTGTTCTTAGTGCAATGTGAAATGTGTGGATAAACTTACTTTATGACAGTCAGTCTAATGTGTTTTTGAATTCATAGACAAAAGGCTTTATCAGTAGTTGCTGGTTAATCCCTTCTATTGTGTGCTTGGACAAGGCCTTAGTTGGCAGCTGTTGACTGTCATCTCTTTCATAGTTTTTTTGTGTGTGTGTGCATATGTGTAAACCAAGCTGGCCGCTGAAATTGTTTTGAGCCTCAAGAAACAGTATACTTCTATTTTTATATCTATAAGGGAATTCAAAGTCTATTTTCACATAGAGGTGTGAATGTTTTGAATACCAGGTTTTCATTCATTAGAAAATAATTTCACATTGGCTCACAAAAATCTTTTTCTCAAATTTTGGGGAGTGGTGAAAGGAGTTATTATTGTTATTTTCTAAATGGTCCAAAAGTAACATGTGGTAGATTTTCAACTATGTTTGCCACCACCTACAACTCCTTGAGCGCTTCTATCAGTGCTGTCTCCATACCATCCTTGACATTCACTGAAATGACTATGTCACCAATGTTGAGGTCCTCGACCAGGCAAAAATCACTAGCATTGAAGCCATGTTGCTGAAATCACAGCTACACTGGGGGACCATCGCCTACCCAGGATAGCCTTGTGTGGTGTACTCTCCACTGGCCACTGTGACAGGGAGGCACCAAGGAAGCATTATAAGGACTCCCTCAAGAAGACCCTCAGTACCTGCCACATTGACCATTGCCAGTGGTTGACACATGCTGCTGACTGTCAAGACTGGCGCTGCATTGTCCACCAGGCCATCTCCGCCTTTGAGAACTCTTGCAGGCCAACCTGAAGGAGAAATGCCACAAGGAGGAAGGACTAGGAAGCCTCAGCAGCTATACTAGACCTGACCTTTAATTGCAGTCGCTGCGGCCAGACTTACTTGTCCTGTATCGGCCTGATCGGCCATCAGCGTGCTTGCAGTTGGGTGCAGACAGGCCACTTCATAAATCTTCGTTCGTGAAGCCAAGCCAAGAAGAAATGATTGTTTATCAAACAAACCTTCTGATTTTACTGGTTGAAAAATATGTATGGGATCTAATTCTTATACTCCATCACTTGTAATATGCATTTATATGCTTTGTCATGGGTGTGTGAGATCATCACTTGTTGAAGTGTGTGGTCGGCTGTGTGTTGGTGAAAAAGGGTCCGCAAACAAAACTCTTCAGAAGATAGTAAGTTGACAACAAAGGTATACAAGCAAGAAGACAAATATGTGTGTAACAAATGAATGTGAAAACATTTTGGGTGTATGTGCAGTGAGTGAATGTGTATATGTATGCGCGTGTTTATTGTTCGTGCATTTCCCAAAAGGGAAGCGTGTTCTCCGTGAGAAATTACATGTTGATGAAAAAGCGGATAAGATCAGAAGAGAATGATAAAAAATTATCGCAGTGTATTTATAGTCTTGAGAGCATCCCATAGGAGCAGTTTCAAAAATTAGGAGGTAACCTGACACATATTATGCACTTAAAAAATTGTTAATTGATATTTTTTTGCATATGGGTAAAAGCCCGATAATGTATATCAATCACATGTGTCCATGGATTCTTACAATGTATGTATATATATGCTCTTTTCTAAAATTTTACAAATTTGGATATTTTTTATTCTGATTTTTTCTTAAACTGCAGAGAAAATTTTAAGTACTAGTTTCTCTTCTTGGTCATTTTTATTTTTTTTAATTTCTCATTTAAGAGATTTTATTCAGTTCTGAAATGAACTAACAAATATAACACTAATTAAAAAAAGGAAAAAATATTTATTTTTAGAAAATGAATCAACCATTTAGAAGTTACTTTGTTTAAATGGATTTTTTAGTAAAATTGAAGTCCTTGAATGAATTTGCTCAAAAGATTCAATAGATTCAGAGTATTTTAAAAAAAAAATGATTTATGAGACAAAGACATTTAGTCTGACAAAAACTTATAGCGGTGGCACCAATGAGGTTTTATCTGCAAAAAGTAGTGACATAATTTTCGTTTGGTAAGAGTTATCGAACTTGGTGTAATTGGGGGCGCTTCAATTTGCTTTCTTCAAGGCAAGGTGTCATCATGGCTGATACATTTGGGGATGATCTTTTCGACGTTTTTGAATCTCAACCTGATAATTCTAAAGAAACGAGTCAACCAGTCCAGGAAGAGAACAATCCGAATACGGATAACAAAAGGTAATGACCTATTTTCGACTGAAAAAAATCTACTTCCACGTGGATACCTTGTTGTTCTTATTCACACCACGTGTCTCGTATTCTGACTGACTAAAAACCTTATCTATAGCAGTTATTTTTAATATTTATTTATATTTGTGCTTGTCTTTGAATTTTATTAACTTCCAGGTTTG
The DNA here is from genome assembly GCA_964036315.1 of Acanthosepion esculentum. Taxonomy (NCBI): domain Eukaryota; kingdom Metazoa; phylum Mollusca; class Cephalopoda; order Sepiida; family Sepiidae; genus Acanthosepion; species Acanthosepion esculentum. The sequence continues at coordinate 20,022,933 of OZ038484.1, forward strand.
AGCTAGAAAATGGTGGATAAAGTTATTAAGTTAATCAAACAAAATATTTTTGCAATTCTGCAGTGTGTGTGTCGAATTTTCTTGCAATCTCTGTCTCGTTTCGCGGAAAAGAAAAAACGAAACTAGTTACAAAATCGCATTTGTCTTGTGTTTTTATTGTTTTTGAATTTTTTTTTTTTGTTTTTCACTTGATATATTGCAAATTTTGTGTTTGTCAACATTTTATTTTTGTTGATTTCTTCATTGCTCTTGTTTTTCAAACGTATTTTAAATAATATTTTTATTTCCGGAAACCGGAAATACTTTTAGTTTTGTCTGATTGGATGATGCTGGGAAAATATGGCTAAGGCAGTCTTGCTTTACCAAATGTTTCCAACTTCGATTTCTTTCTTTGTTTTTCGTTTAATATATTTTTGAATTTGGAATTTTTAATTAAAGAAAAAGAGTAAAAAAAAAAATGTCTGGATATTTTGATGTTGAAATGCAAAACTGAATAAAGAAGGAAAGCTAAAAAAAACAAAACAACAACATATACAAACAATGTATGTTATTTTTTTCTAATCATATAGAGAAATTATTTAAGATTTATTAATTACTCACAAACCAAATTCATCAATTAAATTTATTTTTTAAGGTTAAGCCTTTCTAACACAGTTCTACTTTCTCTGATTGATTTGAGATAATAAAAAAAAATCAAAAACATACCTAACATGAAGTGAAGTTTAATCCTTTTCTTTTCTCTAACGTAAATAATCGGTAAAAAATGTTTTCAATAATATACAAACTTCCTCAACATGGTTTGACCACCGTTTTTAGTACCTGATTCTGAAGGTGGGCCACGACTTTAATAAAACAAGTGATTAAATGTAAAATGGAATAAGCCTGAAATAAATTGAGTAAATAAATAAAAATAGTGATGCAATAATCCCCTCTCAGTTAGACCTCGCTGAACAACAATCATATCATCAATTGATTTGAATTATTTCTTACTATTGTTAATTAATTGTAATTTAAATTGAATATGCATCCTTCTTCTTCTAAAAAAATACAATTATAAACTAACGAGGCGTGTTATCATTTTTATTTATGCTTAATTAGCTACCCTCTTTCTTTTTTCTCTCTTTTTTTTTTTTTTTTTTTTTTTTTTTTTTACCTGAGGTTTTAAAACGCGTTTTAAAAATAAAATATTTCTTGAAACTTTTATTTTAGAATTGCAAGCTAATAGATTGAATTTAATTGTCTTTCCAACAAACAAAATATTTTACTGTTTCAAATTGAATTTACATTGATTGGAATTAATTTTTTCTGATTATCAGTAAAGTCGATAGAATCGTTTGTTGACAAATCTGCCAACACAACACAATTGTCTTCTTTCTTTCTTTTTTTTTTTTTAGTTAGACCCCCCCCATACCTTAAAATCAGCGCTGAATTGTAACATACAAAACTCAATAAAACAAAGATATTATTTAATTTCAAGAGTTTTTAGATGCTTTTACTTATTTTTATGAATATGGATAATATTGTTAGAAAGCAAAACTTTTTTGATAAAAAATTAATTTTTACAACATTTATTTATTATTTATACATTAAAGTTCATATTCTAAAATTAATGAAAATGGTGTACACTTTAGTTGATGGTGTTATTAAGTAGATCTATCTATCTATCTATCTATCTATCTTTCTTTACAGATTATAAATTGTAAATCGGCAAGCCTTGATTAGATAAAAATCTAATATAATATGGGGTTTTTTTTTTGTGTCCATAAAACATCTGTAATGCACAGAAGACCAAAAGCAGCATGAATACAATAAAATGTCACATGGTTTACATTGGTATCTAAACATTGTAATAAATTATATTTTATGTACACTTATAAAATTTCATAAGAAATGTACTTATTAATTAGGTACTTTTCTTATGAAATTTTATCTCGTCAACACTCTTATTTCTTTCTTTTTTTTTTTTATAGTATTTTTTTTCATAAAGCATCGTAAACATAAAGGTGGAAAGCTAAGTACCAAAAAAAAATTAGTGCGCTGAAACTTTTCCTTAGAAATAATGAAGTAAATAAGTTGGTTCACTTAAAGCTAAATTATCACTTCTGTCCTTCCATACGATAAGTTTTCCTTATGTAAGCTGTCAATACATAATGAAATTAACATTTGTCAATCACCACCGCTGTTAAGACCTGCTTTTTCTTATTTTAAACTACAGTTTGGTGCAGAAAGTATGTAATGTTTGTTTTAAAATATATTAAATGAACTTTATAATTTCTAATTTTCTTAAAATAAATTTAATAAACAGTATAATTGATTTTTGACATAATTTTAAATGGAAAAAATCACTTTTGTTTACAAAATTAAGAAAAATGTCTGACAATCAATTTTGTGTTAATTTTCCTGACAAAAAATAAAAACGATTTTTAACGGAAATTTTGGGCGTGTTAGGAACGATTAAAAAATGTAAAAAAAAAAAAATAACCAAAAAATACTTTGCTCTTTCCTCTTGATATAACATCAAAAATAATTTATTATGAAATAACTGCTTAAAATATTTTGTTAATTTTAAAAAATTACCTGGTAGTTAAAAAACAAAATGTTTTTACTTAGAATTCGTAATTTTATGTCAATTCTGGTCCACCATATTTAACCTATCAAAACCTTTGGCCATCAATATATTGATGAAGATGTGAGAATAACAAAACCCTATGGTCAAGAAATGCTTGTATAGAAAATTTTATGCTATAAGTAAGTAATATTTATTTCAGAACAGATAATTTACCTTTAAATTTGCTAATTTTCTGCAAATAACATTTCAGAAATATATATTTTATTTTTGCAAGATTTTTAAAACAGAATTGTTTACTAATCTGTCAAAAATGGCTGTTTCAATTGGTTTTGCTTAAAAAAAAAAATCAACTAAAAATCATGTTAATTTGTATTTGAAATACACCACAATATTTTGCTTTCTGGAATTAGAAAATTTAATCCTTTAGCTTTCAATTAAAGCTAAAATGTAAGCTTCAAGAAAGATTTTTCATTGACAAAAAATCACTCAAACCTTAGATATACCGAATTATTGGAGATACCTACTAACGAGTAATCTTTAAAATTTAAAATAGTTTAAGCATTCTAATATTTTACTGAATTTTAGGTACTTTTGATTTATAGTCTAACTAATGGAGACACTTGTTGAGAAAATATTAGAAAATTAACAATAAATTTAAAATTTAATATAATTATCAATCCTATTTTCTGATAACATCATGTACAGATGTCTATATTTACAAATCATTATATTTATACACAAAAAATTCAAAATTCTTTTTTAAATACTGGGGTTGATGAATTGTAAGCTTATCCATTTATGATTTAGTAAATGTAGTTTTTATTTAACAATATCACTTGACTGATACAAGTTAATACAAAATTTTAAAAGTTTGAAAATTTTAATTAGAATAATTCTAATTAAAATGTTATATATGTGTGCATGTATGTTTATTTTTAAGATTTTCAAAAAAGAGAAAGTTTCAATATAATTTCATTCATTTGCAAATAATAACTGAAAGTTTCATTAAAATATGAAAATTGTCTGATTTTTCAAGAATCCCCCCCACACACCAGAAATATGTTAAAAGCAACAAATATGAGCTAAAATGTATACATAATAATAATAATAGAAATATTCCAGAAGAACAACAACTGTAATACTGTTTCTTTTGTTGTTTGTATTTAATTATTCTGTTTCTTTGTTAATTAGAGCTGAAGATTTACTTCGAAGTATTGTTCAGAAGAGAGAGTCTCCAGACAGCAGCAAAGATGATACACCAACAAAGAAGCACAAGGCTGACGAGGATATCACGTAAGTTTGCATTCGAGGTAGGGGAGGAGGTGCAGAAAAGTTCTTTGCCTAACCTACTTCCTAAAATTTGATAATCATCAGAAGTTACTTTTGAATTGCCTTTTTGATCAGGCCAGGACTTTTTCAGCATCCTTTTTGTGTGTATTACAACTTCATCAATGTGAGAGACGCTGTATCCAGGGGGGCAATCTTCTATTTACAGTCACACATTTTAAGAAACACATAGTGACATCATTTATTTATTTTCAAATTGCCATTTATGCAGAAATATAAATGGGTGGCTACCCAATTTTTCAAGCACACCTATCTTCTGGGCAACTTACCAGATACCCACTCGGACATATTTGTGTTTGTTCAACACCCATGGAGCAAATAGGCTTAGTGGACCTAAGTTACATCTGGGAGAGAATGCATGATCAACAGATTGAACAAACCCTTGGTCACGATGACTTATGACTTCATGTTAGCACAATTATCAGCAGCTTCCAAACACTTGCATCTACTCAGTTACACTCGGAAGGCTTTGGTCAAACCATAGTGTTGTTTTCAGGCATTTTTTTAAAGGTGCTGCCTGTTGTGACCACATCCCTCCCCCAGATACTCCCAATCATATGCACATATATAGTTCTGATTTATTTTATATATTTTCCTATTATTTCTGAATATTTGTTTATGATTGGTCATTGGGGAAATGTATTTTTCCTTTCACTGACTGAAATAAAATAAAAAATTGTGGCGAAAGAGAAAGTCACTTACCGAGAAAAGGCGCACGTGTGTTCTGTACGATATGCTGAAGACAAAATAACCAAAATAGAAACAAGTCTAGTGGCAACTATTTCCATAAAATATCAAGTGGGATGTGTCACAGGGATTAGAAGCCTGTGCGTGATTTGTATTGATGGGATGCCACGCCATGTGAGGGATCTGCACCCCTTTGTCGGTTCAAACGCATCAACAAGTGATGTCGACGGCGGGTCCTCTAACGATGACGGACTGAGACGGAATGAGAGATTCCTCGAGTATGTCCTGAAGAAAACTATGCTCAGCCTAGTGGATATACTTCTGATGTCCCTCTGGGGGGCAATTCATCAGCTGAGGAAACGGTAGTTGTTCCTTTGAGAGGAAGCACAAGGCTTAAGAGACCCGCCCCTGCTTGTTATAAGTGTAATCATGAGATGGTGGGGGGAGTGAGAGAAAAGCATGTGTGTTCTGTACGATATGCTGAAGACAAAATAACCAAATTAGAAACAAGTCAGTTGTAGCTGTGGCCATACATGCATCTTGCATATGCTAATATTGTGTGTCCTCTCCAAACCTGTCAACCAATGAAAAATTTTTTCTGTCGATAAAAGCGGTTAGTGTTCTTGAATTGAAAAGTTGTTTATTTTTCTACCTCATCTGTCAGCTTGCGTGTTGGATTGCTGACCGTTTACATGTATTGGAATTTGTGACATTGGACCAGCAATTCATGATTTCAACATTTTAACCTGCCCCTGGATCTATGAGTTTGGACTTGCAATTTGTTTATTTTGCTGTGGAATTGGGCTGCTATATTAATTTTTGAACAAAATTAAAGGCAGATTTCTGTGATTGTAATTTCCTTTTCAGTGAGAATTCTGATATTTTAATTTGATAAAGTATCTCTATATTTTTCTATGGCATATAAAGACAACAAAATGATGTTTTGTGCCATATTGTGTTTTATTTATAACCTAAAATTAATTTGTATTGCTATATTTGTTATTGAGATTAATGTACTTTGATGGATAAAATTTTACTTTTCAGACTGGCCCCTGAAATCATGCCACGAATCCAAGTTCATAAAGTTGAAACTTTGGAGTCCTGCACCCATGAGGTAAATGTATATGTAAAATTATAACAAATCTCATTCCTAAATAAATTTAATATGAAATAATGAATGCACTCTCACAAGATTTCTATGTTAATCATTGTATCTTAAATGAATGCCAAATGTTTACACAAAAAGAAAACTTCTTTTTTTTTTTTTTTTTCACGTTGACCTGTATAAATTGCAACATAAATATTCTTGCTTTTTCAAGCACAAAATTCATTCAAATACAGATGTCAGGCAAAATCCTTTACCTCTTTCGTGTGTTGTACAGATAAAAATAAAATCATTGAAAAGAAAAAAACATTGGAATTGAAAACTACCTGCGTTTTTGTATGAAATAACCCCTAAAGGTTTGATACCATTTTTAAGCTTATGTTAACATTAAAATAATTAAATTTTCACTTTTTTTTTTTTTTTTTTTTTTTTTTTTTTTCCCTTTTCCTAATTTTAGGTAGCAATTCCACCTGATGAAGAATTTATCCCTTTGAAGCCTCCACCAGAAAAACCTGCTCAAGAGTTTCCATTTATTCTTGATCCTTTCCAAAAAGAAGCTTTGCTATGCTTGGAGAACAACCAATCTGTGCTTGTTTCAGCTCACACATCTGCAGGAAAAACTGTCGTTGCTGTGTAAGTTCTCATTTTCAACTTCTATTGGCTTACGACTAACATTGAAAAAGCAGTTCTCATATTATCACTGAAGTTAAGCAACATTGAACTTGGTTACTACCTAGATGGGTGACGGCATGGACATGCCAGGAGCTGTAAGCTTGGATGTGCAGGTGAGGGTAATAGATGATGGCATTGAATTGGAATTTGGAGAGCCGGGTTCCATTTCCAATTGGGTTCATTGTATTCACTTATGCACAAATACCCTTGGGAAAAGTATGAATCCACCAGTTCGCCACCTATCTATAGTTAATTAGTAGGATTTGTATCAGTAAATCATGTATACGAGAAATTCTTACAATCTAAAGATATTTTGTGGTTTAAATAATCTTCAATGGTTTGATAAGCCATAAAAACAAATCAACTTCATATTTGAATGAAAGAAAAGTTAGTTTTCTTACCAAGGAAGACAATGTTTTATTTTGATAACATTTCAGTTATGAATATGAAAGATTTTGCGGGCTTTTTTCTTTATAAATCTTCAACAAAACAATTATAGTGGATTGTGACTCATATAAAGGTTAAAAGTGAAGTTAATACAGTTTTATATATATATATATATATATATATATATATATATATATATATATATATATATATATATATAGTGAATTTTTGCCATTATGTAACTCCTTTCTTTCTCTCTTTGCAATTCTTCCATGTTTATTTCACATGTTATACTTGATACATATTAAAAATATTCAGTAGCATGTCTGTGTTTGCAATTATTTTATCATTTAATAAGCATCCAACGACAATTAGCATATTTTTTTAAAAAAATTAAGTTTTTCAGATGCCTTTAAAATCTCATTACACATAACATTGCCGTTACTAATTTGCCGAGATGTATTGCATTCTGAAATTTTTCTTAAGGGTCGATAGTTAACTTTAAGGTTTTGTTAGCAAATGGCATGGATGGGAAATAAATAAGAATTGGGAAAGAGGAGGATATATTTGTGGAGAATTGGTCATGGCTGTTAATGCTTCATCTGATAGAAAATAATTTGAGATGAAAAGTGTCTTGTTTACAAATACTTTATAAATATCAGTGGCATTTCCTGCTGTCAAACCTCCTTTTGATTGTTTTTTTCTATCCTCTATTTCCAAACATTGATTTGTGAAATTTCAAATGTCTTTATCATCACTGAAGTAATCAATTCCTTTATTGCAATGCTTTTGACTGCTTCTAATGTGCAATGTTTGGAAATACTGAAAAGGTCTTTTCAGTGTTCCCTTGTATTACAGCATATGCAACATTTTATATGCAATATAAAATAACCTGTTGAAAGAAAACAAGCTTGTTAATAAATTGGGTAATTTATTTTTTAGATAATTGTCATTGTAATCAAATAAAAATAATGAAAAGTTAATTTCTTTTTAAATGTTTTGAGTAAATTAAGCAAAGAAGTTAAGATTGATTTTTCTGCTTGAAAATATTTGCATATTGACAATCAGATTAGTTTTCAGATTGACAAAATACATAATCACTTTTATTTCTTTTTCTAATTGTATTTACATATTTGCAGCTATGCCATTGCAATGTCTCTTCAGAAAAAGCAGAGAGTCATTTACACTTCCCCTATCAAAGCTCTCAGTAACCAGAAATACAGAGAATTGTTTGAAGAATTCCAAGATGTTGGTCTCATGACTGGGGATGTTACTATCAACCCCACAGCCAGTTGTCTAGTTATGACCACTGAGGTGAGATTTTTATTTTTTGTCAAAATTTTCTTTGTTACATGTTTGATGAAATGTTGGTTAACATTATTTTCTAACCATAATCTGACACAAAGCCACAAGTACAGAGTAACCAGTTAGTTTAAGTTACTGCAATAATAATGGTTTTTAAGTGTAATTTCCTTTTATAATAAAGAAATCAGAGATATTGCTTTAACTGTTAATTTGTAAGAATTTGCTTGAGATAATTTAAAATTCTCACTTATTGTGATATGAATTAGGATATTAGTAATTTGTGGATTAAATTTTTTATTCATATTGACAGATGTTTAAAGAATAACTAGAAATGGAATCTGAGTGTGTGCCAACAAAAAGGAATTGACTTTATTGATCAAGGCTATCAATATTCTAAAATTAACCAGGCACACATAATAATAAAAAAAAGATCAACACCATGAAAAGATTGTTTCTCTATTGGCTGAGATATGTTCTAGCTTGATGACCATAAAAACAATTCTTCTATTAAGATAGTCATTGAATTTAAAAGAACAATTCTGCTGTCAATCATTCATGTTGCTTTGTTTAACAAGATAAATTTCTGATCAATATGATGCTAATCAATTGTTTGTAACAAAAAAAACAAATACACTTTTTTATTTCATTAATTTAAAAAAATTTAAGCATTAACTTAAAATCAAATTTGTTTTCATGATTTTTTTTCTTTTACTTAATGATTAATGTTAATCTTACATAATGATATCATAATATTACATAATGATTAATGTTAATCTTACATAATGATATCATATTACATAATGATTAATGTTAATCTTACATAATGATATCATAATATCATATTACATAATGATTAATGTTAATCTTACATAATGATATCAGTGCACTCATCCTTAAGTTCTTTTATCTTTTTCTTTTTTACTGTAAATGGAATGTTAGTTTGTTTATAATTTCTTTTTAAAGATTTTGCGAAGCATGTTATACCGAGGATCTGAAGTCATGCGAGAAGTGGCCTGGGTTGTTTTTGATGAGATTCATTACATGAGAGACAAAGGTAGAACTTTTTGTAGCCTTTTGACTGTCATTCTTTGTGTGTTAGGATTTTTGGCATATTATGATTTTGTTTGTTTCTTGTGTATTTTTTCAGAACTACTTTTATTTTACAATTAAAATTGTTTTTATTATTTGCTTTATTTAGAGAGAGGTGTTGTATGGGAAGAGACAATTATCTTATTGCCTGATAACGTTCATTATGTGTTTCTCTCTGCCACTATTCCAAATGCCCGCCAATTTGCTGAGTGGATATGTCATCTACACAAACAGGTATTATCTCAATTTTCAGTTTGCTGCATTTTTATTTATTTATTCATTTATTTTATTTTTCTCCAACTGTACCACAGATGCATAATGAATTGTAGTCATATTTTGCTTTTATCTTTCATTTTACAAAAAGGAAAATGAACAAAAATGAAGAAAGAAACTGCATGTCGAGAATCATATTATTAATGATAATAATAAATCACAAGCTAAAAAGAAATGGGATTGCCATACATACTTGGGTATAGTGCGAGTTTTTATAATCAGTTTTTTTTTTACTCTACAAATAGGGGACTGCACTATGCACAGAAAATTTTTTGGAATAGGTTAAAAATCATGCATTTCAGTGACTGGTTGCTCTATACACAGGTAATTTTGTTTTCTGTAGGACTTTAAATTCCTGCAAAAAAAAAAACATTCAAGAGTTGCACTAAACATGATATCTGTTTATAAATGAGTATATATGATCAGTCTTTTATTTTGCATCTTAATCATTTACTAGAATGAAGATATTTCAGTACTCTTTATATTTTTTTCCTTTTTTTTTTTTTTTTTTTTTTAAGTTTGTGAATATATATTTAACGAATATGTAATGTTAAAATAGACCAGTGGTATTTTTACAACCTGATTATTACTACCACTTGATAGTTCTTAAAAATGTAGGTTTCATTGATTTCCAATTGATTTAAATTTTTCTGTAATTTAGCTATGATTGTCTCCAATAGTGTTGTCAGCCATTATTAATTTTTTTTACTATTTCTTCCATCTTAATTTTAGTTGCAGTGAAAAGCTAGTTAAATGCTAATTAAAAATTAATCTTGATATATTAATGATGGCGTGATTGTCTCCCTTTTCTTTTGCTTACACATTGATTGTAGTGATTTGCATTTTGATACAATCTCTCAATCATGGTGCACCAGTTATTTGCCCTCCCCTTCTGCCCAGCATGATTTTTCTAAAGCTAGAAAGAAGTAATCATTAAATTGAAACCTTTCTTTGTACTTGACTCTGGTAATATAACAAGCATTTGGACATTAAAAAAAATAAATACATGATTTGAAGTAAAACTCTCCACTAAACAAAAACAAATGCAGGTTTTAAGCAAACAAATATCGGTAGAAGTAAATAAATAATAATACAAGATCATTTTTCAGGAGGGTTTTGGGTGAATTGGCTGAAAAATGATCAATTCTGTTGCTATTGGATGCTGTGGTTGTTTGCATATTTTGTCCTCAAAATCAACAAACTCCTTTTTGTAGATCCTGCATGATGAAAAAATGCATTGACATTAATAATTTTCTTCAAATCAAATATTTCAGTCAATAACTTCAAACTTTCAAGGAGTTTCTCCGCTATTTTAAAAATTAGTCATGTCTATAATTAAACAATAAAAAACTTTTTTTTTCTTCTTTCCTAGCCTTGTCATGTTGTGTATACTGATTATCGACCAACACCATTACAACATTATATATTTCCTGCTGGTGGGGATGGTATTCATCTTGTGGTAGATGAAAATGTAAGTAACTTCCAATGATCTTTTATTTCGAGCTACACAATTTTCCTTATGGACAAATAAAAGATTTAGTTATCAAAACTACATATTGCCAAGATGGTTCTTTTGAAAGTGAGCTTTAAAATAGTTTTGACTTTTGTCATTTTTACTCTATCAGAATTATGCTTCTGATCAAAGTTGCCAGACTGAACTAACAATTAGCAAATTGAATTCCTTTTTGAAAGTCCAATCCTACTAATATTTTTTTTTCTCCCACATTAGTAGCCCAGGTTATTTATTTTAATAGTACACATTAAAAAATGACAAGTAATGAAATTCAATATTAAGCAACACTGGACATTCAAAAGTGACCTCCACCCCCATATTTGCATATCTCACAACCATGCCTCTGATATCAGAACGGTTGCAGCATTATAAGATGTAAGGATTAATTTATAATAGGGAAGTTTCTTTACTAACCTTAATGCCTTTTGTGCACTAATCCATTTTGGTAAAACAAAGCCATGATGACTAATAGAATCCCCAAAATGGTAATTTGTAACAGAGATAAAAATTCCCTTTTACATTAGAGATGTGAAGTTTGCTATATACTTTTTCATTTATTTATTTATTTATTTATTTATTTTTTTTTTTTTTTTTTTAAGCTCCTTCCTTGTAAGACATTTCTTTTTGATTTATTGTTTTCTAGCTTCCCAATATGTTAAATTGTAATAATATAAATTCTTACTAAGTGATTAGCTTTCTACATTTTTCATCTAATTTCTGAAGATATCATTAAAGATAAATCAGAAAACATTTCAATCTTGCCATCTTCTTCAAATTCTGTGTTCATCTGGATGAAACGCGCCACAAAACCTTTTTCCCAGTTTGTCATACTTTTTTTCTTGTGTGTTTAAATTGATGATAATATATGAATTCTTTCAGGGTGAATTCCGAGAAGAAAATTTCAGTACTGCCATGCAAGTCTTACAAGATGCTGGTGGTAATGCAAGAGGAGACATGGGTCTGAGAGGACGGAAAGGTTCCATCAAAGGTTTGTTTGATTCTTTTTTATGCTTTTATTCTGTTAATATTGTGATGTCTAATATTTTCACTAGTAAATTATTGAACAAAAATGAAAGTCTATTAAACTTATACTGTTTTTTTTTTTTTCCCAGATAATTCTAATTGTTACAAAATTGTCAAAATGATTATGGAGAGAAATTTTGCACCTGTTATTGTGTTCAGCTTCAGCAAGAAAGATTGTGAAGCGTATGCACTTCAACTTACAAAGCTGGACTTCAATTCAGGTATTTTCCTTACATTTCTGTTTTTATAAATATCTTTCTTTTTAAAAGTTCAATAAATTCAAAAATCTTTGTTACTTTCTCTTTTTTGGAATTACCCTTAGAAAAACCTCTTTTTAACAATTTAATCAATTTAAATTGTAAATAATCATAATTTAAGTATAATTATAAATTTAAATTTATACAAGCATCTTTTGTAAATATTGAACTACAAATTCTAAGTACTCAAATAGAAACCAATAATTCTTGATTTTATTCTGTTATGGCATGAATAGAAATTTAGGAGATTATCTTTATTAGTGGATTTATAATAGACACAGTTTTAGATGATTATCAGTTCAGTTTAACATAATATCAAGGAAAGATAATGTATTGTTTCTGTTTCAGAAATAAATTCAATTGTATGTTTGATATTTAGTTTAATTTAATTTAGAAACAACATATAATTATAAATCAGAAACAAACAATACATTACCTTTCCTCATATGTTAAGCTGTACTGACAATGAGCTAAAACTGTTTATTGTAAATCCACCAACAAAAACGACCTCAAACTTCTCTTCACACCATAACAACAAAATAAACTCTGTAATAAATATCAGTTTCAATTTACAAGTTTATAAATCTTAGAAAAGAGTTGAATATTTTTATATATTTGTGACTGATATTTTCTTTTTTAATTCTGTAGCTGAAGATAAAAAACTGGTGGAGGAAGTTTTCAATAATGCTATTGATAGTTTATCTGACAGTGACAAAAAACTGCCACAGGTCAGTTTGCATTCTTAATTGTGTGTTTTTTTTTATTTTTTTTTTTAAGTAGATTAATTTCATTAAAAGAAATTTACTGCAATTTATTTCACTTCATCTATTTATGGAACTAAAACAAGTTATAGGAATTTTATTGATATCTATTGTCTGTAATTCAAAATTTAAATTAACTGTCAGATTTTTTTTTTTTTTTTAACACTTCAAAAATTAAATTTACAATTTAAACATTTTCTGCAGTTCTTTTGCACTAGAAGAATTCTTTATTAGAATTGCATTTTTCAAAAGATATCTTGATTTTTTTTAATTTTTTTTTTAATTTTTTATTTTTAATTAAACAAATAAAAGAATCTTTCAGAAGACAGTAATTTGTGAGAATATGTGCATATCATTTGAATAAATTTCCTGAAATGTTTTAGCACTGATTTCTATAAGTCATTTGAATTTTAAAATCTAAAAATCCTGACCTCTGGAAATAATTACCTCTCTATTGTCTTTCTTATACTCTTTCTTTTCTTTTTCTTTCTTCTTTTTTTTTTTTTTTTTTTTTTTTTTTTTGCAGGTTGAAAATGTACTTCCATTGTTAAAAAAAGGTATTGGCATTCATCATGGTGGACTTTTACCACTTTTAAAGGAAACAATTGAGATTCTCTTTGCTGAAGGTTTAATTAAGGTAAATCATCATAAGAATTTTAATCTAAAAAAAAAATCCTATTTTGATGGCAATTCTTTCATTATTGCCTGAAATTGTTTGTGCCATTAATTCATGAAAAGGAACAAGAATGCTTATGACATTTTCATTGAACTCGGAATAATTGGTTTCATTAAGACAGTTTATTGAAGCAGCCTTTCTAATCTTTTAGCAATAGTACATTATTTTCATTTTTCATTACAGCTGAATTTTATATCCATCTAACAAATTCAATTTTAGTTTTTATTTTCTTGACTCCATGTGGAGTCATGACAATCCATATTGTTGAAGAAATTTCATCATTGACTAAATTTGCGCTTAAAAGGTTTGGTAGATTCTTGCTATGTGACTGATGATAATATTTGAAAATCATTACTTAACACTGTTTCTTACAAAACAAGGTGGCAATGAATTTGAATAAATAAGCTGAATATTTGAACCTGAAATTAATGTAGGGTTTACCAGTATAATCTAGTAAGATGGTCTCTCTCATCCCCAACTAAGATTTGCACCTATGACAATGTATTATTATCTACAAGAAAAAAGACTGCAAATGAATATGCTCAGGGTCATAAACAATCCAACATTTTGGTTAAGTCTACTTTTTAGCTATGAGAAATCGATAAAGGTGATTAATCAGAACTCATTTATCAAAATTTTTATATTTATCCCCATCCAGAACTCTAAGAACTGTGGATAATAAATTTATTTATTTTTTTATTTTTTATCATTTTACCCCAAGCAAGACAATAATGCCATGAAGATGCAAGGAGTTACTGGGTAAACCTATCTGGTTCTATTGAAAAGAAAAAGTAAAAACTTTGGAGTTTAGGTGGTAACATTAGAAGTGTAGTTAAACTAAGAGCACGTGTGATTCAAATTGCATGTATTCGGGTAGGGGTAAGTGATGTTCCATAACTACTTATTTGAAGATAGTTTAAGTTGCATTTAAAACTAAAAAAAACAAAAACAAAAAAAAAACTTTTGCTAGGGGTAGGTTGGTGCCTATTAAGAAGTGGAATTATCTATCAGCCTATATCTTATTACCCTCCCAATCCTATGGCTTCGTGTGGAGAGTTAAACAGCAAGTAAAGGAGTGGATTTGCCTGTTATATATATATCATAAAAATATCATAAAAAAAATTCAAAAATCTTTTAACTCACAGCTTCAACTAGAATTTGATCTCCATTTTCTGTACTGATGAGTTCTTTCTCCTCGTTTATGTTAATTTAATTATTCACTACCTGTATTACATGAATATTGTCAGGTTATTCTAAAAAGTTATTCTAGTTTACATTTCTCTTAGCAACAAAAAAACTTCTGTTTTCAGTTGTTCATTTATATAATTTAATTTTAGGCCCTGTTTGCCACAGAAACCTTTGCAATGGGTTTGAACATGCCTGCAAGGACTGTGCTCTTCACGACGGCTCGTAAATTTGATGGCAAAGACTTCAGATGGGTAAGTTAGACGTTTTTATTTTGGTAATGAGATTTCAGAAAAGATTTACAAATTTTGTTTTTCTTTTCATTCAGTTGCGTGCCATGCGTGATACACACTTAGGTGATCATGTATCTTTTGATACATGACTGATGAGACAGATTTTTTCTTGCAATAGGTTGCCATTTCTTTCTGCAGTAGACCAGTTGCCATCCAAGGCTATGGAAACCGGTCTGTCCTACTATTTACCCATATCTGGGTGAGAAGAGGATTCCTACCTTTCCCAAGGGTATTAGCACGTAATGGATTCAACTGGAAATTGAACTCGGCTCTCCGATTCCTCAATCTGAGCCGCTATCCATTCATTAGATTTCTTTATTTTCTAACCTTATCAGGCCTAAAGAAATGTCAATTCTCATTTACCTGGAGTAATTGTTGAAAATTTATCAATACTGTTTTTATTACGAAGTAATTATGATTTTCTTCATGAAAAGATTTACAACCCCAATCAAGATTAACATTATCAAAATAGTGGACCTGTTTCTGCATTGTTTAGATGAATAGATTTAAATATTGGAAGATTGGTGCAACACAATCTTCCTATTGTTATTTCCTCATGTTTTATGCTAAATTAAGCTTTATATCATTAATACTAACATAGTACCCTAAAAAAAAAAAATGAAAAATTTTTTAAATATGGATTGGCACTTCTGCTGAGGACTAGTGTTGCATCTGTGCACATCATTTTGAATTAAAGTGTCACTCCTCAGCCTAAGATCAGTGTAGCATCTGCACATGCTGCCTAACTGCATGTTTAGTTTTTACCATGCTGTTCAAGCAGCAGAACACTAGTATAGTGTATATGTTGTTTGCTAAACTCCCAGGTGAGACATTCAAATCGGGGTAATAATCACTTGTTCATTTTATGTTTACTTTAATGTGACAAGTTACAAAGAAATATTCAGCAATTTTTATGAATGATATTAGTCTGAAGATGTAATTTTATGCTAAATATTCTATGTCTATTAAAATCGTTCATTTTCTTTTCCCTTGAAAAAAAGATGGGATCAAGTGATATATTATGGTTAGTGCTTGACAGATTTTTTTTTTTTTTTTTTTTTTTTTTTTTTTTTTTTTTTTAAATCTAGTAATGTATTTCTTTTGACAACTTATTTACAATCATAGGAAATTTTATTAGTTAAGAAGTGAATTAAAATAGTTTATAAATTAGAAGATAATTAAATTTTATGCAGTTATAATCATAATTATTAATGGAGGCCTTCTATGCAGTTTAAAAAAAAATTAATTCTGCATTTGATAAATACTTACATTGATATTTTATTTTTTTTTATTTATTTATTTTTTTTTTAAGATCACTTCTGGTGAGTATATTCAGATGAGTGGACGAGCTGGTCGTCGTGGTATTGATGATCGTGGTATTGTCATTCTTATGGTTGATGAGAAAATGAGCCCTGGTTCTGCCAAAACAATTGTTCAAGTAAGTAAATTTGACTCTACAGAAACCATGTTTCCAAAATGGAAATGAGTTTCTATGAAGATTAAAAAAAAAAAAAAACAAAAAAAAAACTCTTGCTTCACACTAAAATAATTTACAAAACATCCACTGAAAATGAAAGTTCAAACAACTCGGAAAGATGAAGCTTATTAATAAATTGAAAATTGATCTTTATAATACTTGCAATACTTTTTGAAAATGTTATAAAATTTTTGCTCCTCTTATAATAATTGAATCAGTATTTGATAAACATTTCTCTCCCTTTAAATGTAATCGCTATACGAGAAAGTGTCATCGGCTAAATACTCTTGTTACCCAGTCTCAGTGTTTTAAATGCATTTAAAAATGTAAATACTATAACTAACCTTCTGCTGAATGCTGTTGACCATTGCCCACTCTAAATGCCAAAAGGTAGCATAATATATAAATGAAGCACCACATAATTTTTTTCTTTATTTTGTTATTTGATTTGGAATTAGCAAATGATTTTTCTTTATTACAGGGAGAACCTGACCCTTTGAACAGTGCATTCCACTTGACCTATAACATGGTTCTTAATTTGCTTCGAGTTGAGGAAATTAATCCTGAATACATGCTGGAGCGATCTTTTTACCAATTTCAAAATTATGCTTCAATTCCTCAACTTTTAGAATGTAAGCATTTAATAACAATTTCCAAGAATTCTCTGTTTTGTTTTTAAACAGTTCTATATTTTTATTGTTTGTTGTTGTTTCTGTTGCCAGTTATTCAGTGCCTGTTATTTCCTTTTAATTGCAAATACTTCTAAAATCTTACTTCTGTAATAGTATTTGTAAATTTCTTGACTAAAAGGATTGTTATTAAAGTTGATGTTTGTACTTTTAGGGAATATTTTACTGAATGTTCACATTTATATTCATAGAAGTAAATAAAGAAATCTTAATACATGTTAAAATTCAGGACACCATTTTTTGCTATTATCAGATTCTTTTATTTACATCAATAGTATTATCTTAACTTGGACTAAAATTTCTGCATTTGAAAGGAATGAAGAAATGTAAAAAAAATACATTCTAAATGTTTTCCACCTTCAATAAAATGACTAAATTGTAAACCATTATTAGTTGAAACTCTTACATTACTTGGACGATTATTTGTTTTTCTTTACAGTTTCATCTTGATCAGTAAAATTAACATTGGTTTTGTTGTCAAATACATGGCTAGACCCTTTCTTCCTTTCTAAGTAAATTCATGAAAATGTTCTGTTTAAGAAATATACAGAAATAAAGCATGATTTTAGTTTATTCTTAGCCTTAATTCAGACTTTTTTTTTTAATTCTATTTAGGTTTGCGAAAATGGGAGAAAGACTACAGTAATTTGACTATTCCAAATGAGGATCAAATTTCCACTTACTACAAAATCCGACAGCAGTTAGACATTTTATCTAGTGAATTACAAAGTTTCATTACAAAGCCTCAATATATCTTACCATTTCTGCAACCTGGCAGACTCCTCAAGGTATGGATATTCTTTTTCTGTTGAACCTCTTTGGAAATGACTAAAGAACTGTAACTTTCATGTGAAGTGATACCGATTTTTCTAATTTAGAGAGGTGGTGGATAAGATGTAATTCTAGGCCATTTATTGATGTCAACATAACTTTTTGAAGCAATAATGTTCAAGTGACTTGTGTTATTGAAACAATTTGTCAGGAAATTATTGAATGTTAACCAGTGGATTGATTCTTTAGTTTCATATTGAAATTGTTTACCAAATTCGTCTGTTGTCATGCATCTGGCTTTCTCAGAGTGAAGATAATACATCAATGCTTGTTCTATTTTTAATGAAAAATAATTCAGAGCCCTGGAAGTTAAAATTTTTCTTTTGTTTTCAGGTGAAAAATGGAGAAGATGACTTTGGATGGGGTGCTGTTGTCAATGTACAAAAGAAAGCTAATCAGAGTAAAGTGAGTAAAATTTATTTCTGATTTAAAAATTACTCCTTGGATCCTCTTTCTACCGAAGGTTTTTGCAGAGTGCAATTTAAAGATTCAAAATGCTCGGCAATCTTTTCAAATAAAAATCTTTGAAAAAATGTGATATTGGACTCTTCAGAAAAGATAAGAAATAAAAACAAAAAAAAATTTATTTAGAATTCTTGAGAATATTATGATCACTTCATTAAATTCATATTTTTGGACAATCAAAACTAAATTGTTTTTGTTGGTTATTTGATATTCTAGCAAATGAGATTTTGCTTACTGTTAATTTTCAACTTGTGTGAATGCTGTTTTTGTTTTTAAGTCTGAAGCTGAAGTTCAGTATGTTTGTGAAGTTCTACTCCACCTGAGCCCTGAGACTGCACATGCCAGCAGTAGTGCATCAATCAAACCTTGTCCTCCAGGCAAAAAAGGGGAAATGCAGGTAAACTGATACTTTGGTTTCCTTCTTGCTTAAAGTATCATGGCTCTTCTGGCTAAAAGGAATGTTTCCTTTAATAAGAGTCTATTTTCAAGATTCTTTTGCCTCTTAAAGTATTGCAACTCTTGGTTAATACATTTTTTTTTTTTTTTTTATACCAGAAATAAAAATTATGTAGATATCAGAATTTTTTTTTTTTTTTTTTTTTTTTAAGACATTTTGACTTTATAAATAAATTAGTTTGCTTTTGTAGTAAAAAATATTGACTTAGCAATTTTTTTTGTGGTGGTGGTGGGGGGGTAATTTATTTGCATTATTTAAACTCTGGCTATTGTAATCATCTTTGTTACCATGACAATGTTTTGGCTATTATACCCTTTAAGCCTTCATCAGGTCTGTTGATCCGGGGAATTTAAAAAAAAATTTTAACTAATGTTTACCATGTACAAGGCCTGAGGGCTATTCAGAATAGAGGGTCACTGAAGACAGTCGTTGAATAAGTGTTAAAAATAAGGGGATGCAGTTTATAGAGATATGTGTGAAAGACAACTTTTAACTTGATTCTAGTAGTCAGGAAGGCAGCAGTTCTTGGGAAGAAGCTATCCATGTGGAACTTACTCTTAACTAATGGAATGTGAAGGGAATGATGGTGGTTCACCTCAATATATGTAGTGTGGTGGGCTAGAGTTTGGGGAATTTCCATGGAAATAGTGATAGTAGCAATGTTTCGTCTGTGGGAATGAGGTTGTAAGGTGTGTGTATATAAAAAAAATAAATAAAATTTCATCACCTATACAACAGATATGGCAGCAGTACTCCATTCTAGGCTCTGATCTGACTCCTGTAAATATAGAGCATAGCAGGAGTTGCCAGGTATTTACTGTGTAGCAGTAGATGGAACCAACCATTTTTCCAGCATCTTTTAGCAATGGATTGTATATACAAGTTCCACTTGAGGTTTGGGGTAAGCTTAAGTCCCAGTAGGCATTCAAGGCAAGGGTGATCCTTGGAGGAACATCCATTCATTGTGATGGATGGAAATTCAGGGCCAGCTTGATGATGATTGAACGTATAAGTTTGGTTTTTGAGGTATTGAATGTGACCAACCAGTTTTTCCTCAATTGAGATTTTTAAAACTAGGCCAGAGGAGAGATCAGTAGCCAGGCTCTGGTCATCTAGATTTTTGGATATGAACCTATATACCTTGTAGTATTATCTGTATAGATATTCACAATAAATCTGAATATGCTCCTATGCAGATCATTAATATCAAGTGGGAAGAGGGTTGGACCATTAGATGAACCTTTGGGGTCACCTGCATTGATCTCATGTGCCTCAGAGAACTAACCATCAACAACTATCTTCATGTCCTTACCTGTTAGAAAGGACTTGATAATTGAGAAAACTCTTCTAGTAATTTCATGGCTGGATAGCTTGTGTAGTAGTAACCATCTAGGCCACACTTTGACAATGGCCTTACATATATCTAATCTGATCATCCTCATGATGTGTTTATTGTCTAATGCCTTGATGATTCTGTAATAACTTTTTTGTTGATTATAGCATCAAAGAGTTTGCTGATGATATCAAAGAGACTGTTGGGCTGATATTGAAGTGGGGATGGGCACTCACCCACATTCTTGAAAACTGGGCATATATCTGACGCCTTCCATAGACTTGGGAAGGATTTTTCCTTTAGGCAGCTGTTAATTTTGTTAAGATTAAAGATAACTCTGCTAATATTCCTAAGGACAACCACTGGGATTTAAGACTTGAGACTTCCTGGGCCATAATAGAAATATTACTATGTTTGTGCTCTGTAAGGTGGGAAAAGTCAGGAAGAGTATATCCCTTGTCATTCTAACATGAAGGCAAAGATCTTTGTGAAGGGCTGGCTTAGATTGTTGAAAGACCATGATACAGTAAATTTTGAACTCTTTACTCCAGCTCATGGTCTTTTTGACAATTTTGCTTTAAGCAGGCACCTCACTAAGCACAATAAATAAGGCCTTGTGTCAGAATTATTTCAACAAATATTTTCCCAATTAACTGGTTTAGATTTGTTTGTTTAATTCTCTCATTCCATGAGAAAACCAAATAAAATTTTTTTTTTTTGTTCCCTGCCCATTCACTTTTCTATCACAATGTACAATCTAGTCTTTGCCCTGTTGTAGGTTGTCCCTATCTTGGTACACTTGATTCAATCCATCAGTTCTGTTCGACTTTATATACCAAAGGATTTACGATCACCAGACAGCAGACTAAGTGTACTGAAATCTATTCAGGTAAATAAAGATGATCACTTATTCAGTTTTTCCTTTTATTATTACTATTACCTTACTTGCAAATGTTGAGTATGAGTTGTCCCTCTTAATACTTGTTTGGTATTTGTCTTGGGAGGTGACACTAACAATATGGACTGACCTCATTGATATACAAATTAGCTGCTTATTAATTATATTTTAAATATTCAGAAAATGCTGTGTGTGCGTATATATATGTATACACACACACACATGCACACTATTTTTTTATTTATTTTTAAAAACTTTACATGTTTACAAAAATAAATACTGTTAATCATTTGTTGTTCTGTCTTTAAGTAGTCTAAAAAAAATTTTCCTATGTGAATTTTTGTTACTATTAAACTGATTAGAATTTACTTTAAAATAATACAATTTATGCAAAAATTGACTTTTTTATATTTAAAACATAAAACAGAAATACCAATTGAAACTTACAATTTATATAAAGTCATTAATTAAGCCTTTTTAATTTTGCACTTTTTTTTTTTTCTTTTCTTCTAGGAAGTTTTACGTCGGTTTTCTGGTGCCCTGCCACCCTTAGATCCAATTGATGACATGGGAATCAGAGAAAAGGGTTTAAAAGAAGTAATCAAGGTAAACATTGTTGAGTTTTTTTTTTTTTGTTTTCTCTCTTTCTCAGACAGATGTTTCTCTCCGTTTTATTTGTAATTTCCGTCCTGGGTATGACAATAAACTACATCCGCGTCCAGGGTAAGACGATAAACTACGTCCAACAGAAAGGCCTTTGATCAGGAGGCTTTGAGGAGCGTGGAACCTCCTCTTAATTGTTGGTGTTCCCAGGTTCACCCTGACCTGGGGTGGTAGCACCTGTTAGGGTCCCACCTATGGGCAACCCCTGAAACTGAGGTAAAAAGCATTATGAAAGTGTAAAAATAGGTTTTAATACCAGAAATACTTTGTAAAAAAAAAAAAAAAAAAATTACCAGCAATAGATTTTTGGCAAAACAAAAAAATTACCAAGAAAAAAAAAAAAGGTGTCGCCATTAAATGACCCATTGAGATTGATATGCTGTAAACCAAACCAATTTGATTTGAATTCTCAAATAAAGTATTTTCTTGATACTTTATTATTATCAATAATCTCATTGTTGCCTTTTTATCATAAAATTCTAGATCAAATACCTTTTGACCATTGGTTGTGTGAAGATTGACCAAATGTCTCTTCTGCCAAAAGTTGAACTCTTATCCCATATCTTTTTCTTAGTGACAGAAGTCTAAAGCTTAGAAATATGACTCAATTTCAGGCTTATATATATATATATATATATATATATATATACACATTAGGCTTCCATCATTGAATTAGTTCAGGTTTTATTTTTGAAAGATAGCTTTCCACGATACAAGGTGTGAGTTTGTCTTACTTGAAGTTATTTTTTATTCACACTACTTGATGAATGGTCAGAAAGTACTTGACCAAAAATACTGTGATAAAAAGAAAAGAAAACCAATAAAAGATAGTTAATTTATTATTAGTCAAGAGATATTTTCAGTTTTTTTTTTTTTTTTACCTCATCAATTTCTAACAATATTGAGGATATCCTGTCTTATGGTTGAGATAAATGGTTGTTTCTCCCTTTCATATGGCCTTGTGCCAGGTTAAGCTAAGTTTAAGAAATAATAATAAAGAAAATCTCTTATTAAAATTTTTGTATTTTTTCAGAAAATTGAAGCTTTTGAACACCGACTTTATTCACATCCTCTGCACAAAGATCCACAACTTCAGGAACTTTATTCACTCTACGAACGCAAAGCTAAGGTATGTTTTTTTTTTTTTTTTGTTTTTTTTACAAGAAAATTTTTAAGCTTTCAAAGTCATTGAAAATATGTTAATTTTGTATAATTAGAATGAAATCAATGTGTGTATGTATGTGTATGTGTGTGTGTATGCATGCATGCATGCATGCATAATTCTTTTTCTTTCCTTCACTTTTAATCTGGTGTTAATCTTACTTTCCTTTTTTTTTTTTTTTTTTTTTTTTTTTTTTTATCTCCCTCATTCTTTTACTGCCTTCAAATTTTCTGAATAATTGATCTCCTTATTATGTGATATGGGACTTTGATCTCAAATATTTATTGATTACTAATCATGCATTTTTAAAGGAACACCTTGATTTGATATTCTGAGATGTCAATTCTATGCACAGTTCAAAAGCAATTACATGGCCTTGTTGGTGATGAATTGTTTTTCACAGATGGAACCTTATTACTATGATATTATTAATGTTCATATGACCTATAGGTCTTAGTTTCACCAGTTCAGACCTTCACAGCTAAGTCCTGCCACATACATGGGGTCAGGAGAAAGTTCCATTCAGACAGCAGCTTCTCTAAAACTGTCAATTTTGTGGAACAGGCACCCAAGAGGATGCTTCCTTGACCACTACAATCTTAACTTCTTCAAGTCTAGGTCAACCAATTTTCTATCCTACACATCCTCATAATGTGTACCTCTTTCTCTCCCCCTGCTTTATGTCCTTACAACAATCTCCTTCACTAGCCATCTAACTTGAGTGGCTCTTGGCCCTTGTATTGGATGGACAATTTCATCATATTTACTTAAAAATTAATATTTTTATATTAAACAAATCTTTCGAAATTAGTAATTCAATTGTCTGCAGATTCAATTGTCTGCAGATTCAATGCTGAATGCATTTCACAAGATATGAAATGATCTGAACTTATGGCTAGCAAATACATTTGATATTCTCATTTTTACCCATTGACTATAAACAAAAAAAAAACATTGTTTTTCTTTGTCTCTAAAAGAGCTAGCAAAATGATTGGCTTGTTTATTCATCATAGATTATTCTATATCACCTAAAAACTGTTTTCTGCAATTCCTAAATTCTGACATTTCTTTCCTCTTTGCAGATTGCTCAGGATATCAAATCCATCAAAGTAGGATTGAAAAAGAAAAAGTCTTTACTGCAAATGGATGAACTGAAATGTCGTAAACGTGTCTTAAGACGACTTGGCTATGCCACTTCTTCTGATGTCATTGAAATGAAAGGAAGAGTGGCATGTGAGATTGACAGGTCAGTGAGCAACTCTTTTCTTTTTCTTTCTTTTTTTTCTTTCTTTTTTTTCTAGTTTAATAACTATTAAAATATAATCTAATATTGCTTAACATGGTAATATGTACTGGCAAAATTAGAAAGCATTCCTCTCTTTAAAATATTTCCCAAACGTAAGGGGGGAAAAAAAGGGGGTGAAAAAAAATTTAAAAGTACAGGGAAGTTTTATGAATACTGGTCAAAATCCATTTTCCCTTCATTATCAAAGTATGGTATCTCTTTCATTTTCTACTTTAATAGTAGATGATTGATTCATTGATTGATGTATTGTAATAATTTAATTATGAATGTTCAATTCTTCAAATTCATGTCCTGAATATGACAGTTAACTACATCCGGCAGCAAGGCCTCTGATCAGGAGGTTTTGAGGAGTGTTAACTCCTCTCTGAAAGTTCTCCACTGCCTTAACCGGGTATTGAACTCACACTCCTTGGGTCCTGTCACTGGATCGAACTAATGCCTTTATCCACTGTGTCATAAGCTCTGGTAAAAGCATGCAATGATAACTGCAAAAAGTTGCAATATGAGCACTGGTAAAAAAATGTGTGAAGACATTTTATAATTTTTATAATACCCAGAAATTCACAGATGTCCTGAAGGACACATGGCGCAGTGGATAAAGGCATTAGTTAGATCCAGTGACAGGACCCAAAGAGTGTGAGTTCAATACCCAGTTAAGGCAGTGGAGAACTTTCAAAGGGGAATTAACAGGAGATAACTGATAATTGACATCCATTAGACACGGCACGTGGAACTAGAACAGTCTACTCCCGTGAGCGAAATAAAGGGTTCAGTTCGATATTCCAACCACCTGAAGAAGGCCGGAGCATACAACGTCCAAAATATTGTAATAAATATGGCGACAAAGATGAGGACAATAGTCTGAATAATGTAAATAGTGTACATAATACCTCATCTCAGAAATATAGACAGAATTTTATTCTTATTGTCTTTTTTTTCTTTCTTTCTTTCTTTGCAGTGGGCAAGAGTTGCTTTTAACTGAACTTTTATTTAATGGTGTCTTCAACAATCTGACAGTCCAACAAAGCTGTGCTCTCCTCAGTTGTTTTGTCTGCCAAGAGAAATCTTCAGAATGGCCAAAACTCACAGAAACTCTTGGTGGGCCACTTCGAATTATGCAGGTAGGGGAAAGTAAATCCCTGTTACAGGAAATTAATTTTGACTTTAATTTTTTCTTTTCTCACATTTTGTTCATTTCTTCTACTTGTTTTCTTTCTTTCTCTTTCTCTCTCTACTTGTTTCAGACAAAGTTCAGAAATGGTGGGAAGACAAGTTACTTGGTTTTATCTTTCTCTCTTGTAACGAGTCAAAGGAGTAAACAAATGATCAGTGGATTATTTAACTTTGTTTTCACACGTGTTATTTTAATGGAGGTCATATGGAAAAACAAGAAATTAAATCCATACAGCAGACATAGTTGACAAAGGATGAAGATTGACGAGATAAAGTTTTATTTGCCAAGGGATCAGTGTAAATGGACTCATTCGTAGAATTCTAAATTTCATAAATCTAATTTAAAAATTAGAATGAAGAATACTTAGTTGAGTCGAAAGAAATGAAGACGGTAGAAATGATATGAAAAGCTTTGCGTTGTGTATAAGCATTTTTAAGAATAAGCATACACATGCGTGCACACACTAATTTATTTATAAATGTATCTTAAGTGTATACTTTGCATTGTCCATGAAGTACAGAGAAATGAAAATTGTTTGTGAGAAATGAAAATTGTTTGTTTTCAACCAAATTTTTGTCATCTCCATTGTATAGATTTCTAATTTAAATGTTGGAAATATTGTGAAAATTGTAATTAAAAAAAAAATTCTCACCCTGAAAGATGAAATTTTTCTCTGCTAAAGTGATTTTTTTTTTTTCCTCTCTCTCCATTAAACATTGAAGTTGCCTTTATTCAAAAAAATCTTCCCAAGTTCATGCTTGTAAAATCTCTGACCAGTAAATACTAGGTGTTTTTTGTTTGTTGTTGTTGTTTTTTTTTTGTTTTTTTGTTTTTTTTTTTAGATTTGGCCAATGTTTTCTGTTTGAATTTCTGGAATGATTTACACTCAGACTATTGTCCTCATCTTTGTTATTGTCGCAATGTTTTGGTGCTCTGTATAATTTATATTTATTCTCAAAATTGTTAATACAATATTCACTTGTAAACAAAAAATTCTTATATAATTAAAAAACGTTTTGGCTTTAAATAACCCAGAAATGGTTGATAAGCCGTAAAACAAAATGACTCTACCTGGAAAATGTTTTGATAAATTTAAACCGAACCATTTAATCTTGTTCTACTGACCGTGTCTCGAGACACAGTAGATGTCTTGAGACATCTTGCCTTGATCTTATTAAGTACTATTTTATTATTGCTTTCCCCTGAAAAATGTTTTGGCTTTAAATAACTTTAAAAAGGTTGATTTGTTTTTTATGGCTTATCAATCACTGTTCCACTGAGTCTAAATTTGTGCAAACTAAACACTGATAATAACAAAAATGAGGACTGTGAAGAGGTCATTACTTGCAATGTCTGCACCCTTATTAATGATAATAGTGCTGGCCAAATGCTATAAGTATGAATACAACATTTGTATTTAGAGGAGAAAGAAAAAAAAATTGTTTTTAAAATTCTTGAGTTGCCATGAAACCATGTTGCACTACCTTGAGTTGCCTTATTAAACTTGTTCATTTTGAGGATTATATTCCAATTATGAGTAATGTGGATGTTTTCTGGCCAAAAACGTTTGCTGAGTTAATTTTATTTTGTTCTGTTTGTAGGATACAGCCAGAAGAATAGCAAGAGTAAGCAAAGAAGCCAAAATTGAAATGGATGAAGAACTTTATGTGGATTCTTTTAAGCCTCACATGATGGATGTGGTTAATGCTTGGTGCAACGGAGCGGAATTTGCTCAGATTTGCAAAATGACTGACATTTTTGAAGGTAAAATCACAGATTCACTTTACTTCTACAATGCGTGTACAGTCCAAATATTCCTACAAAATGTCAATTATCTGATTACAGTTGAAAAATTTATCAATATTTGTACCTATTTTAAAGAGAGAAAAAATTTATGGCTAAAATTAATAACATTGAGAATACAGAAAAGAAAAATTACATATTTTGTTTAATTAATAAAGGTTTGAAATTTCCTGATTTAGTTTCCATTTCTGTGGATTCCCCCCCCCCCTCAGATGCATGCAGTAAAATGAGATTTGAAAATGTGCATTAAACAGTGAAAAATTCATGTTGAAAGTATCTTTCTTTATTTTTGCCAAAAGGAAACGTGATCCGAATTATGCGCAGATTGGAAGAAATGCTTCGGCAAATGTGCCAAGCTTCTAAAGCTATTGGCAACACAGAATTAGAAACAAAATTCTCAGAAGGTAAAGAACTTTTTCTCTGTTCTTTGGAAATATTTCTCTTTTTTTTTTTTTATTTATTGACTGCTGCAAATTATATGTAAACACACACACTCGTGTCCAAAAAGTTTTTGGCTTGACCCACTTGCGAAAATCTAACCAAACATTTTTTTCTCCTTCCTGAGTGGGTCAAGAACTGAACTTTTCAAGAACCCTCTGTGTGTGTGTGTCTGTGTACACAGACTCCATGTTTTCTCCAATCATAATGAATAGATTCACTCTTAATGAAAATTCAAGCTTTGAATGTTTATTGAGTCTCAACTTCATACCAGGCATACAGTCCATCACTAAAGATGCTGGAAAAATGATTGCTTCACTCTGTTTCTCCAGGAAGCACCTGATTCCTGACTCCTTCTGCCATACTTTATCTTTGCAAGAGTCAGATTAAATTGAAAAAAAAAAAAAAATGGAGCATTGCTGCCATATCTGCCGAATCCTTACTTTCCAGCCTTGATAGTGTTTGTAATCATTTATATGGACTCGTAGCAGAAAGACATTCTTCACTCTGCATCCTATCACTATTCTATTGCTATTTCCATGGCAAATGTTCAGATGAACTACATTGTTTCGTTTCACTTGTTCAGACCTTTACATCTAAGTCATGCTACTTCCATGGGGTTGAATCATCTTCATTTCCTCTCTACTCCAAATGGAAGATCCACTGAAACTGCTTTTCTCAAGAACTACCACTTCCCTGAACAATATAATCTTAACCCCTTCAAGTTAAAGATCAAACATTATCTATCCTCCTTATCCTCATAATCTTTACTTTCTACCACCTCCTATTCATATCACACACCAGTCCTCATCACTGTTTCTACCATAACCCTCTATCTTGAGTGGTTCTCAAACCAATTTCGTGAATTTTAGCAATAAAATATATAAGCTGATCTTTCTTCCTCATTAATGAAATGTTTTCTTATGGGAACAGCAGGCATTACCATAATAAAAGAATATCTCATTAGTAAGTAGGGGAGATCAGGATGTTAATATATATCTTTTTATTTCTTGTTAACTTTGTTTAGAGATTTTTACTGAGTTAAAAAACAAAAATTTTCTTGCAAAAAATTTTGTAGATACAAATCTTTTTATTAAGAAAGCAGAAAATATAACGACTACAATTGTAAAAAACTTAAAATATGTCTGTGATTTTTGTTTGCTAAGCATGCACACAACCATTTTCTGAAACCAATCAAAGCCGTGTATTAACATCCTGATCTCCCATGCATACTCAAAGTATACCTTTATTATGGTAATACAAAGCATGTTAATTCATTACTGACAATAATGATATGGGAGAAATCCAAATTTAGAGGATTTTGTTGCCGCTGCTTAACTGAATATTTCTTTTCCTTGATCATTTTCTGATTCCCCTTTTGTCGCACAACATGAATGTGGAATAATTAGAAAAATGAAAAAAAGATTACATTGTTTTTAATGGAATGTAACTTTGATTGTATAGCTTTTTTCTTAAAAACCATTGATGCACAGTGGGTTCCCAAGTGGACATATCGAATTTTGACAACTTCCTCAAATGACTTTAGGACATGGAAAAATGAAAAGTTCAGTTTCTGTAGTATCAAAAAATGGTCTTATTTGTCTTCTAACTCCAATTATTTCTCAAGATATGCCCATTTGAAGCTCGTGAATTTCAAGTTTTCGATACATCCTGGAAACATAAGTTTTTTTTTTTTTCTAAATATGTCCCATAAGCCCCTAAGATAAGGCCAAATGCCCAAAATTTGATTCAATATAAAAAATTGGGTATATGTACAGGTCTTTGACATATTTTTATGAGTTTTCCACAAAATTTACTGTAAAAATGGGCATTTTTTCCATCAAAAAAGCCCCAAAATTGGCCCCCGCTGATAAATTGTGATGAAAAATTGCAGAAAAGCCCCGGGATGAAATTTTTCATGCTTCACATATAAGAATCTAGACATGTAGGGCTATCATAATCCATTTGGGTGAAAAAAATTCACTCTGGGGAACCATTTTAATTCTTTTATATTGAAAAAATTTGGGACAACCTTCAATTCCCTTTGAATTCAAAATCCGGATAATTTATGTAATTCTCACTCAAATTTCATGATCCAGCCCACTTTTCCCATGTTTTTTGGGGTGCTGAATCCAAATCTGGCATCAGAACACCATAAAACTGCACCATGCTCTTGGTATAAGTGATTTTTACCCTTTTTAAGACCATGGAACGCTTGTCTTGCAAAGGGACAGGGCACACCATTCGCAGCTGTGAGGAGTTGAAGGCTGCTATGTATGGTTGTAACAGTCATTATGAATCTTTGTTGTGCTTCCTCACAGATGAATAACTATTAACTTTTTTTCAGTAATCTTTGTGATAAGTTGTAGCTGTATATGATTTATTGTTCATTTTTAAACTTGAATATTTGAAACGCTCATTGTCTGTAGTGTCAAAAAAATGGTCTAATTTGTCTTCTAACTCCAAATGTTTCTCAAGATATGCCTGTTTGAAGTTCGTTCGTAAATGTCGGATTTCCGCAAATTTCTACCCTTCTATCTTTTGGCCCCAACTTGGATTTTTGAGCCAAAAACTCATATCTCAGTTCTTGAAAATCAATTTTTTTGCATACCCCACCCTAGAATTTGTCTAAAATATACTTAAGCACCTGAAGCAGGTGCTTACCGTATGTTATTGTCATATGTCTGCTTGACCCCCATTTAAGCCCACTGTGTGATGTAGAAAGATTCTTATTTTGTTGGATTTTAAGATAAGGCTGCGATTATTCAAACAATTGAATGACTATATTGGTCATTAGACATGGAAGAGTTGTCAAAGGTACCTATACTTTTTTTTTTTTTTTTTTGTACATTCAAACTTAATCTATTTCAACCTTTCTGTGTAAATTGTTTTCTCTTTGCTTATTGCAATGGCATTCATTTGCAGCCAACTGGAACATTGTTATTGTAAGACTGACAAAACATTTTTTTTATTTTTTTTTTTTTTACTTCGCTTAATGAATATAAAAAAAAACAGAGATTGATAATGTTAATATGTAGGGTGTTTGGTGCTAAATTGGTTTCTATGGAAGTCACTAAGTGGCATTAGTGTTGACAATCATATTGGGACATGGAATGAGATAATTCTAGTTTATTCTGCACTGAAAATAACACAATCGGCAATTAATTTCATTATTTAAAAACTGTTTATGTAAAAATTCACTTTAATTTTTCTTTTTTGGTTTTTCTACATGTTGTAAATATACATTTAATTTCTCACCTTTTTTTTTTTTTTTTTTTTTTTTTTCTGTTTTCTTTTTCAGGAATTGGAAAAATCAAAAGAGACATAGTCTTTGCTGCCAGCTTGTACTTATAGAATTCAATTCTTAATTCATTGTAAATAACATTTGAATATCAAAATTTTTATTTCTGAATTAAAAAAAAAAAAAAAAAAAAAATCCATTTTCTGCTCCCAAATTAGAATCTTTTTTTATTTTCTCTTGAATTTCAACTTCAGAGATACCGGATTGTCAACAAAAAAAATCAACTGAAGCCATTATTGGGAGTAAATGCATTAAAGGAAAATTTACATTGTCTAAAAAAGATCCATAATGCATCACTGTAAACAAAATTTTTAATATAATTCTCTGATGTTAATTCACCTGATATTGTCCTGTAATGAGTTAATATTTTGTACTTTGTGAGAAATCTAGCTTTTATAAAAAAAAAAGTAAAAATGATTCAGATGTGAAGTGACTTTAGTTTTTAAGATACAAACTCCACCATTTTGTTTTCATAGTGCAAAGAATCATTTGAAACCAACTAACATTAGTAAAAAAAAAAAAGTATGAAATGTCAGCCCCCCCCCCCTTTCAAATATATCAGTGAGTGCTGAAAAGTTCCGTCAGACTGGGACCCCCCCCCCGGGTGTGGGGTGGGGGATCTGATACCAGTTGGGTTGAGTATTTTTCAGCACTATTTGGTATAAATCTATTTTCTAGAAAAACTGCTTTTGTTATGATGCTAATTTTTCTGATAAAGAACTTTTATTGGCATGGTACCAACATTTTGCTTTTCCAAATCAAATGCTTCCTAAAAATACAATTCTTTCCTTTTTATCCTCAGTTTCATGTAGCTGCAGTCAACCCCAGAAAATAATGAACAAGTTTCACTTATTAACCCATGTCCTTTGGGGATCAGTTTAAGCTTCTGCCTTTTTTGCATATAACAAGTTCTAATTATAAAGTGTCATTTTGAAAAATGAAAATTACACTAAAATATATTGGAAAATTTCCATGTTTTCATCTGGAATCAGGAAAAAATGAACTTTAAGCAAAACGGTCACAATATGAGTTGCATTTGTTTAAAGTGATGCCAGAAAGATTTGGATGGGTTAATGATCCTAAATCAACAGTGATGTTGGCAATTCTTCTACTACAAAGAGAAGTTGTAAAGTGTTCCTTGAAGTGAAAAAGACAAGTTCACAACTTAATAAGGACAGGAGAAAAAAAATCATATATTGGGGTTGATATGATCTATAAGAACAAATCTTCTGTCATAGAAATTTATTGAACAATATTTTAATAACAGTTCTATATTTATTATTATTTGTTATCAATCTCTTATTGTGCCTAATTTATAAATTAAACTTTATCGTGTGTGTGTATATATATATATATATATATATATATATATATATATATATATATATATATATATATATATAATATGTGACAAGTATTTACTAGGAACTTGAAACCTGTCCCTTGTAGATAAGTGGAGGCATTATTGTAATAAAGACCATCAAAGGAAAAGGGAGTGTGCAAATAAACATTAACTTGCTAATAGAAGGAAAATCTTTTCATGTAACTTTGCATTCATTTATGAATTGGAAATCGGGCACATTAGTCAATGAAAGTCAATACACATGCAGTGTGTTCGTTCGTTTGTTCATTCATTTGTGATTGTTAAACATGCATTACCATTGGTAACTTTTAATGTATTTTATTGTCAATCATGAGACACGCAAGTCACTTACTTTTCCACAGACATAGAAAATAAAATCTTCCAGCTTTCTTTATGGCCTTCATGGGGGCCATAATCTTGGTTCACTGTCTTATTAGGCCAAATCGGCTTTTGCAGATTTTTCTGCACTCTTCACCTATCAGATGATTGATATGGAGGAATACCTCATAACTGATTAATGGTCTGTCAGCATGACTATACCGATGACTGATTAGGCCTTCATTTGACAGACACTTGCCCACATTCTCCACAAACTGTGACACAATTGAATCAATATTACCACCTTTTCTATCTGCTCTCTTTGTTTTAGCCTAGGCATTCTTGTCTTGACAGGAACCACTATACACCATCTTTCACCCCTTACTTCTATCATATGCCACCATTTTACATAGTGCTAGTAAAATCCTTGACACAATCTTGAGAGGTGCCCCCCCCCAATATTCATGCTGTGAACGGGAACTAAGTAGCTGCTTAGAGATAAAGCTTTATAATGGGATCCATCCAATGAAGTCAGTGAATGTGTGCTTCAATGCTGATTGCATTCACATTCTCTAAGATTTCTGTGTCTATAACTGGGCAGTGGCCTTGTCTGGACATTTAATTGCATGAAATTACAAGATGGTAATTTGGAGGGATTACTAATTAGATAATTATTAAAATTCTCGTCGGGTTGAACGATTTAAGAAGAAAAAAAATGAAAAGTGTTAAAAATTAAGCTTTAAAATAAGATAAATTTAAGAACTGTTCCAAAAAGAATTGAGCCCAGAATTAACTCTCCAAGATTATTAAAATTGAGCAAAACCAAGGTTCCACAAGCCTATCAACTTCCCACCGATAAGACATGATTAATGTACTGTCTTGAGAAATTAGATTCAAAAATTTATTTACATTATACTATCTGTCCAAAACGTGTTCTTACAATTACAAGGTAACCAAAAAAGTTCTGTCTGTTTTCATTGAATGAAGGTAAAATATATACGAAATGCGTGTAGCAATTGTTTTCAAATTCGGACAGCCAGAAGTAGGAACATCAGACGTTATAAAAAACACGCGCACTGTGCCTGGACAGCTGTGAGAAGGCTGGAAGTGTCTTGGTCGGGGCTGTTTGCTTTAAGACTTCAAAGTGGGCTTATCAGCAGCGCGTGTGGGGGTAGTGCTGTGGATGAACGTACTGCAAGGCGTTGGTTTCGAAAATTCAAGTCGGGAGATTTGTTTCTCCATGATGAGCCTCGCAGTGGATGACCACAGGTCTTGAATGACGGAGTCCTGAAGGTGGCCATTGAAGAGGACAGTAGTCTAACATGTGGTGAAATTGCAAGACAGTTCAACGTTTCCAATGAAACTGTTAGACTTCACCTGCACTGCCTAGGTAAGATGTACAAACTGAACAAGTGGGTTCCGCAAACTCTGTTGGAGATCCACAAGGGACAATGAGTGGCAGCCTGTGTATTGCTGCTTTCTTGCCACCGTACCGCATCTTTATTCAATTGAGTGCTAAAGCGGGTTCTGTACGAAACTCCCAAGCATTCCAGATATTGGTTGTCTCCTCAGGATGCTGTCCCTCACACTGCAAGACCGCCTATGCACCCATGCAAGATTATGCTTTGTGAACTGCTACCAACAGGCCAAACGGTCACTGGAGACCTATACTCGCAGCATTGCGCCAGAAGAAGCCAGCACTGGTGAATCACAAAGGTGTTCTTTTCCTCCATGACAACGCCAGGCCACATGTCGCACGAGTGGTCAGGAATACCATACAGCAACTTAGGTGAATGGCACAAAGTCTCCCACCCTATTACCACCTCTTCCACTCCCTGGATAATCATCTTCATGGGAAATCCTTCACCAATGAAGCAGATTTGCGCAAAGCCCTCATGGACTTCTTTGCGTCAAAGAGTTCTACCGCAAAGGCATTGAACAGCTGGAAACACGTTGGCAGAAGGTGCTGGATGCCGATGGCGATTACTTCGAAGACTAAATATAAGTTACACATACTGTGAAGCGTTTTCTTTTTTTCCTTTAAAAACGGACAGAACTTTTTTGGTTACCTTGTATTATAGACAAAGGAGAATTTCGAAATGAAATTGAAATGTTTATTTACATTAGTTTATTTGTCCAAAATGTGTGTGGTCACAAAAGAACGATCCAAATTATTTTAAACAAAGATTAAAGCTTTTTTTGTGTGTGTAGTTTGCTCGGGTCACATTTCCTGTGGCTGGAAGGAAAACAGATTCATCTGGGATTGCTCATAAGACAGTCATTGCTAATGACCATACCTGCAATTTCCGGGCTGCATCAAAAACATGACCGGATTGAGTGAGAATCAAAGGATTGAGGAAGTCAGTTGACTGGTTATTACTCCGAAGAATTGAAAGAGATTCACCAGGCTGGTTTTTCATGTTTCCGACTAGATTTCCCAGATCCCCATCCTGCAGTAGAGAACTCGATTTTGCAATAGATAATAGGGAAATTCAACCAGATTTTCTTTATATTCAATAAACATATTAGCATTAGCAACAGTGTTGTGGATTTTGTTGAGGGAGCCTGATTCTGATGTGCACTTTGATGCAAGGAGAAGAAAGTTGCCACAGACATGAATTATGCAATCTTCTCTGTGGTTCACAACATACACAGGGGGAGTTCCCTCTAGACTTCACCATCAAACCCAATATCATAAGATATGGGGAAGCCTGAATCAACCCTATCAAGACAGTACAACTGAGGGGAAAAGAAAGCCAGATTACCCATAAAGTCAGCATTACTCAACGCAGCTAGCAACATACTGATTGAATTCGATCCTAGCTAGAGGCAACCGG
Source organism: Acanthosepion esculentum (assembly GCA_964036315.1). Taxonomy (NCBI): domain Eukaryota; kingdom Metazoa; phylum Mollusca; class Cephalopoda; order Sepiida; family Sepiidae; genus Acanthosepion; species Acanthosepion esculentum. Next base: position 20,058,590 of record OZ038484.1, read on the forward strand.
ACGTCTAGCCACACTGATGAGCTGTGAAACAGTCTGTGGATGACAAATGTGTGTGTGTGTGTGTGTGTGTGTGTGTGTGTGTGTGTGTATATATATATATATAAATGCTTCCCAGGGAGGTAAATCTCAATGACCATCAACCTAAATGGACAGATCGGTGTATACTGTACTTGGGGTGGGCTAGGACATCACTACTGGATTGTCTAAACTGAACATAGGCTGAATGCTCTGCATACTTCCAAAATCATATGCATAAAGCACTGCATATCATTTTCTATATGTGTAACCAAGTTGCAGTCATCCAAGCACAAGACATCATGAATGAGCACTGAGTGGACATCCGAGAGCAAAAATGGTGCATTTGAAAAGTTTTCTTTGGTTGCAGTTTCCAAATGTATCACTGAGCACAAAAGAAAAGAAGATGAACATTCTTGGCACAAGCAAGTCTTAGTTTCGTTCTTCAAAGGTTCCATAAGTGTACTTCATTGACCTCTTTTGGATCTCAAAGAGGTAATTCTGGCTATTTCCAGACCAAACACTTTATACACCAAACTACAGATTTTTCTGCTGATTTTCCTGCCAGTTGCAATCCTGCATTTCTGCTACAAGATTGGATGGCCAGGAATCCTCCATGGAGTGCAGGGATTATTAAGCTTCAGCTTTTGCTTGTTTCAATGCCTCACTAATTTGTTGTATTTAATCTTTTGATAAGTAGGAGTAGATCGGTTTGCCTATAGTCCAGTTCACATTCTTCCCCAGTCTTTTGAACAGGAGTAGAGGTTTATTCCTGTTTAGGATTGGGTTTCTGGTGCCTTCCAAAGTCTACTTCCATACTACTAACATCTCCCACTGAACTGAGATGTTATTCACTAATTAAATTTTTACCTCTTCAAGTTCAGAATTAGCTGTTATCTTTCCTGCACAGACACCAAGAACTTCATTCCTTGCCCTTTCTTAAGCTCATACAACATTGCATGGTAACCTTCTACCTTGAGTGGCTCTTGGGCCTTCTGTTGGGTGAACATTAATTAAAAAATATATTTCTGCCTTTTTTTGTTATTTTTGGTTGCAACAGTGCCAATTTTGCAATATTACGTTTGTCAAATTTGATATTTGTTTTGGGGCAATTGTTAGCATTTTTTATGTAGCATTTATAAATATGATATCTGTTAATGAATTTATCTCAGGCTGACGTGGTGTATCTGCGAAACTTGAAGTTAGAAGATCAGTCGTGAATTCTTCATCTAACTATTGTTGCTCTTTTCTTTTCTTTTTTTTAAAATATTGAACACTTTCTTTACAAAAATCAGCTTGCCTTTAAACATGTTAAACTCTAGAAATTTACTGGACCACATATTTTGTTAGGCATTAATCAACTGTATTATTACAAAAATGTTAAAAGGATTCTGTTTGGTTTGTTTATTTATGGTTTGGAATAAACAAATAGCAGATCTTTTATCATGTATTATGCTTGTCAACAACACATTATTACACTGTGTATGTTAGTATTAGGCAATTAACCATCTTTCTTTCCAAAATCCCAAAATAATGAGAGGGTTCTAAAAAGGTCTCAGCCTGACCAATTTCTTAAAAATCTGACCTGATTCCCCCCCTCCCACATTTCATAACAATCATGATGTCCTAACTTCAACTATTTGTTAAATTTGAATGCGATGATATCTGCAAAAATCATTTCCAAGAATTTTAAAAGAATAACCGATTTTTTAAAAACTTCACGCTGATTGTTCCAAACACAGCCAGTACATTTCATTGTTGAAATGTCCATTTAATGAATCTACTTGTAAGTCCTTTGGAGGTACTTTTGCAGTTTAAGCACATATACACGTACATATAAGATTGGATATTGGGGTCAACAATCGGCAGCGATAGTCTGTTTCATGCTTAAACACAATCGTCAGGTTGAGAAACTTTGGAGTAAGGTTAGTAAATATGAAAATATTTTTGATACATACAAATATTCAAGTCTATTACTTATATTTTGCAATTGTCTGACTCCAGGAAAAGCAACAGTTTGATTAAATTTGCTTTTGTGTCATTGAATAGCACAATTTTTCATCCCAATTAATGGATCTCTGGTTAAAAAGGTGACTTGTAACCAGAAAATATATTTTGAAGAAGTGTATGCAATGTTACACTGATGATATAAAGTCCAAACAATCGCACTAATGTATAGATTTCAGCTCGTTTTTGTTGATAAGCCATAAATGATCGTATAAATGGGTCTGGACCTGACGTGGAGCAGTGGAGAGTGAGGCGGCTCAATTGTTTGGAGACTGGTAAATCATGTCAGTCGAGGTCAGAATGGGCCATTTTTTTTAAAGGTAGTCAAATAATTAACTTGTCCATAGATACACACTCCTACACAAGTCTATATTGAAATGATTAGTTCAATTGCTCTGTTTGTGCGACAATTGTTGATGCCTGTGCTGGTTGGGGCCTGTCAAGAAGAGCACAAAAGTCTTTTCACTGCTTTGGTCATCTGTCAGATGTGATATGACTGGTGGAGATTCCAGAACCATTAAACTTTGATGTGTTTCTATTGGCAAAACATTCAACAGGGTGAAGAAAATTTACTTAATTCTCTTTCATTTTTCTTTAGACTTGAGATGAGTGATAGGCTGAGAAAAAGGGAGGGGACTGAAATAATAAATAATGGTATAGAATATTGCTCTTTTGGCAATGATCATGGCTAAGTATAACTTAACCCAGCATAAAACCATGTAGCAGGAAAAGAAGATTGTGCTCCTCCAGTTTGCCAATTGCCTGCTTATTTTGAACATCAGCATTCAGAATCTTGTGTTTGAACCTTGCTGCAATTGGGTAATATATGTCTTACCCACCAATCAGTTCAAATCATGTTTTTTTGTTTTGTTTTTGTCTTATAGTTAAGCTCAGGTTTAACAAAAGACTGAGAATAGTCTACACCTGTAGATTAAATAAAGAGTTCAGTTCAGATTACCCAGATTCATATAGACCTGAGGAAGGTCGGAGAGCCCAACAGCCAAAACGTTGTGATAGTAACAACAAAGAGAATAATAGTCTGAATATAAAAAGTGTAAATAATCAAAATTCATTGTTTTATTCTTGAAATGTCGATATATATATTTTTTTATCTTTCTAAATCTTTTGTAACATTTGTTCCTGTTTCGTTTTCTCATAATTTCCTGGTTGGACATTTTGATTCTATTTTTCTTTTTTTTTATCACCAAAGACAGAAAAACCAAAACATTGACCTGGAAACCTGTTCTTAAATAGCCTCGTTAGATCAAAACTTTCCTATGTATATGAGATTAAATATTTTCATAATTACAAATTTTTGACTATCGTTTCCAAAGTTCTAGTTAACAGCATGTTTACGGTCATATCACATTGAAACATTGGTTCCCAGCTAATCACCGGAGTTAAGCAACGTTGAGCCTGGTCAGTACTTAGATGGGTGACCGCTTGGGAATACCAAGAGCTATACACTAGAATGTGCACATTGTGTCTTGGAATGTAAAATCGGAGCAGAGTTCCAATTCCAGTCGGGTTCGTTATATTCACTTACCTGCAAATACCTTTGGGAAAGGTATGAATCCACCAGCTATGAATAAGTCTTGTATCAGAAAATCATTATTATCTCCAAAGAAATTTCTTGCAATCCAAAAATATTTGCTGGCTATAAATAACCTTCAAAGGGTTGATAAGCCGTAAAAAACAAATCAATCAATCTGGTTAACAGCTAAAGAATTATCAAAAATAAATTAATAATGAAAACAAACGAATCAGAATGTATTTAAAATTATGGCTGATCGTGAAAAATATTTCAAGAAGAAAAATGTTGAGAATTATTTATAAAATCTCGTTTGCTTAATTAGTAATGGCTTTACTGTTTGTCACATATCAAGATCGATTTTGTTCAAACAATTTCATAATTTGACATTACCCTCCAAGATGAGAAAACAATATCATACAGTGATTGAACGGGTGGAGGTGATATTTGATCATGATCAAAAGATTGTTTATAATAACAACAAAGGTGGTGCAACAAAACAATACACTGTGATTACTTCTGCATGTTGTTGTTTTTTTTTGTGGATTTAATTTTTCAAATTGATAAAATCAACAGAGAGTTATGTGTATTTACCCGACCTTGACCACCAGACGACTTCTAATGTTCGTTATGTGGTACCACACAAAACAGTATAAAAAGAAAAGGCACAGATTCTCTCTCTCTCTCTCTCTCTCTCTCTCTCTCATCTTTTGCTCTTCATCTGTAACTCTTCACTTTCGTTTATTAAACATTAAATTACGTCACTTAGCTTCCTCCATAAATTAAAATTCAGAGGACGAAACGCGTCGGCTAAGTTTTCCTTTTATCGTTATTCATATATATATATATATATATATATATATGAATAAGATAAGTTTTCCTTTTATCGTTATTCATATATATATATATAAATATATATATATTAATAACGATAAAAGGAAAACTTATCTTAGCCGACGCGTTTCGTCCTCTGAATATTAATTTATGGAGGAAGTGACGTAAATGACGTGTTTGTATATATATATATATATATATATATATATATATATGAAGAAATATAATCTTAAGACGTGCTATATTTATGGGATAAAGTGCTCAATATCAGAGATAGAGCGTGTGTAAATATAAAAGTGAACATAGAAGTCAATACTTAGAGGCGAAAGTCTGTTTCATTCTAGACGCAAATATATATATATATATATATATATATATATATATATATATATATATATATATATATACTGAAAAACATAGCTCATCAAAAAAGAGAAATATATATTTATGTGATAATCTGTTGTGTGTGTGTGAGAGAGAGAGAGACTGTTCCATGTAGTTTGGTGAAACTAAGAAGTCGGTTTGCTCTGAAGCTAAGTCTCCGGTAAGGAGAAACAAGTTTTGATAATCAGTCATCTTATGGGTAAATAGAGTTTATGTTTTTCCTTGTATACAACGCCACCGATACGTCGTCCCTTGACAGACAAGGTGGCGCAACGCCATATAAGTAAACGTAAATGCTTTCTTGTCTACAACTAGAATCCAACATACAAAACAACATCTTTTAAAATAGGTCTAATATCCAACTAGCAAAAATAGGAAAAGTTAATCGAGAGGATATTATTTTATATTTATTGTAAATGTTCAGCTGAATAACTTGCAACTACAGTCATTAGTCACTAGGGTCATAGACAGATGTGCATCTGTAGAAATTGGCGCCCATGCTAATGCACTAAAATTGTACCCCTATCTCAACATCTGGTACCCTACTAAAGTACAAAGTAAACCTACTCGTTCAAAATTTATGACTATTATAAATGAATTATGATACTTCAACAAGATTTTTCTATATTTATTTTTTATTTGAAGGAGATTTAAATTTTAACGATATAATAGTGTCACATGGACATATTCTTTAACGAAATTGTGACAATACTATTATCTCAAACATTAAATATTTCAAAGTAAATGACAAAACAATAGGAAAATCCGTTTTAATTGTTCTTTAGATTTTAAATTCAGACAAAATAATAAAATATGATATAATAGTGTGAGGCGAAGACGGAAATAAATAGCAAGACGATTGAACGCCAAATGACAAAAAAAAAAAAGAAGGTTTCTGACTCGGAGAATTCGCGCATTTTTCCAGTTAATATATTAATCCTTTGAAAATAAATATTTAATATTTTTCAACCAATGGGCCGCGTTCCCGCTAACAATAAAAACATGTTTCGTGATGCCTTTAAAGAGTATTAAGTAAAGTCTCCAGACGGACAAAATCAGTAAGGAGAAGGAACGGCAACAGACTGCAACAGATTCACGACATTACGGCTTAAAAGATAATCCTTACTCATTCACCACTCTTCCTCACCAAGCTACGTGACACGTACACCCTTCCTCACCAAGCTACGGACACTTACACTCTTCCTTACCAAGCTGCGTGACAATTACACTCTTCTTCACCAAATTACGTGCCACTTACACTTTCCTCCTTACTTTTTCCCTTGCCTCTCTTTTTCATACATACATACGAATAAATCACATTTCTTTTCATCTTAACAAGCAACTACAAACAAGGGACTTTTACGCAAGAACTTTTACACTCGTACATGGTGAGAAAAAAATTAGTTGTAAAAACACGAAATGGAAATGTTTTATATTTTATATTTAAAACCCCTTTTCTTTGTTGTGGATTGATTCAAATCCGCAACAATAGTACCACAAGAAGACAAAATCATTTCTTAGCGTTTCAATATCAATAAAATACTCCACGACAAATATTTTTAATAATCTTTGAAAGTCTTCCATTGGGAAATTATGAAAGTACAATGGTAACACATAAGATATATTTTATATAGGTTATTGCACGAGTATTGTGAGAAGACGAATGAAAGCAAGGAACTAAAGAAGGTATCGGATAGGCCTAAAATATAACCTTCCTTGTGTAGGGACAGTAAGACAAATTTACGAGGGTCACTTGACGGCCGGTGAGTGACGTCAGCTCAGGATTGACAACAGCCTTGGGGTGACGAACATCAGTTGTTGAGTAGACAAGACAGCCGTGATAGCTCATGGCAGTAAGGAGAATGAATAGAAACTACGTGGTTCCAAAAATGAATATAAAAACACCACCAACATAACCCATTTCTCCCGGGAAATATCACAAGCAAGACTCGATTTTCTCTTCTTCACACTGCTTGTTTTAATCATATATTTTATAGTTTCCCTGTGTGCGACAAATAGTGACAGACATGTGCACATCTGTATATTGTTTCTTGCATGACATAGCTGTATATAAAATAATTTCGAGTGCAATGTATATTTGTCATTCTTTTCTTTCAGTTATTATGACTCTTCCTTCCGTTGTCTTAAGGTGTAAGTATATCACAGATATACTATTGCCTAATACGGGCAATGGAGAGTGAAGATAACCTAGATAGTTTTTCTGCCTTTTCAAGCACCCCATTACTTGCTTTCAGTGATGCAACATTTTCAACCATAACAGCTCAACATCGAGGTCATCAAAAACAGTTGCCAAATGATTAATTATAACGCTGGTAACTGGTTAGACTTTTTACTGCATGAGAGATATGGCATTGTAGCCCTTGTTTAACATTTCACGGCATGAAAAGGCCGAATGATGATTTGAAACAGGAAGTAAGTTCAAACTGTGCAAAAATATTCAGAGAAACTAATTAAGCGTCGAAGAGAAAAAAGGAAAGAAAGAAAGAATTAAAAATAATAATTAGAAGCCATAAAATTAGTTCGGAAAAGGCTCTAGGAAGATTTGAACCAGAAATAAATAAAGTAGAATTCATTATTAAGACTAGATCTTCCCCAATTTACCCAGTTGCATCCGGGGCAGTATGGCAAGATTTATGGTCTTCTAAAATTTCATAAATTCCAAAGAGGAACTCTCGTTATGTTTATTTAAAATGCTATCAAACCCCATAAACGTTTATAGATTATCAAATCCAATGTTAGAGGCCCCGGGAATGAACGCATTCCACGAGAGGACATTTGATTTTTAGTTCAAAGAAAGCTCATTAACATCTTATCGAAAAACATGTAACAAATCAATGGTGGTTTTATATTAGAAAGAAGAAAATTACGCAGAACTGTTTTGGCTGAATTATGTATCATATCGTCTTTGAGAAGCAATGATGGTTATAGCCTTAACGTGTAGGAAATTCAGTCGTCCATCTTTTTTATTATATTAAAACTCTGAACGTCCGGATTTCAAACAATAAAATAAAAATAAAGTAAACATGGTCTCATGCCTGTTGAATAAATCATTTGTGTTTACAAACATGTGTACATTAATTCAAGAGTCAAAAATATTAAAAATAGTCTTTAGTTGAGTTAAAGTCTTTGGGTTGTTGGTTCACAGAAAACGGTTGTCGGTTAGACAAGACATTTAAATTCTCCGTAAAAATCTGTGGTTGAGAAAATTCCCTGACCATCTTTGTTGTTGTTGGAGATTATTCGTTTGAAATCGCCGACTGGCTTGTCAGCGAATATTCACTGACCGCACAAACTGTTGTAACTAATTCGTTTGAAGTTGCCGACAAATGTCTCTTTCAGCACCGCGCTGTGTGGGGGGGGGGGTCTCATCTCTCTTCAATTTGGAGACTGGCTGCATCTCTGATACTTGAAAATCGCAATCTGTGTTTTTTTTCTAATAATCTTTTCCCGAAAGTAGGCTCGAGAAAAATAGGTTTTTAGTTTTTTTCTGATTGGCCAAATACTTCACATGGTGATGTTAATTTCCAACCAATAGACACTTTGATTTAAACGGTGTGCTTTGTATTGTGGAATATTTTGGGCGTGTTTGTAATATTGTCTGTTATTAGGTAGAAAATAAAGTTTGGGCGTGTTTTGATATGGTATGTATGTGGATATGTAATAGTGTTGGAAATAGGGTTTGTTTCCTATGAACTCATACTCAAATGAATAATTATATTGTCACTGGGCTCGAGAATCGCTGTTAGACGAGTAAAGAGGTCTTGGAGGATCAATGTGGACTTGGAGGACCAATGTGGACTTGGAGGACCAATGTGGACTGTTTGCTTTTCCACTTTCACTCCAAGAAACAGAAGTTCGAACGTGCGAACAGAGTCTGTGATTTTGATTTTGTTACTTTCAACACAAACATTATGATGATTTTTTTTTTTTGTGAATAGCTCTTCCAAAGGTCACTGCATAATTACAATTTATACAGTGTTCATCTGTGAGGCCAGCTACCAGACCCTTCAGTGACGGCTCGCATGGGTCGATTGTTGATGAAACCAATTGATGACTTTAAGCAAGTCATCATTATCACGCTTTATACTACCTATTTTACATCAACAATGAAAAATCTGAGTTAAATTGGCGCGCACACGGCTCGCTCGATTATAAAGCATTAAAGACATTATTAATATAGGAAATGTTTGCTTGCCCATTCGAATATTTCTTATTCAGTCAGTCAGTTATGTGCCATGCGTGATACACGTTTAGGCAATCATGTATCTTTCGATACATGACTGACAAGGCAGATTTTTTTCCACAGTAGGTTGCCATTTCTTTTTGCGGTAGACCAGTTGCCATCCAAGGCTATAGAACCTGGTCTGTCATGCTATTTACTCATAGCTAGGGGGAGAAGACGAGGATTCATACGTTTTCCAAAAGGATTAGCACGTAAGTGAATGTAATGGATTTGACTGGAATTCGAACTCGGCTCTCCGATTCCACAATCCGAGTCGCTATCCATTACTCCACCGTTTCTCATTCACCGTCTGATAAATACATGTCATATGCAAGAAACATGATACGTATCGATGATGTCGATATGATGGCCGTAAAAAAAACATCACCATCTGACGATGCCAAGAATATTGTGTATTTTATTAGCGATAGGACAGATCGACGAAACAACAACGAGGAACATCAGCGGTGTCAGTGGAAAAGACATATTAGAGACACTACATTGTCTCAGTAAGAAAATTAAAGAAAGAAAGAAGGGAAGACAGAAGTGTTTAACGGTTATTTCAGTGAAATTGGAAAAGTTGTCAATTTAAAATCTTTTCAATTGTACCCCCTTACTTCTTAAAATAACGGCCATCATTCATATTCATTACTGTTATTCCAATATTTTGTTAAAGTTGTTAGCTAGAATGTTTAATGATGATCTAGGGGAATTTCTATGGATATTTTATTGTCGCAGAACTCGCCATGAGCTTATTTCAATCATTAACTTAAGAATTAAGATTCATCAGAAAATGAAAATAGGAAAACCATCAAATTTTCACAGTTATTTCTCATAATCAATGAAAGTTAAACTGTGATGTATTTTTCTTCCAGAGCGATTACCCAACTCAATTCTGATAAATTAATGATCTATGGAAGGAAATATAGAAAATTTATTTTTACTTGGTAAATTATCTGGTATACTTTCCCCATTTAAACAATTCTATTAGACACAACTGAACATTACTGATCGAATACATCGGATTCCTTAAGGCATTTTTTCAACTTCTACAGATATCTCCCTCTTCTGGCCATAAAACACATCAGATTAAGTTCATTGCGTCCCGGTTCATACTCCTCCCGGGTCTTTTGAACAGGAGTAGAAGTTTAAGCCTTGTTCTTTGTTTAGGATTGGGTTTCTGGTCTCTTCTAAAGTCTACTTCAACTCCATACTCCTAACGTCTCCTCCTGAACTCTGAAATTTCATTCGTTAATTAAATCTTGACCTCTTCAAGTCTAGAATTAGCTAACTTTCCTGTTACCTTGCCCATTCTTACGCCAATATAATTCCACACAGTAACACTCTACCTTGAGTGGCCCTTGGGCCTTGTATTGGGTGAACATTAGTAAAAACAAAATTAACAAAAATTATTTTTTATTATATAATTTTACATATTATTTTGTGAAAATTACACATCAAGACTCATCTAGTAACGACGCGTCAAGTTATGTATTTACTCAGACAGAGCGCTACAAATAAAAGGTGTGTGTATATGGAATAGGGGGATATTTAGATATTCAGTGCTAATAATTTCTGAATCTGTATTTTTTTTACGTGAGGCCCTCATAAAATGATTATTTTATCTATTATCCTTCGTTAAACATTTTTGTTTTTTAAATACATTTTTTTTCGTTTATTTATAAAATCTCAACCTCCTCTATGCATGAGACTTTGTAAAAGATTTATAAATTAATGCTTAAAAAGAAAACGGAAGATGAACTCTGATGTATTTTGAAAATTAATCGCAGTAATAATTTTAGACAAAGTATATGGCGCAGCTCAATAGCATTGTCTTAGATTGAGTCCTAGAAGACAAATTCTTCTGTTTAGTTCTTAGTTCCAGAAAAAAAAAGTTGGTGTTGACGCCCCCCAGCTCCTACTATTGTGCTATAAGTTATGAGGTAAGTCAGCTTTAATCTCAACTTGATTTTGACGATAGGTGTCCTAGCAATAGCATGGCTCGTTGCTGCAACGACAGAAATAACACTTGCAATGCTCGTTTCATTTTGACCAACAATTGCAAGTATAAATTCTCCCAATACGTGTAACTTTGTTGTCTTTGTTTCTGTGATGTTGTCGAGTCCTGTGTCAATTTTGTGTAGCTCAGCAATCATGTTTTCGCTACGTCGATTTTAGAATATTCAAAATTGAGACGCTATGGCTATCTACTTGAACTCGTTTTTTTCTTCTGTGTTGAGGGCTGTTAATTTTCACCTGTAACTTTTCAAATCAATTTTACCAATTATTGTCGTAAAATGATCAGTTTGCGATGCACAATACTCATACAATATTTCATTCAATATTCGTACAATATTTCATCCAGTACTCGTACAATATTTCATTCTATACTCGTACAATATTTCATTCTATACTCGTACAATATTTCATTCAATACTCATGCAATATTTCTTTCAATACTCATACAAAATTTTTATTCAATGCTCATACAATATTTCATTCAAATGCTTCAATATAATCATAAACACATCATCCTGCTACTATTTTTCTGTCAATGTCAAATTTTGTGAAAATCTGTGCAAAAAGTGAATCACAGAGCCTTGATATTTTTATCACTTCTCATTGGTCAGTTAATATTAAAATCATGTTCTCATCTACGTCCGTACAATGCCTACGCGTTATTCAAAACCATTTTTCCGCCCAAAATCAGAAATGCTTACCGGAGCCGATCACGTGATTACGTTGATTATAAATACCAGACACAAAGTTCATTCTCTCTTTTTTTGATTTCTCTCGCTTACGAAAATGTATCTGTTTAAGAAATCGCGTTCCAACCCCAGTTCGTGTGGACGCTATGAAAACATATTCACACACGCACACATAAACGTACGTACGAAACTTAATTATGAACATGACAAGCAACGGAAACTTAATTACAAACATTACGAACATTACAAGCATCAACATATTACGAATATTCAACAACAAGTAACAGAAACTTAATTATAAATAATAATACAGACATTCACTCCTTCAATTCTTCTGAAGCTAAAAGTTTATTAACATATTTTCAGCTTTACAGAATTCTTTCAACTCTTTCACAGTGAACATTTTGAGCGGCAACTTCATTCAACTTCCTATGAGCTCAGATAAAAATATTTTTTTAATTCCAGTCAAAGGGAAGTATCCACTATTAATTATGCTTGTATATCATTACATACATAAATATGAAATGAAGATTATTTTTGCTATAAAAACCGTTTTGTGTTCCTTCTTATTGTTTCATATTTTGTGGTATTTTTTTACGTTAAATATAAATTCGAGAGGCAAGTGGCCTCTACAAATTCATCAGCCATTTCTTTCTTATATCTTAGCCATTAAATTTAAAAAACTGATTCACATCCAGACTTCTTCGGAGCGCGACATTGGCAATTATATGGGGAACAATCATAGAAGTGTTATTTATATATATTTCAATAATCTTAGATTTGCGAAAATATTCTACAAAGTCATAATTAATTCCACTGAGAATGTTTGTCCTGTTCGATAACTCTGTAGATTATGGGAAAAAATTGGGAAATATTGCTTGATTAAATAACATTTTATTTAATAAATTATTATAACATTTTTTTAAATCTGAAAGTTGTATAAAAACAATATCCTACACGACAGTAACATAAAAAAAAAATTGTGCAAGATGTAAAAAATTTGCTTTCCGACCAACTCCAAGTTCTTGTGCCAAACACAAAACTTAGCTGGTAGAAACTTTTAAAAGGCGCAACTTTAAAACAAGACGACCTCTGCGCAAAATCTTAAAGGTTGTCGCAGTTAGCTCCTCCTCGGTTTCCTTAATCCTTCAACAGGGGTCTCTCTCCCCTGGCTATAAATATTGGCTGACCCTTCTCTCTATCTCTCTTTCTCGACCCAGGTCTTGGGCCGCAACCTCGCGTTGAGGCGAGGAAAAACTTTCTTTTTCCACTTACACCAATATGTGACCTCTCACCGATACAGCGTTTCCCATATTCTGGGAACACGCTAAGAACAATACACGTACGTACGACACTCAACACAAAACACACACATAACTTCTCCATACAAACACTCTGTAACCCTTCGTGTCGTTGTAATTTGTTATTAATATATATTTATTTGCATACATGTATATCGGTCTTGTTTGTTTTCTTTATCTTCTTTGGACTTCATTAAAGTCCAACATTCCTATGTAGCTGGACCGGCCAGCAGGAAATCTTAACCCAGAGATATCATCCTCATCTTCCCACCCCGGTCCTCTACAAGGTAAACACATTTATTTACAATACAATTTACAATTGAAAGAAATTATAATACAAGTAGGGGGGGGTAGAACTGTACTAAAATGTCCTTTTGTGCGCCTCTTTGATAACACTTTCAGGAGTTAATAAAATAATTACACTGAAAAAGAGGAAAAAATACAAGTCACCAAAAATATTGATAAGACTAACGGATTCGTATACAAAATATATCCATTCAAAAATACAAAAATAAGGGGAAACGCGGAATAAGAGGATTCACAATATGGCACAAGGCACAATCTTTTAAAAGACTGTTTAAAAAAACCTCTGTTATAACGGCTCTGTAAAGGACCTCTCATCTCGTAGGGGATTTGACGTAGGCAAATTCTTGCAGGTTCTGGGGTGTGAAATTTGTCTCTACGAATCTGCCTTGGATCTGTCACGTCAGATTTAAAACCTCTCACTGGATTGTCCTTTTATGTGATGTTTTTTGTAAACTGCCCCGGCTGAAGTTAACGCCCTGCCGTTTTCTTTTCAACTCTCTTCCCCTTGCCAACTGCTGATAACAGTCCCTTTTATTCTCAAAAGGGTCATAAAATTCGGCTCCAGCCAAAATTTTTAGGTGCTAGAAAAACTTGTTTTCTATTGGCTAATATATGTAAGATCCACTTCCTTGTATTCAAAAAGTAGATTCACAAGATCTTGGCGCTTGAGCCTAAAAAGCCATAAAAATGTACGAAATTTAACATTTCTTTACAACAAAATAAAATTTTTATAATTGTGCAAATCAGCAAAGTGAAGTATTAAAAAGTAAAATAAAAAGAAATTATCCTCAAATAAAGATGCCTTTCCTTCCACACATATACACATTTATCCCGCCACCACACTGATTGCTACAAGCAACACTGTCGGTTGGCGATCGTCGCCTTGATGGTAGGATCACCGAAATATAACTTTCAGTGGCCGCAAAGTCATGGCGATGTATAAGTTTTCATCTCGTAGACTATGCTGCTGGTTACAAAATATCAAGGTTGTTCAGAATGAAGAAACATGGTTACAATGGTATTGACTGGTAAGAGAACGTTTCTGACCAAGCCGCGGGCTTCTGTCCAAGCGTGTTTGACTGAGAACGGCGAGTCAAACTGCACGTTGTTGGATTTCCCGTACTCGGTTTGCCAAGTTTACCAAGACGCTGTTAGGTGGCGCTGTTTAGGAAGCTATAAAAATGGGACATTTCCTGTTTCTTCGTCTTTTCCCTTCTTTCCTTTCAGCATGCGGTGGTAGCAACACCGCTTGGGGATAACTTTCCCCGATTGACTGAACTCTTTCACACACACACACACACACACACACACACACACACACACACACACACGTGTAACTCGCACACGTACATACAGACACACTCAATTCCTAACAGCTAGATTTTTCGGCTTCTTCGGCTATATTTGCATGCCTAATATATGTTTTCTTCTTTGCTAGTAAACTAATAGTCATATAAAATACATGAAAATATCGCCTTGTTGAAATTTATTCCGTGTCCTTTCAGTTTTACAAGTAATAACAATCTGTCGTTTACAAGTGAAAAAACTGCCTTCAGTTAAGTAAAACTCAATAATAACGTGTATATAAAGTAGGTAGGGAATAAGATATTAAATTCTCTTTTATTATAGCCGTTATGTTACCGATCGTTATTTGACAATGTGATAGATTAAGTTGTAGCAGAATTATCAGTTGCTGAAGGGATATTATTACTGTTGTGACAGCATTTACAGAAACATGTCAAAAATAAAGATACCTCCATTTTAAATTTAACCTTTCCATCTCATGAGACGCCATTGTCCTACGGTATCTAACTAACCTCTATTGTTTCGTTTCAAAATTGGTTATCTTACCTCCACTCTGCAATGCCTAGATGAATAGAATTTTCAAATCGTTTAAGGATTCGAAAGGAGGATGTGTTCAGCGCAGAATTGCAGCAAAACTTTAATATTCTTCTTATTGCATTGAATAATGTAATCGCCCAGTTTAGAAATTACGGCAAAGAATATATATCCCCACATTTTGGGCGACCTGAACTTACATGTGTCTCTGAGCTGTTCAGCGGTCTGCGATGAGCAACCCCAGAGAGAAGGCTTCCAACACAGAAGCGGTTATTGATGTCACAGAGAGCGAAAGAGAGAGAGAGAGAGAGAGAGAGAGAGAGAGAGAGAGAGAGAGAGAGAGAGAGAGATTAATGAGTTTTTGATTAGTGCGCTGAAATTTTTTTATACCAAAATTCGATTAATGCATGATAGATACTCAATTAGTGAGATAAAACATTCTTCAGTTAAACCATCGTAATTGAAAATTGATTTTTTCATAGTTACCGAGTAATTAAAAATTTTCTATAATTTAAAAATGGGTAACTATTTTGTTTATATTCGGTCAATGCTATTTCGATTAGTGCGTATCTTTTAATGTACACATTAGCCTCATTAATCGAGGGATTCATATATATATATATATATATATATATATATATATATATTGTGTGTATATATATATATATATATATATATATATATATATATATATATATACACAATATATATATATATATATATATATATATATATATAGTGTAACCCGGATATAAGAGAGTTGTCGGGACCGGATAAGAAGTATCTTATATCCGGGTTTCTCTTATATCCGGGTTTGGTCTATTTTGTTTTATTAACACAGGCTCTTATTTTGGACCAGAGAAAATCTCTCTTATATCCGGGTTTCTCTTATATCCGGGCCTCTTATATCCGGGTTACACTGTGTATATATATACATATTGTGTATTTGGGGAGCAACCCTTCATTTATATATGTTTCATCAAAGACGGCAGACAAGGTACTGCGATTAAGCTTTTTATTTCATTTTGCTTTTCTGGACACAGGGTGTGTAGAAACTGTCCAAATGTTCTGTAATACCGAGCGCTTTTCGCTATTTAGCCATTATCTGAAACATACTAGTAGAAAATGCAAGCATAATAACCTCATCCACGTGTAAAAAAAAATAGATTAAAAATAATAGAAGCTTAATAATAAAAAAAGAAAAAGCAAACACTCATTCATATTAACTACGAACACAGCCACAATGTGCTGTGTTCGGAAAATAAAACATCGCTATAAGTCTAGGAACATGCACACAACCCATACATCCAATTAAAAAGTAAAAATAAAATCATCCTTGATAATGGCTAAAAGTATAGACGAAAGACCTCGGAGTTACAGAACATTTGGATAGATTCCACACATTGTGTCAAGAAAAGAAAACACTTGTTTGAACACAAGAAAAACTAAATAAAAAGCTTAATAGCCGTACCTTGTCTATTGTCTTTAATAAAACATATATATGTGACACTATTTAGCTATGGTAATTGGCTAACTAATTAACCATAGAAATTAAAACAGGAAATACTGAAGGCGGGAAAGAGCTATCCTGAAAGATATACCGTTCGATGTTAAAAAGATTTTATTTTATTTACGAAAAAGATACTTTTCACAAAAGACAGTAAACCCGTGGAAAAATCCATATGTGAGGTTTTGTCAAGCTGGTTAATGCCTTGCCGGGGAAGAATTCGGAAAGATAAACAAACATTAATATATCAGGCAAATCACATGGCGGTCATAAAAATTGAGACGATTGCCGATACAAGGTAGGGAGAATCAATATTAATTATCTTTTCAAGATATCATTTATTTTTTTTCTTGAGTGCCGGCAAGGAAAAACAATATTTTGGCATTTGTCTCGATACAGGTGGTGAGGATTGTCATTATTTACTTTACCAAAGTGTTGCTTCAGACGCCGAGACGTTGAATAGCAATATGGTGATTATAAAATTTTGGCATGAGACAGAAAACCACCTCGACACAGGTGGAGAGGATTGTAGAATTTGGGGCATGAGAGGGGATAGAGTGGAAGAATTGCGATTTGATAAGATAAAGAATTTAATTTCTCAACAAGCCAAGGGTTCCAGTATAAGCTAACTTCACGAAGGGACCAGGTGGCAAACTTTGACAGTGATTGATGGAATTGGTAAATAGTGCTGGCTAAGTGGATTCTGGGTGACCAAAAGATATGATAGATTTTAAGTGGGAATATGGGATTCGTAAAAAGTTTGGCCGATGGGAAAAAAGAGAATTTTGTAAACAAAAATTCTGGATTATAATTTTAAGGAGGCCAGCTTAGCCACACCCGCACGGCCGGGATGCCATTTGTCGAGTGGTAGCAATGGTGATAGGCAGAGGTGAATGGATGAGAAGGATGGAGAAGTTATTAACGCCCACTGAAGATATTGGTGCGAAATATCAATGTGAGAGAGGAAGAGTCTAGGAGGATAGCTCTCCTTCGACCTCCCTTCACGGACGAGGACTAGAAAGTGATTAATTTTCCAAAAATGGGAAGTAATCAATTTCCCTGGCCTGACAACAAAGAGATTTCTTGTTGGGAATCGAGATTTACCGAGAACCCCAGGCCGCATCTGGCCCCACACCAGGTTTTGGTCGGTACCCATATAAACGAACGTCCTCGGGCCGTTCGACACAGAGTTGGACACAGAGTTGGACACACAGTTGGAGTTGAGACAGTTAGACAGTTCAGTCCGAGTAGCAGGAAACAGAGTGTTGCCTCGCAGAAGCCGACCGAGAGATTCCACCACCTCCGACTTCGCCTATCCTACCAATAGCAAGTTATACTGACGAACGAAGCCAAGCCAACACAAAGAACTAAATCAGTTGACTTAAGATACCAAACTTGCTTGAAACATAGAATTGTCGCATTTCGTAGAAAACGGGCAGGGAGAAAAACACACTCCTGTATATAACAGACGGATAAAGTTAATTTGATATTTCTCAACAGACTTGAACCTCTTGGGTTTTTCTTTTATTTACTTTTTTTTTTTACACTTGTGCGATACCACCTTCAGTCTGGACTCAGCTTACACTATGGTCCGACACGTGATTGATTTCGTCTACCTAACATCAAAATTACAACGTGGGTAGGTTAGACTTGAGATTGAAGCAGTTACTCCGGTAACAAGACGTTGGAAGTGAGCTGGGAACGTTAGAGCTGGTATCGAACCGGTACAGCTGGTGTGAAGCCGTTAACATCGACGACCAGAATTCGACCCTGGACGGGCCAGTGTTACATATTGGTATCCTGACCAGGGGATTTCGCCTGGTAGCGACGACCACCGATCGACCGGGGCACAGGCTGGTGGCAGCGACTAAGAGTCAACCCCAAAACGCCGGCGGAAGAAACATTACAGCTTCGCGCCGCGACTGGGATTTGACCACGGGCTGACAGCTTAGTGTCACACACACACACACACACACACACACACACACACACACACACACACACATATAATAGCAATTCAGGAAATGTTGTCTGCATGTGTGTGTGTGTGTGTGTGTCACGTGGCTGGCCGAAATAAAAAAAAAACAGCCTGTCAGAGGAAGGACTCTCCCAGAGGAGAGAAGTCTTGTTATTATCGGTACTACATTCTGAAGCAAAGAAAAGAAAATGTATTTGATTCTTTGCTTTTATAGTCCTGAATAGAACGACACCTACCGGGCTTACTGGCAGGTAAGGTCTCTTGCTAATGTTAATGTTGTATCGATGTTCTTTTAAAGTGTTTCATGCTTTGTCATTAAGCTGTTGTATCAATATTCTTGTTCAAAGATGCACGCATGTATCCTTCTTTGTACCGCCTTTCGTTACTGTACGTTTTAAAGCATTAATGCCTGTACTGTACATTGTTTGAAGGAGTCGATCGCAGCTTAACGACGACATTAATTATAAAACCCATCATTCCCTTTCTACTTTTCCTTACTGGGTTTTCCGGTTTTCATTCCTTAACTCCCCACCCCTCTCTCTCTTTTTCTCAGTTTTTCTCTCTCTTTTATCTACTTACCGACTTTTGCGATCTGCCTACGATGTCAATTAAAATCATCTTGAGCATCAAATTGCAAATAGAATATTTGACTGAACCGAGAACTGCACTGACAGCTAATCCAGCTGCAGATACATCTGAGGTTGATCTGGTTGGATCGGAGTGGGGGTTTCGAATTTATTGAGAATTAATTAAGCATTGCAAACGAATCAAAGCATCTGGAATTTCCATCCCCAAGTAAACTTCAGAATTTGATAAGAAATAAATGAATAAGTCATGTGTCATTAATCTCGACTTTATCTTACTTCTTGGAAAATATATTTCAGGAATTATTTATCTATTTACCTATCTATTCTACAGAGGATATTTCATTATTACATCCCTGGATAAATTGCCCCCGCCGATTCTTCCTCCCAAATTATTTGATTTTCCAATCAACTTCAAACCTTTTCCGATAACTGAATTTGTTCTTGGTCCTCATAGCTATGATTTGTTTCGTCGGTCCTAAGGTAGCTACGCCTTTAACTATAGAAACATGAATAAACATAGACAAGGATTTATAGAACAAACAATAACAACAATTTATTAGGCAGACCACTGGCGCCGTGGAAAAGAAAAAGGATTAGAGCAATTAGTTCATTGTGGGCACGGCAAGCACCGGTCATAAATCACACGTGTAAGTTTTGGGAGGCGTATTTAGTTTTAGTATGCGAAGCTCGTACTCGCAAAAAATCCAATTATCTATTAGCAAGGCGTTAGTTCTCGTGTCAAATTCCTCATCCTGAAGTAGTAAGTGGGATTTTACGGCACCAGTGTGTTGTGCAGATTTGGTGTTCCTGGTTCATTGATATGGCTGCTTTTTCCATCGTCACTATACTGCAATCTGTCTAAATACAAATTCTTCTCTGCTTATATCAGTAGAGATAAGCTCAACTTGAATACAATTTTAGATTGTCAATGTTCCATTTGATGGGCTAACATTGAATCCTTAATTCTCATTGGCTGGTTTTCTTATTTTACTAAAACTGTGTTGTTTAAATTATGATGTCTAAATGTCTAAGTTAACTAATTCTTTAATCCTGGCTAAATCCGTCCATATGCATGAAAACGTCTTTCAGGTTTTTGGAGGTTAGTCACTTTCTTGCGAATTTGTCTTTTTTCATTGGTTTTTCTTTTCTTTTTCTTTTTTTAATGCCATGTACCTTGAGGACGCAGACGATTTCACCTCTTCAAAGATTTCTTTTTTTCATCATCATTTATGTGCCGTATCCCAACCAGGACATTGGCGATCATGACTTAACAACTTCCTTGTAGTCCTAAGAAATGTTTGACTCTTTACTATCCCCACTTGTCCTTACCCTGCTATCAGTTCACACAAATTCATTCGGTAAGTTGCTTGCTGTTTCCATCTACTCATCCTTCTCTCAATAGGTCCTGTCAATATTACATCTTCCAAGCCATCTTTCCTTATTATGGGTACCTTAACATTCAACTTCTGATTTTAAGTATCAGTGTCTTTCCAGTCCCCATTTTCCTCATAACTTCATTCAGTTTAATCACCAGCTTCTAAGTAATGTTTAATCTCTATATATAAAACAGAGGATGTCTGGTGTCTGTCTATGTGATATCTTTTCAATCGAGATCCATCCAACCGAGTTTGACCAATTTTGGCAGATACATTGTACAATGTAAAAGTTCTTAGTGGAAAAAAATTGATAATTTTTAAATAATCAATAATCGATAAAGACGATCAAAAATCGATAAATTCAACTTTTTTTTCTCCAATTCAAACTCGGTATGTAGGTTACTTACATCATAATGAGCTCAACGATACCTCATTTTTATTTCTATGCCACTGTCTTTAGCAAAAAACACGAAAAACGAAAAATTGATTTCAACACAAATTTTAAACTAAAAACTCTCAATTTTCAATCAATCTAATACAAACTCCACTCATTTGTAGCCAACAATAAGTTGATTGTTTAACAGTCATTTAACTTGATAATTGAGTCCATCCATACAGTGAAAACCCACGTAAAAACCGAAAAAATGGTGATTTTTATTGGTTTCTTTCTTATTTTTTGTTGACCTTTCAACCAATTTTCATCAAACTTAACAATTGCTTTATAAATGTATCCTCTTTTACATCCCTGGTAGCACACTGACGAATTGAATTTCAGAAACTCCAAAATAATTATGGTCAGAAGTGGGTCTTCATTTTGCTTGTTTTACTCTTTCATGTCCTCAGCTAACTTCGATTGAATAAATACAGACTACTTCTGTTATATCAGTAACTGCATTAATTCAAAATGTTTTTAATGAAAATACTTTAAAGTAATTGAAGAAGATAGACTCTGTTATATTTAAACATTATGCTGTTTTTGCTCCATTCTAAGTGAATATTTTTTTCTGATCGACCAGCTAGATATGGCTGCTAGTTAAGTATAAACTGACAAAAATAAAATAAAATCTGTTTAATGGAAGTAACTCCATGTCTAATAACTGCTAATTACAATGATATTTCCATGAGTTTTCTTAATGAGAAAATAAATGCAATAAACTGGGATGTATATTTGAGCTGCTTGCACTCTCTTTATCAGCCATAGTGGAATACCAAGGACAAGACTTAGATAATAATTAATAGTAATAATTCAGCTTAATCATAATTATATTTAAGATGTGATCTGACATTGAGTGAAAACATCCAAATGCAGAATTTAAGTGAATAGTACTTTTTAAAATTTCTAAAAAAATGTTTCCACCATAAGGACTTTAGCCTTTATCATTCAAACAAGAATTTTTGTTTAATGAGAATTACACGAAAAAGCTTTCAAATAATTATTTCCTACATTTTGGAAAATAGAGAGAAGAATAAAACTCCACACATCAGAGACAATGTTGAAATAATTCAGTTATTAAGATATAAAATAAAAAGACATTTATTTACATTATTTACATTGTTCGGACTGTTGCCTTTATCAATTCCTTCATGGAATATTGAACCGATGATGGTTCGAAATTCCAGTCACCTGAAGAAGGCCGGTGTGTACAATCCTTGAAACATTGTGAATATGACAACAAAGATGAGGACAACAGTCTGAACAATGTAAATAGTATAAATAGTTGCAATACGTCATCTCAGAAATATTGACAAAAAATATATTTATATGAATGTTTATTTTCAAGGATTTGTAATATATATATATATATATATATATATATATATATATATATATATATATATATATATATATATATATATTATGAAATGGACAAAGTCTGACAATTATTTTAAGACATTTTTATGTTTATACATTCTTTTTTTTTAGATACAAATATTTAAGTAAATGCTCTGTTTACAATAAACAGTATTAAACAACATTTACCGGTCTGAATGTCCGAGAAATTTTCATAGAAAATATTCGTCCTCCGACGGGAATCAAAACTGTATCCTATACGGAACCGTCATATAGCCTGACATAACCGATTTGTCCACAGATGAGCGTTCGGTTAGCAAGGTCGAATTTACTGCCTTTAAACTTCAATCTTCCATGAATGTCACACGTTCATTCATATCTGTTCAAAAGCGTATCCAAATGTAAACAAATGACGTCACACATTATGAACTGGACAAAATCTGACAATTATTTTAAGACATTTTTATGTTTATACATTCTTTTTATAGATACAAATATTTAAGTAAATGCTCTCTTTATAATAAACAGTATTAAACAACATTTACCGGCCTGAATGTCCAAGAAATTTTCATAGAAAATATTCATCCTCCAAATTAAAAGCAGTAAATTCGACCTTGCTAACCAAACACTCCTCTGTGGCCAAATCGATTAAAGGTACATCAGGCTATATGACGGTTCCGTATAGGATACAGGTTCGATTCCTGTCAAAGGACGAATATTTTCTATGAAAATTTCTCGGACATTCAGGCCGGTAAATGTTGTTTAATACTGTTTATTATAAACAGAGCATTTACTTAAATATTTGTATCTATAAAAAGAATGTGTCTTAAAATAAATATATATATATATATATATATATATATATATATATATATATATATATATATATATATATATATATATATATATATATATATATATATATATATATATATATATGTAAAAGAAGGAAAACTAAATAAAAATGATAGATGTGTTCATCCTTGGATGTATAACAGATTAATTTGAGACAATGAGAGATTTATTATATCCAACGTGCAAATATATCTTGTTTTTTTAAGAGACCCTTTTTTTCAAAAAATCCTCTGGATTATCTTGAAGGAGGAAACTTTAGAACAGTTAATATTCTAAAGCACTGACTTACTTTAAGCTTTAGCAAACAGAAATAAAAGAACTAAAATCCTTTGTGATATGAATATTTACTGATAACATTTGAGGCATAAGATTTTATGGAGCTGCCTACTTATAATATGATGATAATGGTGGTAGCTGATATATATATATATATATATATATATATATATATATATATATATATATATATATATATATATATATATATATATATATATATAAAACCAATTGTTTCATAGCATTGATGACACCAGATGTGTGGTGCTTTTAGCTTTAGCTTCATGGTGTTGAAATGTATTTTCAAAAGGACTAAACAGTGATTTAGGTTTACTCTGAGAGAATAATTTCCACAGGGGGCCCTTTAACCAACAACATCATTCCTCGGAAGAGTAAGTCCCACTTCTTAGTTTATTCCTCGTCTCATTAAGAAAGGATGCAGGCATGTCTGAAAATTCCAACTTTAAAAATCTTTCTCTTCATGCTTCAATTTAGTCTAAAGGCTGATATATAATAAATATCATCAATGTCATTACCAATATTGTTATCATTTCGTTGGCTTTATCATACTCAAATTTTTTTAACTGGTCTATTAAATCTACATATTATAAGAAGCACACATGAACCCTCTTTTGTTTTAATCATATATATATATATATATATATATATATATATATATATATATATATATAAAAGTGAACATAGACATCAACACTTAGAGGCAACAGTCTGTTTCATGCTAGATGCAATCGTCAGGCCTGACTTCTATGTTCACTTTTATATTTACACACGCTCTATATCTGATATTGAGCCCTTTATCCCATAAATATAGCACACCTTAAGACCATATTTCTTCATATATATATATATATATATATATATATATATATATATATATATATACATATATATATATAGAGAGAGAGAGAGAGAGTTGCCTGACGATTGCATCTAGCATGAAACAGACTGTCGCCTCTAAGTGTTGACGTCTATGTTCACTTTTATATTTACACACGCTCTATCTCTGATATTGAGCACTTTATCCCATAAATATAGCACACTTTAAGACTATATTTCTTCATATATATATATATATATATATATATATATATATATATATATATATATATATATATATAGATAGATAGATATATAGATAGATAGGATTAATACAAATATAAAATTTGTCACTTAGCTGATTGATGTTATATTCAGCATGCCGAATCTAAAGTTTTGTAAATTCATTTTTGTGTAATTGTCTGCTTCACTCATCGGCATTTACATATATATATATATATATATATATATATATATATATATATATATATATATATATATATTATATATATATGATCTTTAGGAAAGGGATCATATTTTATTAGCCCTAGAACACTAACCATCAATTAAAGTTACACCACTACTAACCATGGGTATATCATACCCGATTTTGAAAATTTCAAAAAAAATATTAAATATAAATTTTTATTTGAAATATTTTACATGCAGGCACTTCAGACTTTTATTTTGAGTTAACATTAATAGGAACTGAAAAACATTATTTAGGTAAGAAAATCAGGTACTGAAAATTGTAATTACTGAAAATTGTAATTAAAAATAGGAAAACTTATGCTGGCTACTATATACCCATGGTTAGTGTTCTAGGGTTGATAAGACAGGATACAAAATCATCTTAGGAATGGTAAGAATAATCTGGTAAATGATGAACACTTAGTCAGAGGAAAATTGCATGATACCTAAGGCTGCTGATTATAGGCCACTGTCTATGCATTAAGCACCAGGTACGAAGATCATATCTAAGAAAATACTGAAATAATAATAATAATAATAATAATAATAATAATAATAATAATAATAATAAAAAGACAAAATATAATAAGAAGACAAAATGTGCCTCATTATTGATATAGCAGTCCCTGTAGATTGTAATGTATCTTAGAAGATCTTCAAAAAGCTATCAAAATACAAGGACCTTGAAATCAAAATCTCAAAAATGTGGTACATTAGGACAATTAACAATTCCAGTTGTAGTTGGAGCCCTCGGATTGATTGGAAAAGATTCCAATAGACTCATTGAAGGGATTCCTGGTAATCCAGGTCTTAAAGAAAGACAAAAAATTGTTCTCATGAGTACAGCCTACACCTCATGAAGGGCTTTACCTATGTAAAATACGTGTGATTTTTTTTTTTTCAAAACTGCTCAGTGAAAAATGTCATGATCCCATTTCTGGCCTCAGGTCTCTAGTCTGGACCCAGAAAGAAATGTGTATACACCAGAAACTAAAGGAAATTAAATAATAATAATAATAATAATAATAATAATAATAATAATAATAATAATAATAATGATTTAATCTAACAATAACTCAATTTCAAACAAAAAAATTGGAGAAATTTGCTTCTAGATTTTAATTTGCACACTTTTGCTTTTCCAATTTTTATGAAATTCTAGCTTTTTTGCTTCTTTTCTTCCAACCAAGATAATAAATTATAAGAAACAAGATTTGTTTTTGATATGAAATATTAGGACCTTGAATAAGTTCTTGCTATTTCCCAGAACTGCATGTGTGTTGTTTCAGATGGTAACGCATCTATAAAGAAGTACTATAAGCAAGCTTGAAATTCAGTGGATGTCATTTCGCCGAAGTGTAAACTTTGTTTTTCATAATGTTAAACATGTCGGATTTCATACCAAAGAAAGTGTATTTTACTGCACTATTTATTCAAAAGAAATTATGCAGCCGAAGCACACAGAATTCTTGTTGAGACTTACAGTGACCATGCTCTGTTGGAAACAACATACAGAGATTGGTTTAGTCACTTCAAAAATAATGATTAGGATTTTGAAGATGAAGAATGCTCTGGTGCACCGAAGATGTTTGAAAACAAAAGATTGGAGGCATTACTTCATGAAGACTCATGTCAGGTGCAAGCTGAACTTACAGAATTAGAAGTTGATCACACAACAGTTTCAAAATGTATGAAAGCATTAGAAATGATTCAAAGCCAGGACATTGAATCCAAGAGATATCGAACTGTGTCTTTTCATGTGTGAACAGCTACTTCAATGGCAAAAATGGAAAGGTTTTTTGCATCATATGATGACTGGCAATGAAAAGTGGATACCCTACGATAACCCTAAGCATAGAAGATCATGAGGTAAGCCTGGTCATGCATCAACATCGACAGCAAAGCCAAATATCCATGGTTCGAAGCTTGTACTCTGCATTTGGTGGGATCAGCTGGATGTAGTTTATTATGTGCTGCTTAAACTGACCAAAACCATTATGGGAGATTGCTATCAACTACAATTGATGTGTTTGAGCTGAGCATTGAAGAAAAAATGGCTGCTATATGAGCAGAGACACAACAAAGTGATTTTACAACATGACAACGCTAGGCCACATGTTGCAAAACAAGTAAAAACCTACTTGGAAAAACTTAAATAGGAAGTACTACCCAACCCACCATATTCACCAGACATTGCCCCATGTAATTATCCAATTATCACATGTTCCGATTTATGGCACATGGCCTGGCTGAGAAGCACTCATTCTTATGAAGATGCCAAAAAATTGGTTGACTCGTGGTTAGCCTCAAAAGACGTGTTGTTTTTCTGATGTGGAATTCAAATGCTGCCAGAAAGATGGGAAAAAGTAGTGGCTAATGATGGACAATAGTGGCTAGTGATGGACATGTTTCTTAGTAATTTTTGTAAATAAAACATTACTTTTAATGAAAAATCAGCAAGAACTTATTCAAGTTCCTAATATTTTTTTGGAATTCACTATCTTGAAATATTCTTCAAGTTTTTTTAATTTTTTTTATTCCTGATTTAATATTTACCAAATTGCAGCATGTTACACATTTGTGCACCAAATGTAAAGTTTTGCACATTGCAGTAATGAATAAATATGCAACAGAGCTTGCTGAAACATGTCTGGTGAAATATCCAATTCAACAACATGAAAATGAAATTGTGCTGAAGGTGGCCTCGGCAGGGTGATGCAGTTTGAGTGCCTGAAGAATCTAATGTTGTGAACATTTTTACAGTTGAAGAAGAGGGAATGTTTAACTTGGAATTTTACTTGGATATAAAGAAAGGAGGGTGGCAGGGGTCAGATTAGCAAAGGGAAAAAAGCACTGGATGTTTATAAGGAATTTACTGAGAATGCCAATAATGTAGGGAGAAAGAGAGGCACAGGCGAGAGAGAGAGAGAGAGAGAAAAAATGAAAGAAATATAGACAGGAAGAAATGTCATGAGAAGAGATGAACAAAGAAGAACTTGAGAGATAAAGAAAAAGAGATAAAATAAAGTAGGAGGGAGTGAACTGGAAAAGAAAGAGAAAAATAAGAGAGGGGAGGAGACGAGGGGGTGGCTATCTAAAGAGACAGGAAATGTAAATTGATGAAAGGAAAAGAGAAAGCAGAAAGAGCGAGGAAATGGAATGAAGATAAATGTGAGAGAAAAATAGAGAGGTAGGGAGCAATTGGATGCACACCAATGGGAGAGAAGAAATAAAGAAAGAAAAAGAAGAGAAGGAAAGAGAAAGAAAAGGAAAGGAGATGAAAAATGGAAGCAAGGGAGAAGAGAGATCAAGCAAGAGAAAGAAAGAGAGGAAAAAGGCAATAAAGAGAAAAGAGAGAAGGTGGAAAAACAGTGAAAATGCAAATTGAAGGGAAATTGAAATTGAGAAGAATGAAAAGGTAGTAGAAAAAGAAAAGAATGAAACAGACATGAATAGACTGAGATATATATATATATATATATGTTTTTGTGCGTGTGTGTGTGTGTATGTGTATGTGTATATATATATATATATATATATATATATATATATATATATATATATATATATGGAAGAGGTTATAGATATTCCGAGAGAAAAGTGTATATTTTTAAAATGTGGATTTAAAAAAAATA
The DNA here is from genome assembly GCA_964036315.1 of Acanthosepion esculentum. Lineage (NCBI taxonomy): Eukaryota > Metazoa > Mollusca > Cephalopoda > Sepiida > Sepiidae > Acanthosepion > Acanthosepion esculentum. The sequence continues at coordinate 20,087,072 of OZ038484.1, forward strand.
TATATATTACACTTTATTTTCCATATTTTTGCTACATGTGTTTCTCATCTCACAACCTTCATCAAGCAAAGAGTTGTTATTTCCATACATTATTAAAAAGAATTAATTTTCCTTATGTTTTGAATGTTTGACCATTGTTGGGTTACTACTACGAACAAAAGACAATGGTTAAATATTGAAAACATAAGGAAAATTAATTCCTTTTAATATGTAAAAATAACCACTCTTTGCCTGATGAAGGTCACAAGACCAGAAACATAAAATAAAGTATAATATATATTTAAAAAATCTACATTATAACCAAAAACATTTGCAGTTTCTCTCCTCTTTTAAAATGTTTTGAACAATAAAAATATTAAAAAATTAAAATCTTCAGACACACTGGGTTGTACATTATTATTCTTTCATTTTTATTATTTCAGTTAGATTCCTTGACTAGTTTCGGCCAGCATGGGCAACATCAGGAGAAAAAATCTTTGCTTGTTAGTAGCAGTGAACTACAGAATATATATATATATATATATATATATATATATATATATATATATATATATATATATATATATATATATGAGAGAGAGATAGAGAGAGTGAGAGAGAGAGAGAGTGTGAGAGAGAGAAAATGACTCAGACATGAATAGATTGAGATAGCTAATTTAATGATTTAGATATAAATGGACTGATATATTAATCAAAATAACAAAAATAATAGATTTCTCACAGCTACTTTCTCACACACATGCTAATGTTCATACTTTATATACTGTACACCCATCTTTGTTTACAATTGAAAGGGCTGCCACCACCACCAAGTGGTCACTTTGAGAACTAATATGACTCATTCTGCTAAGCCAGCAAATTTCGAAATACATTGCTGACAATTTGGAAGTATTTTTTCCTGCAGATTTTGTCCATTCCATTCAAAGTCCATTGATTGTTTCATAGGTTTGTCTCTATTTTAATATGCTAATGAACTCAGGGAACAACTAATAGTAATATTTGAATTTGCATTTTAGTAAGTAACATAAAATTAGACTGTCAAAAGTAAAAATAAGTAATTATGAAACTTAACACTTTTCTTATTTCTCTTTTATATTAACTCTAGTGAGAAAAGGAGTTTAGCTGACATATTTTCACGAGTTATGCATTAAATGTCAAAGAGCCACATGTCGCTTGCAAGCCATAGTTTGAACAGCCTTAATACTGAGAAGAGAATATCTGAAGCCAATAATTCAACAGTGGCAACAAATTTCTTGTTGTAAACAAAACTGCTCTTAATCATCTGAGAGAATCCTTTCTGCCTTCCATCATCATGGCTGATGCTAACCTCCAGAACAGTGATTTATTGCACCTAACATTTTCCACTGACCTAAAGTGGAAAGATTATATTCAATCAATTGCTAGGTTTACTGCTAGCAAAGTTGGTTTACTGTATCATGTTAGACATTTTTTCTCAGCAGAATCTATCGTACATATATATAAGTCTACCAATCATCCATGCCTTGAATATTGCTGCCACATATGGTCTGGTGCTCCTGCTATATATTTAAAAATACTTGATAAAATCCAAAGAAAAATCTGCAGTGTTATTGGTCCTGACATAGCATCTCAGCTTCAGTCATTTTCTCACTGCTGTAACATAATTTCCTTGTGTTTTTCTATAAATATTTTCATGGTCATTGTTCTAATGAGCTCTTTTCTCTATGGTACCTAGACTTTATGAATCTAAGCACAGTACTAGGTTGGTGGCAAGGTCTCATCATTTTGCAGTTGAAATGGTTAGATATACCTGTAAGTTCTATGCTAAGAGTTTCTTCTCTCACACTTCTCGCTTGTAGAACTCTCTTCTAGCTTCTTGCTTTCCAAGTTTGATCTTCAAAATTTTAAATGCAATGTCAATTGTTATCTTCTGTTTTCGAAAATTCATGTTCTTTCTTTTATTGTTCTCATTTATTAATAATGGGTTTCCTTTTCTTATGTTCATTCACACTCAGTAACCTCCTACATCTCAGTGGCTTTATTGCCTTGCTTGGAGTGAAATGGTTTTTTTAAAGAACTTGGAAAAATAACTCAAAAAATTGTTGTTCAGAATTATAATAAATAATGAACAAGGTGTTTCTGAAAGTAAACATGTGGTACATTTAATAACAATTTAAGGAAAACTGGAACAATTAAAATTTAGAAGACACAGACAGAAATGGTTTTGTTTTTCTTTGGGAAGAGGAAAAAGATGTTAAAACTATGAAATGAGAAGCCAAGGAAGAAGAAGAAAAAAAGGATAGAAAAATTAATATGAAGATAAAATTAAAAAGGGGCACAAAAATTTAAGAAAGCAGAATAAATGGAAAAGTGTAAAGCAAAAAGAGAGAAATATTAACGAGAAGAAAAAGAGAAAAACAAATGAGAAAAAGAGAGAGGGAGAAAGAGTAAGATGGCAAACAGAGAGAAAGGAGAAAAAGGAAAAGGTAAAAAGAAGAAAAAGAAGCACAGAAAGAAAGAATGAGAAGAAAAACAAAAAAGTTTAGAGAAAGAAAAGTGAGAAAGAATAGAGAGGAAGAAGAAAAACAGAAAAAGTAAAAAGGAAGGAAAGAAAATGTATGAAGAGAAGAAACCAGGAAGAGAGATAGAAAGGTGTGAAGAAGAAGAAAGGCTAAAGTTGAAAACAAGTAATAATTAATATTCATACCAACTAATTTATTAAACAAGCAATAATGCAGCTATTTTGAATCCCTTAGCTGATTGGCTGACAAACGCTAACCACTTCAAAACTGGCTTTATTATTTAGTGGGCTGGTTACCAAGTTTTTACTGAGCTGGGGATTTTAAGTGGAAGAAGATCACAAATCTTTGGATACTTGGCATGCATCCATTAAGTTTGAGAAAGAGTCCTTGTTGAGTTGAGACTTTTGGATATTTATAGTTGGATGGTAAAAACAGTAGAAAAAAAACATGGTTACATTCACATATAACAAATTTATTTTAATAGCAAAATTGTCCAAATAATGTATCAGCAGAATTGTCCATCCCACAAAATATCTAATATGTAAAAAAACCACTAAGTTTCTTTTTTTCCAGGTTTTCAGATAAAATGTTTAGCCATCTTGACACCATTTGTCATAAGAATCACTGAAAAACCCTTTGAGTAATTCAGCTCGAAAGAGAACAGGTTAAAATCATTTTGTGGCAGCCCCACTAAATGTGCAATAGTGAGAGGAAAAAGATCATTCAGGTCTTCAGTAATGGTACCAACATTCATACTCAGGCTTCCATCTTCAAAGTCCATTCAAGAACCATCACACGAATGGGGAATAAGTTTAAGAAAGAGGGAACCGTAGACAGGAAAACTGGATCAGGAGGTCACAACAGGAAGAGGGATCAGTATTTCAACTTAGATCTAAAAAGATTGATTAGAAAAGATCCAACTCAATTCATAAGACGTTTGGCAGATAAGGGAGGAGTTTCAGCTATGACAGTCTGAAGAGCAGTGAAAAAAGACTTGAAAATGAAATTGTACATGAAACCTGTGAAGGTACGTTGTTACTCCAGGTTAGAAAGTTAGAAGGTTAAAGAAGGCGAATATCATCTTGAATAAGTTGGAAAAGGATCCTGGAACAATATATATATATATATATATATATATATATATATATATATATATATATATATATATATATATATATATATATTTGAACTTTATTTCAAGTCTTCATGAGCTTCCTGTTCTAATGATGAGTATATAAGTAAAGAGCACAAAGTCTCTCTCTCTCTCTCTCTTTCTCTCTCTTCTTTTCTCTTTTGGCCATAGGATTCAAGATAGGGTGTGTTCATTTCTCTTGTGGGGTACTTTTCAGAAAGCAACAGGCAAAACCTTTTCTCAAATGTAAGTCTCTCAACATCTTTAATAAGACTTAGCACATGTATGAAAAAAGGAAATTCTCTGCATACGTGCCTGCATTCACTTCATTTGTATTCTGTCTATATAGTTTACTGAAGCAATAAAATATATTAAGTGTAAATGTAATTATTTGTATATATATTCAAACTCTCATCTTTGAAGAGCTTCTATGCATCCACAATACTATCAACTAATGTTTATTTTTATCCCGTGACATGTAGGGGCACCATGTGGACTGCAGCCACAGTAGAAGTGGTGTTTCTTGGGCAAGATAGACTGACAGAGCCCAATCCTCTCCAGGCCAGTTTTGAATTCAGAGTTTTTCCTTCTCCTAGACTGGTTGCCACCCAAGGCTATAGAACCAACTCTGTCTTGCTATTTACCCAGAGCTGGAAGGAGAAGAAGAGGATTCATACCTTTCCCAAGGGTATTAGCATGTAAGTGAACGTAATGGATCCAACTGGAATTTGAACTCAGGTCTCTGATTACTCAATCCGAGCCGCTATCCATTACTTCACCGTGCCTCCACCATATCAACATGAATATATACCTTTAACAATTGATAATCCAGCAACATATTTACAGTGGGGGAGTCGCCAGGATATATCTTTTGAGAAAGATTTCTTGTATACACTGAAAAATTTCAATGTGTACTTTAAGGATTTGCGAGTAGCGTGATTCTAATTGTTAGCCATGATATGTCTTGGGATTGATAGTGGAGTGGTTTCCTGTTGCCTTCTCCACGGTGGTTTATGGAGACACCACCTCTAGTTAGCTGGCTATTGACTCAGAGAGTTCCTCCGCCCTTTGTTTGTACTTGTTTTTTGTCCTACTGGCTTGCTAATGAGCCATCTCACTTGGAGTAGTCTTATACTGAACATCAGGAAGAGGCAGCTGAAGTTTCTGGGACACGTAATGAGAAGGGAGGGCCTGGAGAATCTGATACTCACAGGTCAAATAAAAGGAAAGAAAGACGAGGGGAAGCAACGTATGACATACCTGGCAGGCTTAAGCAAGTGGATGACAGAATGTGGTTTGGGGGAGGGGGCAGAAGGATGAAACTTATTGAGAGCCACAAGGGATAGGAGGAAGTTGGAGAGCCATGATCGCCTACATCCTGAAAGGACATGGCACATAAAAAGAAAGAAGAAAGAGTAGTGTGATGGCTATCAGCACAGAAAGTGCATCAGTGAGCTATGTTCAAATTCCAGCCTAGTATGTTGCATTCACTTTTACACATAGAGCCCTGGGGTGAAGAGTGAATCTATTTCTTCTCCCCTCAGCTATAGACATAATAGCAGGGTAAACTGTAGTCTATAGCTTTGAGAGGTAGCTAATCTATAAGAACAACTTTCGATTCCAAAACTGTGCAGAAAGCAATAATAAACTACTTTGCTATCTTTTCCAAGAAGTCATGGTAATTCGCAGATAATAAAGAAAAGAGGGCAAACATGGACTTATGTGCCTGCAAAAAGATGGAGTCTCAAAAGGACGTCTTTTTTTCCTATGACTATTTTTTAACTACTTTCACTCTTCAGCAATGTTTATTGTTTTAAAACACAATGATTAGAATTGTAATAAAACCTAAATATATGAAAATGAATTTATGCATTTTCTTTGTTCTTGAGAATTGACAACAAAAATAATAAACACTATTTATTTATTAGATTGTTTATTTACAATATTTATTTATTATATTATTCATTGGAATGGTTGGCAAAACATTAATTGCCAATTGATTCAAACTTTATAAAATTGTAAATAATAAGTATTTCTTTATAGTTTATTCTTTATTCCTCCCCCTCTTCAATCAATATGAGATGTTATCATCCTCTGCTGATAAAACTGAATGCTTTGCATATAAATTCTCCTCCCTCTACTCTTAACTCATCCAGAATATCCCTGCCTAACTTCCCACTTAGAACTGAATCTCTATTGTGTGATATGCATATAACCCCTTCCATGGTTTCTGCTATCATCTCTAACCTTGATCTCCACAAAGCATGTGAAGCCAATGGTGTCCCTGTCATAGTCATTCAGACGTGCGCTCCCGAACTGGATCCTGTTCTCTCCACTGTATAATAAATGCCTCACTGCTTCCTGTTTTCCTATCTGCTGGAAGTCATCGTTTGGTGTTCCAGTTTTTAAGAACTCTGGTCATCTGTCTGACCCTTTCAACTATCAACTTATTAGCCTTTTACCTCTTTTTGGGAAGCTCCTACAGCCCCTGATCAATGTTGAATTGGTTCATCATCTCTCATCACAAGACATTTTCTCAGACAAGCAATATGGCTTTTGATTCTCCAGGTCAACTGCTGATGTACTCATGATATTTGTGGAAAGAGTTTATCATGCTCTAGATAAAACTATGAAGCTTTTGACAGGGTCTAACATTCAGGTTTTCTCCACATGCTGAAAAGTTACAGTGCCTCTGGACACTTTTTTGAACTGATCCAGTTTGTCCTATCAAATCATGAAATGAGAGTTACCCTGAATGGACACACATAAAGGTCCTTTCATACTAATGCAGGTGTCCCCCCAGGGCCCCTTCCTTGGTTCCTCACTGACTGCCCCACAATATCATCCTTGTGCCACATCTAAGCTACGCTTAAAAAAATCACCATATGGTTAACGAACAGGAACAAAGATTATATTGTGGTAATTTAAGGGGAGATATCCTCTTAATTGAAAAATCAGCATTAAAAAGTCATTGGTAAAACAAAAAATGTTTTAGTGTCTGTTGTTTTCTGATTGGATATTTTTATTGTTATTTGATGCCATTTCATCAAGACCTATTGAAACAAACAACCATATAATTGCTTTTAGCACTTTCTGCCAAATGAAATGCAGTGTTAAGAATGATAAGATGCACTGAAGGTTGCCAATGGGACAGCATTTTGAAGGTTGCCAATGGGACAGCATTTTGAAGGTTGCTAATGAGACAGCATTTTGAAGGTTCCAATGGGACATCAATTTGAAGGTTGCCAATGAGACAACATTTTGAAGGTTGCGAATGGGACAGAATTTTGAAGGTTGCTAATGGGATATCATTTTGAAGGTTGCCAATGCGACAGCATTTTGAAGGTTGCCAATGAGACAGCATTTTGAAGGTTGCTAAGGGGACATCATTTTAAAAGGTTGCCAATGAGACAGCATTTTGAAGGTGGCCAATGAGACAGCATTTTGAAGGTTGCTAATGGGACATTATTTTGAAGAATGCCAATGGGACAGCATTTTGAAGGTTGCTAAGGGGACACCATTTTGAAGGTTGCCAATGAGACAGCATTTTGAAGGTTGCCAATGGGACAGCATTTTGAAGATTGCCAATGGGACATCATTTTGAAGGTTGCCAATGAGACAGCATTTTGAAGGTTGCCAATGCGACAGCATTTTGAAGGTTGCCAATGAGACAGCATTTTGAAGGTTGCTAAGGGGACACCATTTTGAAGGTTGCCAATGAGACAGCATTTTGAAGGTTGCCAATGGGACAGCATTTTGAAGATTGCCAATGGGATATCATTTTGAAGGTTGCCAATGAGACAGCATTTTGAAGGTTGCCAATGGGACATCAATTTGAAGGTTGCCAATGGGACAGCATTTTGAAGGTTGCTAATGGGACATTATTTTGAAGAATGCTAAGGGGACATCATTTTAAAAGGTTGCCAATGAGACAGCATTTTGAAGGTTGCTAATGGGACATTATTTCGAAGAATGCCAATGAGATATCAATTTGAAGGTTGCCAATGGGACAGCATTTTGAAGGTTGCCAATGGGACATCAATTTGAAGGTTGCCAATGGGACAGCATTTTGAAGGTTGCTAATGGGACATTATTTTGAAGAATGCCAATGGGATAGCATTTTGAAGGTTGCTAAGGGGACATCATTTTGAAGGTTGCTAATGGGACATTATTTTGAAGAATGCCAATGGGACAGCATTTCGAAGGTTGCTAAGAGGACATCATTTTGAATGTTGCCAATGAGACAGCATTTTGAAGGTTGCAAATGAGTCAGCATTTTGAATGTTGCCAATGAGACAGCATTTTGAAGGTTGCCAATGAGACAGCATTTTGAAGGTTGCTAAGGGGACGTCATTTTGAAGGTTGCCAATGGGACAGCATTTTGAAGGTTGCCAATGACACATCATTTTGAATGTTTGCCAATGGGACAGCATTTTGAAGGTTGCCAATGAGACAGCATTTTGAAGGTTGCCAATGGGACATCATTTTGAAGGTTGCCAATGAGACAGCATTTTGAATGTTGCCAATGGGTCAGCATTTTGAATGTTTGCCAATGGGACAGCATTTCAAAGGTTGCCAATGAGACAGCATTTTGAATGTTGCCAATGGGACAGCATTTTGAATGTTTGCCAATGGGACAGCATTTTGAAGGATGCCAATGAGACATCAATTTGAATGTTGCCAATGGGACAGCACTTTGAAGGTTGCCAATGGGACATCATTTTGAAGGTTGCCAATGAGACATCAATTTCAAGGTTGCCAATGGGACAGCATTTTGATGGTTGCCAATGAGACAGCATTTTGAAGGTTGCCAATGAGACAGCATTTTGAAGGTTGCCAATGGGACATCATTTTGAAGGTTGCCAATGAGACAGCATTTTGAATGTTGCCAATGGGACAGCATTTTGATTGTTTGCCAATGGGACAGCATTTTGAAGGCTGCTAATGCGACATCAATTTGAAGGTTGCCAATGGGACATTAATTTGAAGGTTGCCAATGGGACAGCATTTTGAAGGTTGCCACTGAGACAGCATTTTGAAGGTTGCTAAGGGGACATCATTTTAAAAGGTTGCCAATGAGACAGCATTTTGAAGGTTGTCAATGAGACAGCATTTTGAAGGTTGTTACATGGGACATTATTTTGAAGAATGCCAATGGGACAGCATTTTGAAGGTTGCTAAGGGGACATCATTTTGAAGGTTGCCAATGAGACAGCATTTTGAAGATTGCCAATGGGATATCATTTTGAAGGTTGCCAATGAGACAGCATTTTGATGGTTGCCAATGGGACATCATTATGAAGGTTGCCAATGGGACAGCATTTTGAAGGTTGCAAATGAGTCAGCATTTTGAATGTTGCCAATGGGACAGCATTTTGAAGGTTGCGAATGGGACAGCATTTTGAAGGTGGCCAATGAGACAGCATTTTGAAGGTGGCCAATGAGACAGCATTTTGAAGGTTGCCAATGAGACAGCATTTTGAAGGTTGCTAAAGGGACATCATTTTGAAGGTTGCCAATGAGACATCATTTTGAATGTTGCCAATGGGACCGCATTTTGAATGTTCCCCAATGGGACAGCATTTTGAAGGTTGCCAATGAGACATCAATTTGAAGGTTGCCAATGGGACAGCACTTTGAAGGTTGCCAATGGGACATCATTTTGAAGGTTGCCAATGAGACAGCATTTTGAATATTGCCAATGGGACAGCATTTTGAATGTTTGCCAATGGGACAGCATTTCGAAGGTTGCCAATGAGACATCAATTTGAAGGTTGCCAATGGGACAGCATTTTGAAGTTTGCCAATGGGACATCATTTTGAAGGTTGCCAATGGGACAGAATTTAAGCTTAAATCCTCATTGACTTGAAACAAACAATACAAAGAAGAATTATTAGATATTGTATTTTCATGAATAGACACTATTTTCATTATTTGGACTATTTCCTCATCTTTGTCGCTATATTTATTACAACGTTTCGTCCGTTGTAAGCTCCGGCCTTCTTCAGTACCTGTCTATATTTCTGAGATGAGGTATTATGTACATTATTTACATTATTTGGACTCAGAAATATAGACAGATACTGAAGAAGGCCGGAGATTATAACGGCCGAAACATTGTAATAAATATGGTGACAAAGATGAGGACAATAGTCCGAATAATGTAAATAATGTAATATAGACAGATACTTTCATGAAGAGCTATTATTTTTCTTTCCACTCCAAAAAACTGCAGCTTAAAAAGATTAAGCGTACTGAATATATATATATATATATATATACAGGGTGATTGAAAAATAACTCTGTATTTTATGTATGAGTAGCCAGCCAGGAGTTCTAACTTAACACCCTGTCACTTTTTGGGGGGTGGGGATTGGTTAAAGGAACACTTTTCTATACCAAACCAAGACTTTGGAAAAACTTGAAGGGTGAATACAAGAGTTCCTGGTGAAATCATTTGACATGATTCCTGGGCAGCTTGAGAAGCTGCTAGTGAAATCTGGTGCCCATATCGAATTTTAAATAAAACCTTATGCTAAAAACGCTTTCCTCTCATATCCATTTCTTGCAAAAATTATAGTTAATAAATAAATTATAAGTATTTTAAAATGGGGAGTTACTTTTCAATCATCCAGTATATGTGTAAAATTTCAGATAGAGTATATCTGTAAAAGAACAATATGAATTAAGACAAAAGGAAAACTTAGCTGATGTGTTTAGTTCTGAGGAACTTTATCAAGGCAAGTTACCATGATAAAGTCACTCAGTGGATAAAACATGTTGGCTAAGTTTTCCTTTTGTCTCTCTCTTTCTCTCTCTCTTTCTCTCTCTCTCTTTCTCTCTCGCTCTCTCTCTCTCTATATATATATATATATATAAAGAGAGAGAGAGAGAGAGAGAGAGATCTTGTTCATAAAGTTCAGCTTAATAAATAAATGTTCAAGGAAAATACAAAAGAAATCCTCCTATCAAATAAACCAATGCATGTCTACTTGCACGCAGAAACAATGCCCATGTGTAAGTGTGAAATTAATGAATATTTGCTTGTTTAGATATGTGTGGTCACACCTATTTAAGTGAATGAATATCATTATCAACAATATCAGCAAACATCACTCACCCACTGCAGGACAGAGAGCTTTCTCAAATCTTTCCATGACAACTGGGACTATGCTATTCTGTCGTGTTGTAATAATAAACCCATCTAACTCTTCTCTCCACCTTCCATTTGGTCTTTTCCTGCTACTTTTGTCACCCACTGGACACCAATGGAGCAACCTTTTGCTTCATCTGTTAGCTTTTCTTCTTGGTGGGTGTCTTGCTTAACACACACACACACACACACACACACACACACACACACACACACACACACAGAGTTTTAAGGTATGCTATATTTATGGGTTAAATTGTTGAATATCAAGGATAGAGCGTATGTAAATATAAAAGTATGTATGTGTGTGTGTGTGTGTGTGTGTGTGTGTGCACGTATGTTTGTGAAAAATTTCAGATAGAGTGTATCTGCAAAAAAGACAATATGAATAAAGACAAAATGAAAACTTCTCTTAGCTGACAACGTTTTGTCCTCTGAGGAACTTTATCAAGGCAAATGCAAGAATTTTTTTAATGGAAAGTGTTCCAACGAACTACATTCTTTATTTCCACCAGTTTTAACCTTCATGACTAAGAGCCGCCATGCTATGCACATTATAGAAAACCACCCTCATTCTCTTTGTGTTCCATTGGTGAGATGTAAGTTCGGCTGAAGCAGCTTCTTCTCTCAAACAGCTGCTTTGTGGAACCAACTCCAAAGAGCATTACCTGTTCAAGTACAGAGTCAACCATTATCTTTCCTACATACCCTCATAAACTGTGCTTCTTACTCTGTAACTTTCTATCTCGAGTGGCTCTTGGGCCTTGTACAAGGTGAACATTATTGTAAAAAAAGAAAAAAAAGATGCACATACATACCTTTGATTTGAACTCCAACTTTTAAAATAATATTTATTTAATTCAAAACCTTTTCTATTTTAAGAGACTTTAAATTAAACCAACTCACCTTTGCTGATTTTGTATCTTAATTGTTTATTTGAACCATGTATTTTTTTTTATTGAAATTTTCTACAGAATTCTGTTAGGGTTTCTCACTGTTAAAACAGACCACCATCTTGGGTTCTCTACAAAGGTGTCTTCTGTAATCTTCTATGTGTTGTGTCCCTCAAGGACGTTGGCGATCATTGCTCTCCCCAATTTCCTGTCCTTTGTAGCTCTTAAAAAATGTCTTTTTGTTATTGCTCCTAAACCTTGCTCCGCCATCCAGTTGCATACGCACATTAGGTAGGATGCACGCTTTTATTTTGTCCCTATTACTTTCAATCTGTCCCATGAGTATCAAATTTTCAAAATCTTCTTTTCTCATGTGCTCTACAAATTTCAACTGTCGCTTCCTGATGTTAAAAATATGTGTCCTTTTTTTTGTTTCCATTTTCTCTAAAACTTCATTTTTACTCATGTTAGGTTTGTCGCAGTTAGCTCCCCTTCATTTTCTTAACGCTTCACCAGGGGTCACTCTCTCCCGGGAGTATAAATACGGGCTGACCTTTCGCCTCTGTCTCTCTCTTTCCACAGCTCTTTCCACGGCTGCGCCCACGTGCGGCCAACTTGCCTCGCTCGAGGCCGGCAACCGTCGCACGTGGTGCGAGGTACAAAAACCTTTTCTTAACATCTCCAGTATGTGAACTCTCACACACAACCAGCGTTTCCCATGTTCAGGGAATACGCTAAAACAAAATTTCACAACCGTACGGACATTTCAACTCAAACACACACACGATAACTTTCCACACAGACACTAAACGTTTTATTTCATGTTTTAAATGATGTATTTGTAATTCGTGTATCAATCTGTTTTAACCTGTTTGTTAATAATATATATTTGTTCGCATACATATATATCTGTCTTGTTTGTTTCTTTGGACTCCATTAAGGTCCAACATTTTTATGTAGCTGGACCGGCCATCGAAGTCTTAACCGAGAGATAATTCATCTTCTCTACGTCTTCCATTCACACCACCACACGGCCGGTTCACTACAGGTTCATGGTATTCTCAGCATCCTTCTGTAGAGCCACATTTCTGTTGCTTGAAGTCTCTTCTTTATCTGTGAGGAGATTGTCCAGCATTCACTACCTGAAAGGAGGACTGATATTGTAACAGTTCAGTACTCTTTGTTTCTAACAAAAAATGTTTCTGTTTCTTAATAATACTTTTCTCTCAGCTGTCATCTTAAGTAGAGTTATTTTTACAAAAGTTGTTTCCACTCTGGTCTACTGAAGTATTTATTCATTTTTCTTATTGTTGTTGGTCTATTATTTTCTAGTCTTTCTAATTTATATGTACAATCCTGATCCAAGTTTATGAGAAGTTCAAATGTCAAGTTAGAGATTGATGATTTGTGTTACTCTTAGAAGAGGCAGACGGATAATAAAAAGCTTTTAGGAAGGTTCTATGTCTTAATTCGGTTATTTAAAAAAAGAAAATAGAAAGGAAATTAATAAAGATAAAAGATCTAATTTTAAATCAGACGGAAAACACGTCATCTGTTTCCTAAAATGGATTGTTTAGTATTCCCACTTGTCAAATCACAGATATCGTTTTTGTGTGAAGTTTATCTTGTCTGATGGAGTTAGGAGTTCGTCATTGAGATGAGTTGTTGTTGATCACAGCGGGGGTGACCAAAAGATTTAAAATTACGATAGTTACACCCCACACCAGACATTTCTCCAGTAGTTAACAAGGAGTAACTCAAACACGGGTGAGAGACACCACATGACTACAACAACAACAGAAGCAATAACTGCAAGCATTATTCTATACTAATAGGGTTGTCATGGTCACTCTTCTACTGTTGTAGTCAGCCGCAAGTTCAAAGTTACTACCCACAATCCATGACTTAAGTTAAAGCCGAGAGGGAAAGAACGAACATCGACTTTGAGGAAATGATTAAACTCGACGTCTGCTAGGCAAGGCAAGTAAAACAATTATTTTTAAGAGAACAAATTATAAATTTAATTAACTCCAAAACGAAAAATACTTTTCAAAGCAGTATTAAAATTTAAAATTATTTTTAAAAATTATTAAATTAAATTATGAATTAAAATTTATGAATTTATATTTCATTTTAAATCCCGTTTTTCAAAGAAAATTCTTAAATTTCAATTGATTTGTTTATTAATTGATTTTTTTACATTTTTAAATATATTTATTATTTAAAAAATATCTACATAAAAATATATAAAAATTAAAATATATATAATTTTAAATACATATTTCAATTAATTTAACTAATTGCATTTTATTGGCATGATCTGGAGAGTGTTTCATGTATCCGATACTACACTATGATCTTAAATTGAAGAAGAGGATTTTTCACTGCACTCTTTTCATTGCAAATTTATTTGGAGGTAAATTATTTTTCTTTCTGGGGGTGGACGAGAAAAGAACATTGTTTGTCAGAATGTCTTTGTTTTTTTACAATGATGTTCACTCTGTACAAGGCCCAGGAGCCACTCGAGGTAGAGGGTTTTACAGAGTAAGAGATACAGATTTATGTGGTAGACAAGAAAAGAATATTGCTTGTCAGAAATTGTGCTTCAGTTAAAATATTATGAAATAATGATATACGAATTACCAGGGAATAGGAATGAAAGTTTACTCTCAAAAATATTTAAAATATTTTCTTTTAATGGTAGCATGATAAAACTGAGATATTTTAAAACTGAATAAAAACTGCAACAATGAAAAAATGGACATTGATAGAATGTGCATTTCTTATTGAAAATTTAAAAGATCAAAAGAAAAAAAAACTTGTCTTAGTTAAAATAATATTAACTGTGACCACAATCTTAAATTCATAGAAAATAAACTGATTGATGATTGGTATAGATCAATGATTCCTAACGTGGGGGGCATGCCCCACCGGTGGGTCATGGCAATATTTTAGTGGGACACGCGTGGGATGTGCACCCTTCGGCTTATTATACCAACAGAATAAGGGGGCAATTCGAGAATGAGTTATTAACAGTGAATTGTTTTCTAGTGAGTCTGAGTGAGAGTGTTAATGTTCATGCCTGTTTATACATACGATGCATATACAGTATGTATACATAAAAATATTTTGTGTGTATGTACGTATATATGAAATTGGCATACATGTAAGAATTAAATAGTACGGGGGGGCACCAGAATTTTAGAAATACCAAAGTGGGGCATAGCCCAAAATCAGTTGGGAACCTCTCGTATAGAACATAGGTTAATAAGTTAGTTTCATTGAACAATTTAGTGAATTTGGTCCTTATTGGTACCTTATGGCTTTGTATTAAGCTAAGTTAAACTTGGTAATCTAGAGAAATGGTTAACTTACAAGCTATTCATTGCTGTAGTGAATCCAGTTCTTGTCTGTAGTTGTGTCTGTGTTAGATGAGGTTCATATTAATCCTTCAGGACGTGGACGATCACGGCCCTCCAAAATGTCCTATCCCAGATGCTTAATTACAGTTTTTTCAAAATTATAATTTACAGAAAGTAAATTACAGTTAAGGGTTACATATTTATGGCTGTTGGGGAATTTTAGAAATATTAAATAAATGTTTGATATAAAATTCTACTCTGGGCTGCATTTGTAAAGAGTGTAAAAATCTAATATATGATTTATTTATTTGCCTTCTCACACGATAAAATTTTTACTCTGAATCTCTTTTTTCAACCAAGGGACTCATATGCTCTTATATGATGGTTATGTCCAGAAATTGCTCAGTTCCACTAATTTTGCTGCAGGCATCAGGACATACCTCTGATTCTATTTCATTTAGTGCAATTGAAAACTACTCTCTAGGACAATGTTTTCAACCTTTTTAAGCAACGACATCCCTAGAAGCAAATGAAAATATCACGGCATGCTTTGCAAAATTTTTAAAATGTACATTTAAATGTTATGAAATAAAACCATACATTTAAAAAATCACACACACAAATATGAACTTACTTTCGCTTGTCCCTAGTAATAAGTAAAATGATAAAAAATGAATTCATTACATAAAATATATTGTTTAAAATGGGAATTGATTAATGAAATACATATATATATATAGAAATGTATTGTTTAAAAAATGAATTCAAAATATATATATATATATATATGAAGAAATATAGTCTTAAAGTGTGCTATATTTATGGGATAAAGTGCTCAATATTAGAGATAGAGCGTGTGTAAATATAAAAGTGAACATAGAAGTCAACACTTAGAGGCCTCTAAGTGTTGACTTCTATGTTCACTTTTATATTTATATATATATATATATATACATTTTATCTCTACAAATATACACCATTTGAGAATATTTACATATATATATATATATATATATATATATATATATATATATATATATATATTAGGGGAAAGCATGACAAAGTAGAAAAATTTTTTGTGTATCAGATTTCATCCTTTAGTATTTTATTGGACTAAGTTTATGTTTACAGTGATGTGACTACACATATGCACGAATGAGAATTTAAAACTTATTTTTGTTTATATGTGTTTTAGGTATATATTTAGGCCAATTTCATTCTGATTTTTTTTGTTTATGTTCCCATCATTTTTGTTGTGGATGATCTAGTGATTAAAACACTTTCTAAGCATTTTCATCTTAGTGAATTGTTTTCTCTTTTAATTAGAATAGCATTTTTAATATCAAATTTGAGGTCAGTCTCATTACAGCAAGCAACTAATACATTTAATGTGTTGTTTTGTAAAAGATCCCTTTTATGTTCATATAATCTTTTATTTAAATTCCTTGAGGTTTCGCCAATATATTCCTTGTGGCAATTATTACACGTAGTAGAGTAAATTCCAGTTTTAGCTTATTATTTTGTTTTGTATTAATTAAGTCTTTTATTGTTTTAGACGTATTTATAGTTGTGACAAATTTTATGTTGAGTTTAAATAAATTCTTTTGAATTGTAGTTGTGATAGAGTTAGTGGGTAGAACAATAAATTTTTTTGATTTGTTGTGTTTGTCAAGAAATCTTGCTTTTCTATTTTGAAATATTTTATGATCCTTTTCTTTCACATTGAATATGAAATAGGGTACTGAAGGAGCTTGAAAGTATTTTCAATGTATTTCTCCTTTTTTCGTGTAAATATTGAGGGCTGCAAATTCTGAATGCTCTTAAGTAGAATCTAATGATTATTCTGGATTTTTATTGTTGTCATGATGAAAATAAAAATTAAGGAGATCATTTTTTATGTGATTTTAAGTAGACACTAAGTTTTATGTGACTGTCGATGCAGTGTAGATGATATCTAGGAAAGGTAAAGTATTGTTTGTTTCCATTTTATATGTAAATTCTATTGTTTGTTTGACTTTGTATAGTTTATCTAAAGAATCAGGTAAATCAGTACCATGGGGAGATATTAATAGATCATCAACAAAGGACAAAAAGTATCATATGAAAATTTATTTCCCTTTCTCATACTTCTTTCCCATAAAATTGTTTTTGATAAACATATAAAAATTTTATATATCATTATTCCATATATATATCCCATATTGTTAGTCTACACACACAGATAGAGATGTTAGATAAATTGTCATCTAAATGACACAAAAATGAAATTAACACTGACATCTCATTTTAACAGATATATTTACCAAAATTACACAAAAATATCTTGAAATACTAAAGAGTAAATTTATTTAATAAAATTGCATTTGGCTTCAACAGTGGCCTCCAGACAATTTTGGAATCTACTGTAACTCTTCTGGATGGTCTTCATGTTTAAATTGGGGAATGCTGCCATAATCCTTACCTTCAGTTCATTTTTGGTGTTACAAGGAGTTTTGTTGGTCTCTTGCTCAACTGCACCGCATGCATAATAATCAAGGGGGTGCAGTCTGGGGGTTAGGTGGCCAAATGTAAGGAGTGATATGGTTACAGAAATTGTCTGACAACCATGACTGGGTTCTCCTGCTTGTGTGGCATGGTGCAGAGTCCTGTTGCGAGACATAGGGATTTCCAACAGCCACCCTCTTGACCCAGGGCAGTACCACCTCCTCAAGGCACTTGATGTAGACTTTTGTGTTGAGTCTGAGGCTCTCATCAACAAATTTAGTTCTTTTCTTATCAGAACAATCAGAGTGAGTTTCCGAGCTGCTGTACCTTCATAAACACCATCTGACTCATCCAACTCTTTCCAAATCCTCTGTAGTGTCCTCAGATTAACACTGGAATGTTCGTATTGGAGCTTCTGGCACAAACACTAAGCAGTACAGCATACCGTTTCCAAAATTCTGACAGAGTGAATTGCCTCATAGTGCTCTTTTTCTCACAGATGGTGCCTAACTGACTCTACTGTAATGTGCAGTCGACAAAATCAAAAGCAAACAATATGCATACATGAAATTAAAAATATAAAATGGCGACAATTTACCCATCGCACTGTGTGTGTGTGTGTGTGTGTGTAGAGAGAGAGAGAGAGAGAGAGAGAGAGAGAGAGAGAAAGAGAGAAAGAGAGAAAGAGAGAAAGAGACAAACAGAGAGGGAAGGAGAGAGAGATGGCTAGATATAGATATAACCAGCTTTTCAGCACATGTACTCCTCTGGAGCAAAATTTATTATGAACTACAAAGGACAGAAAATTGTGGAGAGCCATGATCACCAACATCCTGATGGGTCATGGCACATAGAAGAAAAAGAATGCTTTTTTATATTGATATTGAGCACTTTAATTACAAAGATTGTTTCCCTTGAAATCATTATCTTCCAGAAATCCCCTTGTGGACCATTTTATTATTATTATTATTATTATTATTCATACCAATATATATATATCTATATATATATATATATATAATGTTATATATTAAATTTAAAAATATCTATATGTGTATGTGTATATACAATCTGTAGTTGAGAGAATTATGTATTTAATTCTGGTGTATTTTTTATATTTGACTTTGTGTTGTAAAAAGTTTAGTAAATACCAAGAAACAACATTGGACATTCTTGATAACTGAGATAGTTATGGATTTCTTACTGGCATCTGAAAATGCTGTTTGAGGTTGGGTATAAGCCTGGACTTCAAATGCTGATTTTCAAGGCAGGAAAGTATACCCCACTATTATGACGCACGGTCTTCTCATCCTCATTTTTTCAATAAATGTCTATAAACTATAGATGTTTATAGGTATAGGTATCTAGTAAGGTAGGGTATATGCAAAAAAAAAAAAAATGACCACCACCTGAGTAGAAATATTTGCTTAGCACCCTTCCACAACATAATGTTTAAGAGTGTCTCATATTGGTGATGGTTAAAAATGCTAATTTTGATTAAAAATGTCATTTTTTTCTTTCTTTCTTCTTTTTTTCTTCTTTGTTTCTTTCTTTGTTTCTTTCTTTCTTTTTACTTACATTATTTACATTATTCGGACTGTTATCCTCATCTTCATTACCATATTCACAATGTTTCGACTGTTGGCCTTCGTCAGGTGATTGGAATTTCAAACCAAACCTTTTATTTCATCCACCGGGGTAGATTGTTCTAGTTCAACGTGCCATGCCTCTTCCTGATGTCTCAGCTATTTTCCTTTAACTCAACTCTCCAAGTTTTTTTGGTTCACGATTTCTGTGGCCTGGTATTAAACTCACAACTCTCTAGTCACTTGATCTAACCAACGTCTATATCCACAGCAATGGTGAACCAAAAAGCATGGAGCGTTGAGTTAAAAGGGAAATAACTGAGACATCTGGAAGAGTCATGGCACATGGAACTAGAACAATTTACCTCGGTGAATGAAATAAAGGGTTTGGTTTGAAATTCAAATCACCTGAAGAAGGCTGGAGCTTACAACAGCCGAAACATTGTGAATATGGTAATGAAGATGAGGATAACAATAATACAATGTAAATAATGTAAATAATGCAAGTAATCATAATACCTCATCTCAGAGATATAGAGGCTAAAACATTGTGAATATGGCAATGAAGATGAGGATAACAGTCTGAATAATGTAAATAATGCAAGTAATCATCTCAGAGATATGGACAGATATTCTTTCTTCTTGTCTTTCTTTCATCTTTTGATTTTTTTTACTATGATTAGATGTAAATAAATGCATCAATTTTCAGTCATACTTACAGCTTTTAATGTCATTAGCATTTAAAAATTAACACCCCTATCTTGCTCTGTCTACACACACATATATTATATATACTTTATATTTATATATATATATATATATATATATATATATATATATATATATATATATATATATATATATATATATATATATATATACACATATATATATATATATATATAAAGGGCATATCTGTTTTTTCTTGGTTTGCATTCCAAAAGCTGGGCAGAGTATTACAAGACAGGAGGATTTCTTTGGTAACAAAGAAAAGAATACTGAACTGTTATGTGACATCTGCCTTTCTTTACGGCAGCAAATGATGGAAAATTTTCTCAAAGTATGAAGAAGCGACTCAAGGCCACAGAGATGTAGCTCTACAGAAGGATGCTAAGGATATCATGGACTAAGCGTAAGAGCAACGATGAGAGGTTGCAAACAAGGAGGAGGCTTATACTTAATATTATGAAGAGGCAGCTAAAGTTTCTGGGAAACATAATAAGGAAGGAGGGCTTGAAGAATCTGATACTCACAGGTCAAATAAAGGAAAAGGGAGACAAGAGAAAACAACGCATGACATACCTGGCAGACTTAAGCAAGTGGATGACAGAACATGGTCTGGGTGAGGAAGCAGAAGAAAGGAACTTGTTGAGAGCATGAAGGCATAGAGGGAGGTGGAGATCCATGAACACCTACGTCCTTTTGATGTGCCATATCCTTTCAGGACATGGCACATAAAAAGAAAGAAGTGCTCTAAATATAGATACATAAAATGGGCTGTACTATGTTTGTGTGTTTGCTGGAGGTAAGCAACTGCTGCTGGTATTATTACTCTTATTACTGCTGCTGCTGCTGCTGCTGATGATGATGATGCTGATAACAATTATGTCTCAGTTTCAGTGCCATATTAAAATTTTTAAAAGCAGAAAATATTGAAGAGAAGAAATCCCCAGAAAATATATATCTTGTTCAGTACATGCATTTTGCTGTTTGCAATATGTGTCTAATTTATCAATACCGAAATGATCATATAATTTTTTATGGGCACTATGCTAGTAAGTCTATAAAAAGCTACATACAAGAGTACATCAATACGTTCATAGCCTGACATATAAGCTGAATTTTGATCTAAAATTTTCATTGTATAATGTTTCATCTATATGAAATATATTCAGTGAAAAGTGTATTGACAAGGAAAGAAATAATATCCACAAATATTTATTGTAAATACTGTTTTCATCCTCAGGCTATGGACTTATTAATGTGCTTACAAGAGATTAATTTTCTAGTCAGGTGTCCAAGTTCTTTACAGTAAGTAACTACAAACTTTATTTCTTCCACATATTAAAAAAAAGTTACACATCACTGCAACTGGTGTCTCTAAACAGGTAAAATAAAGAGGGGAGTGAAACAAAATGTGTGGGTGTGCATATAGTTAAGTGAGAAAAAAGGTGTTGTTGAATCGTTGCTATGAAATACGAAAAAGTAAATTAAAAATGTGTTTAGTCTAACAAAAACATAAAACACTCAATTTGATAAATTATTATTCAGTGTACAAAACTCTTTTTAATTCATTCACATTTTCTTTTTTATATCTCAATATTTTTCGCTGGCCTTATTGTCTTTCTACTTTTCAAATTTTTTAAATTACAAAACTCAAAAACCATTAACCATTTTTAAAGTAATCGTATATGGGGTCTGTCTGAAAAGTAATGGGATTGGGTTTCTTCTTTGATCTGAAAGGCTTTGTCCACAGTGAGTTCTTGTCACAGGACCAGACGATCAATCAGCAAGTCTACAAATAGATACTCAGTGCTCGAGAAGAGACGAGAGTTGTGACAGGACAAATTGTGTCTGTTTCCCCATGACAATGCACCTACTCACAATGCCCTGAGCATCTGGCAGTTTCTCTGGCTATCAAAAGGTCCATAACAACAGAGTTGTTGGGCATCCAAAATGAATCCTTCTAGCAGTGCAAAGAAGTGTGGTTGAGAAGGGTGGAAACATGTATTAGACTCAAGGGGGATTACTTTGATGGTGAAACGATGTAGTTTGTTGTTTGAAATGAAAATAAATTGTTTGTAAAGCCAGTCGCATTACTTTTCAGACAAACCTTGCATGAGTATCTTTTTTTATGTACTGTGTCTCTTCAGTATGTGGCAATCATGGCTATCCACAACTTCTTCTCTCTTGTAGCTTTAATTCAATTTTGACTCTACCATCAGTATTGGAAAGAGCAATAACAGCTACTGGCCGAAGAAACCTATTTTCCTGAAAAATTGTTTTAAGAGAAAGATTTTATAAATTTCAACTGAAAGCAGTACTGGCTGCTCGATAAATGAATGCCAAATGTTTCCTTATAGGGAAATGGCTAATATTAATATTACCATTCAATCACAAGCTATTTCATCTCTGAAGAGACAGGGTCACAGTTGACGAGGTCCAGACATTAGCAATTGTTAAAAGTTGCTACTTTTAAGCATGCTGGAGGCATTTCTAAATCTTAGATTTGTGGCTTTCAGTTTGAAAGGCTTTTTAAATTTTGTTCATATCATTACCTAGTCATATATTGATTTTGGAAGTCATTTTTCATGCTTTTCTTGGTGTGTTGTATTCAGGTGGCTGTACAAATAAGACTAAATGTGCAATAAAATTCTTAAATAAGACAATAGGTCAATTCAGAGTTACTTAAAGTGTTATATTTATTGTGTCTTGATATCTCAATAACCATTTTTTAACAAAAAATTTAAACACTGATATTTACCCCTAAACCTGAATATATTTTTTTTAATTTCAGTGGAAGATGAGGAAAATATCTGAGTCAAAACATGTTACACACACACACACACACACACACACACACACACACACACACACACACACACACACACACAGAAAGTAGAGGTTATATACAAAACTTTTCAAGTAGATTCATGCTGTTCTATCTCAGCTAATTGTCCTTTTCAATATTTTATAGAGTTTTGTATGTTTGCACAAGAACAAATAAGAAAAGCCTTGTTCTCAGCCATACAGCTACTGGCCTTAGAAACCTATTTTCCTGAAAAATTGTTTTAAGAGGAAAGCAGTACTGGCTGCTCAGTCAATGAATGCCAGATGTTTCCTTATAGGGAAATGGCTAATATTACCATTACCATTAACATCCTTATTTGCCCACACTCTGCCATCCATGCATACAAATTCATTAGGTAGCTTACTCACTAATTTCCTCTGCCTCTCTTTCCACCAATATGTTATTTGAGTGTTAATTTCTCCAAGCTCTGTTTCCTCAATATGTTTCTCAGTAATTTCAACTGTCTCATTCTGATTATAAGTATAAATGTTCTTGTCGTTTCTGTTTTCCTAAAAGCTTCCTCATTGTTCACATGTTCAGCCCATGGTATTCTCAGGATTTATCAGTAAAATCACATAACTGCCATTTTGAATCTCTTCTTTATCTGTGAAGAATTGTCCAGCATTCATTGCCATGTATAAAATTAGATATTACATAACAGTTTAGCACTTTTTTCTTTCATTCTAATGAAATTTTCCTGTCTATTAATACTTTGTTTATGTTCTGGAAGCTATCTTTCCCTGTTCCACTACGCTTTTGGATTTCTTTGTTATATTTCCCATTATCTGTTATCATACTACATATATTTAAATTTTTATGCCTGATTTTGACATTCTGAATTAGTAGCTCATACCTTGGCTTGTCTCTATTGCTGAAAATCAAGCATTCTGTCTTCTTACAGTTACTAACCTATCTAAGAGTTCTTTCAGTTTCCTCTTCTGAATCTGTCTCTTTTGTTGACGACTATAGATTCTGTCTTATTACAGTTAGTAGTCATTTCTTCTCTCTTTCCTTAACTAACTTTCAGTTTCCCCTTCTGAATCTTCAGTTGAACTTAGGATATACACATACAAGATAACAGGATTAAAGAAATAATATAAACACCCCACCTATGAGGGGGAAGGCAGCGTCTATCATATCTCTGCAAGAAGATCGTATGTTTGAAGAAGTTCCTTGAAAACTGCATATTCTCCATGGCTGACATTAATTTTACAAAATCCAGATGTGAATAAGCAATTATTTTATGTACGAAAAATTAAATCTCATTTTTATCAAATGTTATAAACATAACATTGCATTTGCATTCATTATATATTCTATTAAGATTTAAATATTTTCTATTTTTCTAGAGAATAAAAATTTAATGGTAATATTAGTGTTTTTTTTTATAAGGAAACATTTGGCATTCATTGACTCAGCAGCCAGTACTGCTTTCGGTTGAAATTTTATAAAATCTTTCCTTAAGATAAAATTCATAAAATCTTTCTCTTAAAACAATTTTTCAAGAAAATAGGTTTCTCAATCCAGTGCCTGTTATTGTTCAATCCAGTATTAATGGGGGTTGCCTTCCTAACTTTTTACTTGAATTAGTGTGGAATGTCAGAATCTTAATTATGCCATTATTTTCTCTTCAAGTCCCATATACTATCCATTTTAACTGTTGCTGCTGTTGAAAGTCCTCAAGTGATGTGGTTTCTGTTATTTCATACAATACAGTTTAGATATTTCTGGACAAGTTTTGTGCCATGCATAACATCTATATAAAAAATATCTTCTGCTAGAAAAGTTGGTTCACTATGTCATGCCAAATAATTCTTCTTGTCAGAATCCCTCTTGTACATTTAGAATGCTACCATTCATCTGCGCATTGAATATTGTTGCCATATCTGGTCTGATGCTCCTACTATACATCTCGAGATTCTTGACAAAATTCAAAAAAAGGGTTTGTAATATAATCAATCCTGACCTGGCATCTCCACTTCAGTCACTTTCCCACTGATGTGACATAGCTTCCCTCTGTCTTTTCTACAAATATTTTCATGGCGATTGTTCTGGTGAGCTCCTTAGTGCCTCACCTGCATGGATTTAAGCCTGCTACTAGATTAGCAATTAGGTCTCACCATTTTACTGTAGAACTTAAGTATAATAATATATTAAATTACTAAATTAAAAGCAGTAACCTTCGGATTTATTGTTATCAGGGGAGGGATATTGAGGTGGCCATTGTTAGGCAGAGTTTACATCACCAATGGGCCTTAATATGGACTTGCCCTGATGGCAACATTAATTTGATAAGTTCTTTTTTTAAAGTGTTTTATTCCACTGCTGGGTGCCATTTTTGATGGAGAACCTTTCATAGGTTAACTGGTTATTCTGGAATGGCTAAGTAGCATTAATCCACTTCTACTGGAGTGGATTATCATGTTATGTATGTGATAACAGAGAAATTGACAGACAGATGGAAACAGATTGAGATAGATAGATAGATAGAGAGAAAGAGATAGAGAGATGAACAAATTGAGAAAGATAAAAAGATGAACAAATTCAGATAGATAGAGAAAGAGAGAGAGCGAGAGAGAAAGAGGAAGTTGAGATAGATAAGAAGAGATAAACAAATTGAGTTAGATATATAGATAAAGAAAGATGAACAAATTTACATATATAGAGAGATAAAGACAGAGATGAACAAATTGTGATAGATAGATAGAGAGAGAGAGAGAGAGAGAGATGAGAAAATTTAGATAGATAGATAGACAGAGATAGACAAATTGTGACAGTCTGATAGATTAATAGAGAGAGAGAAAGTGAGAGTGTGAAATGAACAAATTGAAGTATATATATATATATATATATATATATATATATATATATATATATATACCATCATACATAGACAGACTGTTTCACTGTATCACAGCTCATCAGTGTGGCTAGACATCCGATCGCTTCAAGCAGGAATCTAACCAATTTGGCATCAGTCGGAGATTCTAACCCCTAGCCTATCGAGAAAGGAGACATTTTTTCATAAACACACCAGCGACCAGAGAATTCAATCTGTTGGGAGAGTCTTGCATTATTATCAGTAATAGCTACTGTTTACAAATTCACAATATGGATAGATAGATAAATAGAGAGAGAGAGAGAGAGAGAGAGAGAGATGAACAAATTCAGACAGAAATGAACTCATTGAGATAGAAAGATATGAACAAATTGAGATAGCTAGATAGCTAGATAGATAGAGGTGAACAAATTGAGATAGAGAGCGAGAGAGAAAGATATATATATATATATAGAGAGAGAGATATGAACAAATTGAAATAGGTAGAAATTAACTCATTGAGATAGAAAGATATGAACAAATTGAGATAGATAGATAGAGAGAGAGAGAGAGAGAGAGAAAGAGAGAGAGAGAGAAAGCGAGAGAGAGGTGGACAAATTGAGATAGTCAATTAGATAGGTATGAACAGAGAGAGAAATATTTATTAATAAATATATTGATAATACTTTCTACTTTCATAAATAATGATATAGATTAGCTTACACCTAGTACAAATGGGACACCTGGTGAGGCTCAAATTCACTACACCTGTGCATTAATTTCTGAGAGTAGCTCGTTTACCATTACACTACAGCAGGCACTTCATTGATGACTTTCCTCAAAAACTCTACACTGTAGTAATGCAGAGCATGGCTTACCTATTACAAAGCGTGTTCAAGTTGCTGCAGCTGTAACAGGAAATCCAGTTCAAGGCTTAGAGGCACGTGTGCACATCAACAGTGATTTGATCAAATGGACATTATACCTATGCAAATGTATCAACACCTGCCGCTTACTATATAAGCAACTACATTGCTTGCTAGGGGTCAGTAGTAATTCTGTAGATGACGCTCGTGGTGTGTAGTAGAAAGAGAAAGCACTACAGGTGACATAAGCAAAATACCCTATACTAAACACATACACAAAATCTCTCATTATAACTACTCAATTAATACTCATCTGTGAATATTTTTCAGATTTTTATATGATAAGTTCGTTTTTTACATGTTAAACTTCTCTTAAATGACTTATTGCTATCTAATAATTTCAAGATGGCAAATAGCAAACATTCTTTTTTCATGTTTAAAATTTCTAAGTCTTTTCTTGACTTTTTAATCTGACACTGAAGATAGAATCCTTCTTGGTCAGATGTCTGCTTTTCTGACCACTAAGGTTATATATCTCTTGCCATATCCCTTCAGGAAGTAAGCAATCATGGCTCTCCACAACTTCCTGTCTTTTTATATTTTACCATCCTTGTTCTGCCATCCATTCCCAACAACTCATGAAGTAGGTTACACTTTGTTTCTTGCTTCTTGTTTTGCCTTCAATATATCCTGTGAGTATTACATTCTCCAGGCTATCTTTCTTCATTATGTGTCCCAGAAATTTCATTCTGATTGTATGTATAAGGTCCTTGCAGTTCCTATTTTCCTTGAAATTTCCTTGTTGATTTTATGCTCTGTTCATAATATCCTTAGCATTTGCCAGTGCAATCACGTCTCTGTGGCTTCTCATCTATTTTTCATCTAATTGTCTTGAATTTACTGTCACATAGGAGATTAGGTATTACATAGCAGTTCAGCACTCTTTTATTTGTTTCTAATAAAATTTTAGCATCTCTTAGTTGGCTCACTGTGTCATGCCAGAAAATGTTTCTCATCAGAATCCATCTTGCACATTAAAAAATCTACCATTTGTTCATGCATTGAATACTGTTACCATATCTGGTCTGTTGCTCTTGCTGTACATCTCGAGATTCTTGACAAAATCCAAAGAAGGATTTGTAATGTAATCAGTCTTGACAGGTATCTTGACTTCAGTCAATTTCTCAACTATACCTTCAGCCTTGTACTACATCTAAGCTAATAAAATCACTATAAAATACACGATCATTTACTCTTGTCTTAGTAGTAAGTCCGATACCCCCGACAAAGTAAAACTGGTAACTGACCTTGAAAAGGGCCTCCAATCAGTGAACTGAGGCAAGAAATGTCTTGTAAAGTTTAACGCCCCCAAAACAAAACTGCTTTCAAATTTACAATTTACAAATCTACCATTCGTCCGTGCATTGAATACTGTTACCATATCTGGTCTGTTGCTCTTGCTGTACATCTCGAGATTCTTGACAAAATCCAAAGAAGGATCTGTAATGCAATTGATCTTGACCAGGCATCTCAGCTTCAGTCACTTTCTCACCAACATGATGTGGCTTCCCTCTGTCTTTTCTATAAATATTTTCATAGCAATTCTTTTGATGAGCTTTTTTTTACCTGGTGCCCCAACACATGAATTTAAGCGTGCTATTAGATCGGCATCTAGGTCCCACACTTTTACTGTTGAAATAACAAAATACAACTGCTAATTCTACTCCGATAGTTTTTTTCTTGCACTTCCCAACAGAGGAACTCCCTTCCATTTATTTGCTTCCTCGATAAATATAATCTTCAAAAAATGAAATGCAATGTTAATCACCATCTTCTTGAATTCCGTTCATCATTAGTCCTTTCCTCAATCCTTCCTATACTCAGTCTTTTCTCTCACTTTCAATCCCTGTAACCCCCTTGCATACTAGTAGCATTCTCACCTTGCTTGGGGTGAAATGATTTAAAAAAAGCTTAGTTTCTAGAAGACATCTTTCTCTATTCCTATACATCTTTGGAATTCTGTATTACATGCTTGATTATCTGTTACAACTCTAATCAGGTAATTAAATTTCTGCACCTGCCTTATTTTGACATCCCCAATACATAACGTGCAACTTGAGCTATCTCTTTTGCTTACGGCCATGTATTCTGTCTTTTTACTGTTAATGGCTTATCCTTCCTTCTTGTTTTCCTTATCAGCAAGTGTGTATCTGTCATGTCATTACTGGTGTTAACTGTTGTCAAGTGGAAAACCTTACAAATTAAACACATTATTCATCCATGTTTAATCTCTTTGATAATCACAGAAATGTCAGTGACTAATTGCTTCTTACTATAGATTTCAAGGTGTACAGTTCAATACTTTAACACTGAGTAGGTGAGGCTTGTTACCTTGTGGAAGATTGATCGGAGTGAAACTTTGACCTTGTAATGATATTTAACTCATCCACAAAGGAAAAGGAAATGAAAAGAAGAAAGCAGATGAACTTTTATAATCCAGATATAGTTGAGGTGATTTACAAAAACTGTTTTCCCTTTTTTAGAACAGTTACTTCATATGAGGACAGTTTCCTTACAACAGGAAATAAACTACACACAAGAAGATTTCTTAGTAACTACTTCAACTTAGCCTTTTACTCAGACTGTTACTTGAACTGTCTACTTAATACAGTAGCCTTTTATTTGTACCTGGCATGTGGATGTAGTAGTTAGCACAAGAATATGCACAAATATTTAACAGAAAAATCATCGGCTCTATTCTAAAGTGTGTAACTTGAAAAGTATAAAACTTCTAATAAATTAATAACGATGCATTTTTAAAAGCTGTAACTTTGCAGATTAAGAATTTCATATGTTTTAAATGTTGTGTTATCTTATCTTTCTCTATGTAACTTATAAGTTAATCAAACATATATATATATATATATATATATATATATATATATACATACATACATATATATGTGTTGTTTGTGTGTGTGTGTGTGTGTGTGTCTGTATGTAAGTACGTATTTCTTATTACTGTAAATGTTAATTTTATTGGGTACATATTTTTGAGATGCTATCCATGATTTTTATTTTTTTAAAGAGTCAAGTTAATAACAACTGGCCTAGAGCAAGAAGAAAAATATACATCTGGACAGGGCTCAAATTTGTATCCCCTTTTTTACTATCAGGAAAACCACTCCTAGAGCTAAATCATGATTTTAATGGAAAAAAGAGGATATATTTTATGTTTATAGTAATAAGAAATAATGTCAAATTTTTAAAAACTCCATTTAAAAATTTATATATATATATATATATATATATATATATATTATAAATTAATTGATTTAAAATATGTTTTTTTCGCTACACAGTGATACCATGTTTCAGAAATGGAAGCTAAAGCCCCTGAATTTAATTTTGTTATTAAACCAAAGACATTAGTTCCATTTCCTCATCAAGCGAATATTTTATATATATGTGTGTGTGTGTGTATGCAATTTAAAATTTGTGTATTTAGACAGAAATTCTTCTTTCATGCATTTTTTATTTAACAGTTGAAATATTTAATCCTTGTAAATGTCTAAATGTATAGCTGAAAGCGCTCAGATTAAAAGAACATCGGACAATTTTTATATAATTTATCATCTGAAAAGATAAAATTATTAGATCGCATGAGAAATTGTATAAAAAAATAAATAAAAGCACCTTGTCTGTCGTATTCAAAGAAATGTGCATATATATGTATGTGTATATATTATTAATTAAAGAATATCAAACACTTAAAATTCCATAAGTAATATTTTTTATTTCATGAGAGCTTTAAAAAAGTAGCACTCAATCTTCAAGACCTACAAAAATTCCAAGTACATATATATATATATATATATATATATATATATATATATATATATATATATTATTGACATTTGGAAAAACGTTCATGAAAGTATGTTTCAAAAATAATATCTGATAATGCATTTCACCTATATGGCTTCCTCAGATAGATAACGAAAAATGTATTGAATGTGTATGGATTTGTGTGTGCTTAAAATAATTAAATCTTATATTATTTTTTCCAACCTGGCATTGCATGAGACTAAAAAAGAGAAAGAAAATGAGTGTCTTAAAAAAAAATCATTTAACATTTTAAATTATCAGATCTTCTTTTTGAAACATACTTTCATGAACATTTTCCAAATATCAGTAACTTATAACTCTGTTGAGATTACATACCCAATTTTAATATATATATATATATATATATATATATATATATATATATATATATATATATATATATATATATCTTTTGTTAAATATGAGAGACAAGGAAAATTTAATTCATTTTCTTATTTAGTTTTTCCAGTGTTCTTACATTTTTCCATTTTGTGGTAGTAAGAGAGTACAAAGATTTTTCATATTGTCCTTTGTACAAAGGTCTTTCAGCCATTTCTTTAGCCATTTTCAAGGGGGTTTATTTTAGGTATTGTTAATTTCATGTTTTGACTGTTGTTTTGAATATTAAATCTTAAACTGTTAAAACGGGAAAAGAAATTAACAACACCTAAAACAAACCCCCCTTTTGGAGGTATTAAAATTTACAGGCCATTTCTTGCTCCAGTTAGCACCTGTTGAGTGTGGGCATAGAAATAAGTATTGCACAAAGACTTGGCAGTCTGTGTAAAAAAAATGATATATTTTTATTATTCATATCTATATAGGAGACATAAGGTCGCATAATGGTTATCAGTTTTGAAAATGAAATCAGCAGACCCAGTTTGAATTCAATTTATTTATCTTTTTTCCATACACATGCAATATATATATATATATATATATATATATATATATATATATATATATATATATATATATATATATCAAATGAATTACCATGGATAGAAATAACTGGAGATATTTGTGGCAGAGTGGTATCAGAAATTTTGAAATCTGTCATATTGACCAGCTAAGAGACGAAAGACAATGGCGAAAAGCATCAGCAAATATTCCTGTTGCTATGTCCCGAGATCCTCACTGTTGCACATTATGTGGACTTGTATGCAGGTCACTAGCGGGACTAAAGTGTCACATGCAATACAAACATAAAAACTGAATGAGGTTGTTGGACCCTCATATGTCAAAATCAACAAGAGTCTGTCATTATAAATATATATATATATATATATATATATATATATACATATATATATATATTACATGAATCATTCATACAAAAAGTAGATTAGTAAAGTTAATGATATAAAAACAAAATTTTTAAAGTTGCATTAACCTACGAATCACTCAATGAATGTTATGAACCTTGTTTTTAATAACTACAAGTTGTATAAGGTCTTTTTTTAATCTGCTAGTACTTTCAGCTGTACATACAGCCATCTTCAGGCATGGAAATTAATTTGTTTTTAGTAAATCCAGGTAATAGTGGACACGAAATATTAAATGCGAATCAAAATATGTTTTTTTAGAAATGTGTTATTGTTAACAGAAAAACTTTTGGAGCATGTAGTCGCAATGCTAAAGTTGAATTTTTTGAAAATTTAAGAGAGTGCTTTTTTTTTTACTAATATGGTAATTTGAGATTTTTTTTTTTGTTGGAGTTTTTCAGTTAATGTGGCATGAACTAAATTGTTCAATAAATAGAGTAATGTCTCCGTGGTTATCCCGAAAATTTGCACATCAGATCAGTTCTTTTAAATCAAATATGTGGTGCAGTTCAATTTATATTACAATGAATCATTCATACAAAAAGTAGATTAGTAAAGTTAATGATATAAAATGGCGAAAAACTTCTTCACAAACAAAATTTTTAAAGTTGCATTAACCTACGAATGTTATGATCCTTGTTCAATTCGCATTTAATCTTTCGTATCCGCTGATACCTGGATTTACTAAAAACAAAATAATTTCCATGCCTGAGGATGGCTGTATGTACAGCTGAAAGTACTAGCAGATTAAAAAAAGACCTTATACAACTTGTAGTTATTAAAAACAAGGATCATAACATTCATTGAGTGATTCGTAGGTTAATGCAACTTTTAAAATTTTGTTAGCGAAGAAGTTTTTTGCCATTTTATATCATTAACTTTATTAATCTACATGATTCATTGTAATATAAATTGAACTGCACCACATATTTGATATATATATAT
The DNA here is from genome assembly GCA_964036315.1 of Acanthosepion esculentum. NCBI lineage: Eukaryota > Metazoa > Mollusca > Cephalopoda > Sepiida > Sepiidae > Acanthosepion > Acanthosepion esculentum. Next base: position 20,119,597 of record OZ038484.1, read on the forward strand.
ATATATATATATATATATATATATATATATATATATATATATATATATATATAATTTCTATATATATTATATATTCATGGTACTTATTGGAAAGCGCTCAATATCAGTGATAGAGCTGACGTATTCAGTTGTATGGATATGAGTTTGTGACCCTGAGTTTCATGTTTTTGTAATCATCATGCAAACTCTGATGATCACAAAAGCATGAAGCCTAGGGTCACAAACTCATATCCATACAATTGAATATATATATATATGTGTGTGTTTGTGTGTGTGTGTGTGTGTGTGTGGTCTGGATGTGTGACTTTGCAAAATTGTTTGATGAAAACAAGATTTAAATAAAGATTTTTCTTTGTATGAATTTCTTCTGTTCATTTAGAGGACATGCCTTGACTGGACATTGGCAGTTATTTAAGCAATGGAGTATAAAAATGAACGATACTTTGCTATGGTCCAGAAACTTAGCCCATCATGATGACATCTAGCTATCTCCGACTTGGTCATACATGAATGATCCCTTACCAGCTAGTATGACCAACCCTGAAAGAATAACAAACAGATCGAACAATACATATATTGACTTGCTTATATCTTTATGTCTCCTTTAGGTTCAGAATAATATTTCATTTTTTAATATGTTTGTAAGTAAATGTCTGTGTGAATATGCATATAGCGTAGCAGTTACTGATGTGGAAAGTAGGATTGTTATATTGAGTTCAAATTTCAACCAAGGACATTGCATTCACTTTCACACAAATACTCTTGGAAAGGTATGAATCCATTTCTACACTCACTTGCTAGGGGTTAATATAACAGCAGGGAAGACTGTGCTCTTTGTTGGTAACCAATCTAAGAGCAGGACAATTCTATGTTGGTGAAACCACTCAAATATTACCCAAAACTACTACAAAACAAATTAAAAAAAGCAAACACATCGATAACTCCCAATGCACTTCAAAGACTTAATCATGCACTATCAACACTACAAACACAGCAAATCAACATAAATATATACCTCCTTTCCACTTATATCTACTCACCATCTATGAATCAGATTGAAATCTGGGGGAGCTGTCATACTCAGCTTCAAATCAGATCTCTTTCTAATTCCCCCTAAATGTTGACTGGATGTGAACGCTAAGAAAGCAAAAGCAAAAATAAAAAAGTTGCTCTCTGTGTAGGAGTTCCAAGTATAATATCCAACTCACAAAACAAATCCCCTCAAAAAAATATAAAATTCAATATAAAAGGAGAAAAACAATGTCATGATCTACCGCATTTGTTTTTAAGAACACCGCTCATGTTTGTAACTGAGTCACAGCATAAAGACAAGTTGTCAATCTCACCACAAATGACCCCCTGTGATTCACATATCAACACCAGGCCCTACCAACTCTATCCTTCCTCTAAGTCATTTCCCTTGTCCACAGACATTCCACTCACATCCTTTGTATTGACAATACAAAGAATTTTATATTAACAATTCTTGTCTTCTTTTTCTTTTGCTTCACAGGTAGTACTTGTTTCATTTGTTCTCCCATGCTACCATAAGCATGTTTTTTATAATATCCAGATTCAAAAACAGTTGAACATTACACTAATTACTCATTCCTGTAAAAATGTTATTGCTATGGAAACTACTGTAGCAACCCATAGTGTGGTGTAAATGTGGCCTTATTTTCTAATAGAGGAGTTGACAGGATTAATATACATATAAATATCTATTTGTGATATATAAATATCAATATCTGTATGTATTCACTATATTTGGACAACAATATTTCAAATCTTGAATTCTTGAATGAATATAAAAAAAAATATAAATTATTATTTCAAAGATGGTGGAACATGACTTGCTGTATTTGATTTAATTTTCAAAAAATATAATACAATCTTCTTAAACACCCTTAATTTTTCTCCCCTGCCCCGATGGTGATTTATGCAAAGAATGGCTCGTTGATTTTAATGCCTCCACAATGAAACCTCTCCATCTGAAAGATTCTTTCCTGTCTCCCATCAGCATGGCTGATACTAACCTATATGAGGGTGACCTATTGTGCCCATCCTGATCTTAAATTCTCAGCTGACATGAAGTGGAATGATTATATTGAATCTATTTCTCAGTCTGCTGCTAAGAAATTTGGTTCATTGTGTCATGCTAGACAATTTTTCTCTCCAGAATCTAGCTTGCATATTTACCATTCGTCCATGCTTTGAATATTACTGCCATATATGGTCCTGTGCTCTTGCTGTATATCTAGAGATTCTTGATAAAATCCAAAGAAAAATCAACAATATTATTGGTCCTGACCTGGCATCTAGGTTTCAATCGCTTTCTCACAACCATAATGTAACTTCCCTGTGACTTTTCTATAAATACTCTCATGGTAATTGTTTGGATGAGCTATTTGCTATGGTATCTAGACATCATGATTTTAAGTACTAGGTTAGTGGCAAGGTCTCATTAATTGACAGTTGAAATGGCTAGATGTAACTGTAAGTTCTACGCTAACAGTTTCTTTTCTCACACTTCTTGCTTGTGAAACACTCTTCTGGCTCCATGCTTTCCAGTCAGCTTTGATCTTCAAAAATTCAAATGCAATGTCAATCATTATCTACTGTCTTCCTGATTACTCTTCTATTGTTCTTGCTCCTTAATAACGTTTCTCTTTTTTCCTATTGTGTCATAGTGATTTTACTGCCTTGCATGGGGTGATATGATTTTAAAAAATTGAAAGCTTAAAACTACACAACATGAATTTTGGCTAACAACCACAAATGTTAAAGACTGTTCCTATTTTAGAAAATAAGATTATTAAATATTAAAAATCTATTATTTTTAACAATATGTATGTATATATTAACTGTATAATACCAAATCCAAGTCCAGGACTTTTTCACTCCTGCTGGAGGACCTCCCTCCCTAAGTGACCATGTCTTTCTCACTCTTGCTGGAGGAACCAGTTGCTGATTGACCATGCCTCTCTCACTGTTGGAGGAACCACTCCTTGATTGACCATGTCTTCAGAGGTAAAGCCATACTCACCATGCTTGGCCAATTGCAAGTTGGTGAGGCTATTTAACCCATAGTTGGAGGTTTTTAATTCAGAGTTGACATTCTCCTCAATCAGTTGCCACCCAAGGCTATATGATCCACTCTGTCCTGCTATTTATCTATGAAGAGATGAATTCATACCTTTTCCAAGGGTATTTGCACGTAAGTGAATGTAACAAACTTGGCTGGAATTTGAACTCTGCTCTCTGTTTCCTCAATCTGAGCCACTAACCATTACTCTACTGTGCGTCTGTATTATACACCAATGTATTTACCACTGTAGGCATTAGTATCTATTACTCTGTCTTTCTCTCTCTCTTTTTCTTTCCTATACGTGTGTGTTTGTGTGTGTTATATACATATGAAAATGAAAATGGATGCTGAAAATGCTAGGTATTTCCAAAAAGAATTTTGTTGTTTGGTTAATTGGTCTGGTTTATTTGGAAAGTGGTTTGGCCCAAGAACTTTTCAGCAGCCCCGCATATATTGCTTGTATCGAAAAAAATGACAAAAGAGTTTTATTCTTATTATACATACATTTTCAGCATCCCTTTACATTCATTCATTCTTTAACTTCTTTTCAACGCTGTAGGGGGCCCTTTGATCATAAAAGATGCAAAAAAGTAACAATAAATAGTAGAATGTGTTTGCACAAGTTTTGGATTAAGAATACAGGAGATCAATATAAGGAATGGTGGCCAATAATTCAATAAGCCAAGTGAATGCAGCCACTGACACAAACTTAATCATGATTGGTCAGTGTTAATCAGATGATGTATTTATGATAGATACCATTTCTTACACTGTTTATTCCAGACAAATTTTATGATTGGATAATGAGTTCAATCCTCACTGGTTTCTCCTTACTTTCAGACATGTGACACATCTAAGCTACACTTAGTAAATCACTATTTAAAAAAACAAAGTTTTATTCTTGGTGTTTCAATAGTGTTTCTTTTTCATTGATATATGGAATAACAGGTTGGCCAAAAAAATTGTTCTAACTTTTATTTGGTATTTTTACTTTTCTTAAAATTAAAAAAAAAAGTACGATGTTCCAAAAATGGCTTGTTAATTTTAATTCCTCCAAAATTTGTTAATTTTAATTCCTCCAAAATTTGTTAATTTTAATTCCTCCAAAATTTGTTAATTTTAATTCCTCCAAAATTTGTTAATTTTAATTCCTCCAAAATTTGTTAATTTTAATTCCTCCAAAATTTGTTAATTTTAATTCCTCCAAAATTTGTTAATTTTAATTCCTCCAAAATTTGTTAATTTTAATTCCTCCAAAATTTGTTAATTTTAATTCCTCCAAAATTTGTTAATTTTAATTCCTCCAAAATGAAACTTCTCTCAATCTGAAAGATCCCTTCCTGTCTCTTATCAACATGACTGATACTAACCTTTATCAGAGTGACCCATTGCGCCATCTTGGACTGCTTATTTCCTTCTATCTTTAATGTTAGAACCAAAAAACACAAAATAAAAATGTTGACAAAGTTTTCTCTTAAATGCATTCTAATTTGACAGCTGGCTCATCTTGGAGGCCAGGCTAGCAACCCAGGCTCTTAAAAATTTCACTTGTTACTGAAACCAAAACAGCATTATTTAGTGTGATTATAGTCCTCTTTATGGTCCACAAGAAGTCTACAGAAATAAGCCTTGGCAAAAGGCTTACTTTTTAGCTTTAAAAACATCAAATTCTCTATTAAGTAAATATTTTTAATTTTTTCAATTTTAAATAATCATTTTTATGTGAAATAAAAACATTAGCCATTCAAACCCATTTAGCCTGTGGAACTCCCTTCCTTATTCCTGTTTCCCTGACAAATATAATCTCCAACTATTTAAGTGTAATGTCAATCGACATCTCCAGTTGCCTTGATCTATCCACTTCTCTTCTCCACATCCTTTCCCCTCTCATTCCTATCTGCTCTCGCTCCAAATCTTCTGTAACCTCCTTGCCTTGATCGATTCACTATCTTTCTCCACATCCTCTCATTTACCACTCCTATCTGCTCTTCCTCCAAACCTTCTGTAACCCCTTGCATGCTAGTGGCTTCCAGCCTTGCTTGGGATGAAAAGCTGAAAAAAAAAAAAATAAAAAAAAAATTTCACTCTCTAACATTTGGTGACATTCATACTAAGAATCAAAAAGCGATTGTTGAAATTACTGGGACAAATAATGAAGAAAGAAGCCTTGGAGAATCCGACACTCACAGAATGTATTAAAAGCAGAAGGAACAAAGGGAAACAGTAAGGAACATATCTAACAAGCTTATGTAAATAGACAGCTAAACAAGGAGTGCGAAGAATATCAAAAAGACAAATATTGTTAAGAGCTACAAGGGATAGGAAGATAGGAAGTTATGGAGACCTGTGATCACTCATATCTTGACAAGACACAGCACATAGAAAAAAAAGAAAATGTTTAATCTTCTAAACATTTGATCTTGCGAGGAAGAAACTTATTCCATTTTTACAATTCACTAGTGAATTATAAGAGAATTGTCTGTTGAAATGCTGTAACTTTTTTAATACAAAAGATAAATAAACAATTTGGATGAATAAACTCTTTGTAGTTTTAAGCACAGTGTTTCTTACATTGACCTTTTCTGAAAAGGTTCTTTCAGCTAAAATGTCAGTGTGAGGTCAGAAACAAAGTGTTCATTAATGCTTGAATGGAACCAAGGAATGTTCATTTTGAGACCATCATTTCAGAATTGGTCTGAGATATTTACCTTTTATGAGAGGAACAGACTAACCAATTATTAATGAAAGGGGCTTGTGGCTTTCTAAGAAATCTTATTTATTTATTATACCTATATCTTGGTTATTACACTCACAACATTTCAGCCGTAGTATCTTCCAGCCTTCTTCAGGTATCTGTCATATTTAGAAACCTTCTCAGAATTTTGAACTGAATCCTTTGTTTTCCATGAAAGTCATGAGTTCAATACCTGGCTCAGTTGTGCCCGAAAAGTCACCTATTCTTGTTGAATGGTAGAAACAGACAAATGACATAAAGGTGAATAGACTAGAGAGAATTGAAAGGAAAATGAGAACAATCTATCCCTATTGATTGAATAAAGGGCTTGGTTAAAATTCTGAGGAGCTTACTAAGTACAGCAGACATCTGAAAAAGGCTAGTGGTTAAAATGGCTGAAACATCATGATCATGCAGAAAATCATATAATAATGATAATTCTTTTTCTAAAAATTACACCATAAATTAATTTTTTCATAATATTACATCCAAAAACAAATCATACAAAAGTTATTCAGTTTTATTTTATTGCTTGTGCTTTCATACTCTTTAAAAGATTTTCACAGAAAAATTATCTTATTTTAGCAAAAATAATGGTTGAACATAAAATACACAATGTTTAATCTTTATATTTAGTATAAGGAAAAATTATATACAGTATAGGGAAAAATTCTGCAGTGGTTAGGGGTCACTGAACCATGGTAATAAGATAGGTACAAACACATGTTGAGAATGGTTTGCAAATTTTCAAAAGGGAAATTTTGAGTTTCGTGACAAAGAATGCTATTGATGACTTCAGAACTTGAAAACTGAAGAACTGGGTAAAAGGAACATTGATCAGCATTGGAACAGAAAACTTTCTGTCTCTTCTGAATATGGAAGTAGCATTAATCAAGGCAGGGATCCTTCTCTCCTTCTCCCAGCAAAAGATTAAATAGTAGGGTGGACTGAGCTTTAGGTGGCAACCGGGCAAAGAAAAAGAAAATTTTGAATTCCAAACTTTGAAAAAGGCAATAGGGAAACCACTGCACTATTTTTCCAAGACATCGTGGCAATTCATGCATATTAAAGGAAGTAGTGGAGAGTCATGATCGATGATGTTCTTATGGCATGAATTCAGAAAGTAAAAAAATAGATTCCACATGAACTTACAAAAAAAAACATTGATCTGCATTTAATGCATATTAAAGGAAGGCGCGGAGAGCTATGATCACAAACATTCTGAAGGGGTGTACCATTACTTTCTCTTTTTGCATGACAAAGAAAAAACCTATTTCTAAAAGAAACTCATTGTTAATAAACAATGAATTTATTATAAAAATTCAAAATGTATAAAACTTATTCAAGTCAAGCCAGCATCCACTTAAATACAATCATGTTAACTTAAATGCAATCTTCTGAAGAAAGAGTTCTTCTTTGTTTGGTATGATATTTTTAAAATGCTTTCAGGTAGTCATGGTTCTCTACAGCTTCATTTTCTTTATTATCTGGGATTTGCCATGACTTCATGTGAAAAAGATATTTCCTATTGCCTTCTCCATAGGTTAGAATTCAGAATAGCTGCCACCTAATGCTAGAGAGATCAGTCTATAGCTGGAGTTGATATGATTAAATGATTGACTAATAATGATATGAATTTATATAAATAACTGATTTTGTCAAAATAATGCTGGAAAACCTTTGCAACAGTCCAGTAGTTATTTTGAATTAATATCTGATATTAGCAACAATAAGTTACTACCAAATTTGGATTACTAGTTAATGTTTTTGTTATATTCCGTTCTAATAGAAATATATACTTGACAAACATGGGGGATAAAATAAGTAAAGGTTTATTGTAAAAACCAGTACAATAAGAAATAAGGTACAGTTATGCACACGATCGTCGCAAGTCAATCCAGTAATGGGTGCTGCTATTGGAAGATCGGTAGTTCTTGTGTCGTACTCAACAGATCCCAGCTAGTATATTTAGCTACCCCCCCCACGAGGTTTACATGTGGCACAAGGCTGGGTTTAACATGGGATCTCTGAGCCCATAGGCTCAGCCCAAAATATTCCCTATTTTAACGCGTATAAATGCGTTCACTGTCAGTCTACCTCCCCGAACGAGACTCTGCCCTTCGGCGGAGCATCGCCCGGGTTCCTCTCTGCCCAAAGGTAGAGAGTTCAACTGTCTAGCTGGAACAGGTCGCAGATAGTAATATTTAGCCACCCCCTCACGAGGGTTACATGTGACACAAGGCCAGGTTTAACGTGGGTTTTCCGAGCCTGTAGGCTCGGCCAAAAATATTCCCTTTTGAACCAGCATAAACGGGGTCAGGGTCAGTTTACCTCCCCAAACGAGACTCTGCCCGTTGGCGGAGCCTTGTCCAGGTTCCTCTCTGCCTGAAGATAGAGAGTTTGACTATCTAGCTGGAACAGGTTGCAGCTAGTATATTTAGCTACCCTCCCACGGAGTTACATGTAGCACAAGGCTGGGTTTAACGTGAGATCTTTGAGCCCATAGGCTCGGCCAAAAATAACCCCTTCGAACATGTATAAACAGGTTCAGGGTCAGTTAACCTCCCCGAATGAGACTCTGCCCTTCGGCTGATCCTCGTTCAGGTTCCTCTCTGCCCAAAGGCAGAGAGTTCAACCATCTAGCTGGAACAGGTCTCAGCCAGTCTCTGTAGTCCGTTGCCTTACAGATATTTATAGGTAGTTACTACCTATAGTGTAGTCACTCATGGGGATGACAGGTTATTCCATTGCATCAGTTTTAAACAATGATCCATACATTTTTTCTTGAACTATTATGTTATTTTTAAAAATTTATAAACAAAGTTTCAGTGATTTTTTCTCCAGACATCTTCAGGTGGCATATTCATTTGGTAGTCTTTTTCTCCAAAGTAGTGTTATTATTTTTCTATTACTCTAATTATTTCTATTATCCAGTTATTTTAACAGACGCCCATGTTTGAGTAGACGCCCTGTTTTTTTAACAGTGTAAATTATGTCTACCAGCCTGCAAATTCAAGAGACTTAATAAAGAAAACATTCTTTTCTGTAGAATTTGAACCTGTGTCCCTCCTTGCAGAGGGAACCATCAACTAATCCAGTGTGCTTTAGATCAATTGGCCACAGAGAGTGTCACAGTCCATCAAGGTTCAGTTACCCCTTCAAAGAAGGTACGTCCTCTTGTTCAGATCTACTCAAAAGTCCATATCTGTTGACTTTTTATTTTCATATCCGAAATGCAAACAAAAGATTTCTAAGGAATTAATGAATTTTATTTTTAATCCGACAATATTTTTTATTATTAGCAAGAAGCCAGAAGAGAGTTCCACAAGCGAGAAGTGTTAGCATAGAACTTACAGTTACATCTTGCCATTTCAACTGTAAAACTATGAAATGCTGCCAATCTAGTACTGCACTTAAATTCATAGTCTAGGTACTACAGAATAAATGAATAAAATTCATCAAAACAATTACCATGAAATTATTTATAGAAAAGGCACAAGGAAACAACATTACTGCAATGGGAAAGTGACTGAAGCTGAGATGCCAGGTCAGGTCCAATAACACTGCAAATTCTTCTTTAGATTTTATCAAGCATTTTTAAATATATGGCAGGCGCACCAGACCATATGTGGCAGCAATATTCTAAATGTGGATGAGTAGTAGACTAGTTTAGCACGACACAGAGAACCAACTTTCCTAGCAGAAGACCTAGCAATTGATTCAATATAATCTTTCCACTGCATGTTAGCAAAAAATGTTGGTCCAAGTGGTCACTCTCCTGGAGGTTAGCATCAGCCATGGAAATCAGAAATTGTTCTTGCAGGTGATTTATAGGGAGCAGTTTATTGCATATTTGGTTAAGGTTGTTAAGTCCAAATATTTAATGATGCAATAGAGGAATTTCTATAAGTATTTTAGTGAATGAACGTATTTGAGAAAATACTTTGTTTTACTGTTGGTTTTTAAAACAGTGTGAATTACATCATCCATCCCAAGCATTTGATGGGCTTAACAAAGAAAATATGCCCTCCCTTTGTTTCACACTGTTTAAAAGAAAAAGATACTTGCTATAGAGGTAGCCACTAAAATAATGTTTTGAGCAATTAGAAATAACAGATTAAAAATAAAATCCTTAAAATAAAATTAATCAATATTGACAAATATACATGTTCTTCAATATATAATCTCCAACTCTCATGATTTCAACAAGAAAAGAAGTCAGATTAATAACCTTAGAATCCTTTAATCCTGAATCTCCAAATTGAATACTTGGTGAGTAAATAAAACATAGAAAGAGAGAAATAATAATTTCTAATGAATTAAGGGTTTTTATTTTAAGGATTTTATTTATTTTTTAAAAAATAATAGAAAAAATAAATAATGAATAAATAAAACATTAAAAAACAGAAAAAAAGTAAAAAAGTAATAGGAAAAAATAATAGAAAAATATTATGAATTTTATTTTAAGAATTTTATTTATTTTTTAAAAAATAATAGAAAAAATAAAAAATAAATAAATAAAACAAAAAATAGAAAAAAGTAAAAATAATAGAATTTTTTTTATTCTTTTTTTCTATTTTTTGTTTTATTTATTTATTTTTTTTAAAATAAATAAAATCCTTAAAATAAAAACCCTTAATTCATTAGAAATTATTATTTCTCTCTTTCTGTTTTATTTACTCACCAAGTATTCAATTTGGAGATTCAGGATTAAAGGATTCTAAGGTTATTAATCTGACGTCTTTTCTTGTTGAAATCATGAGAGTTGGAGATTATATATTGAAGAACGTATATGTGTCAATATTGATTACTTTATTGACTTTATAGAGGCAAGAGTCCTCCAACTTCCAGTACGTAAAGGCTACTATCAGAATTTCATTGTATTGGTTCCCTTGCTATTGATTTTAAAGCCATATTGAATAAAGAGAATATATGTTAGCATGCACGCGTTCGCACACACACACACACACACACACACACACACAACACACACACAACACACACACAACACACACACACACAGAATCAAATATATAATACAGTGTAACCCGGATATAAGAGACCCTGATATAAGATAAACCCGGATATAAGAGAGATTTTATCTGGTCCAAAATTAGAGCCTGTGTTAATAAAAGAAAATAGACCAAACCCGGATATAAGAGAAACCCGGATATAGGATACTTCTTCTCCGGTCCCGACACCTCTTTTATATCCGGGTTACACTGTAAATAAGCTTAGTCTAGTCTGACACAAGGTCAGGTTTTCTATAATTAAAGTTTTATAAATTCTGCATGACAAATTTACTTTAAGTTTGAAGCCTTATACTTACTAAATCAAGTGAACATCAGAGTTGTTTACATATATACATATATAAAAATTGCTGATACACCCTAATGAGTGAAAGGAGTGATTCCATCTCCGAAACTCTTGAGTTGCAATGTTGAAGGTAACATCAATCAGCTAAGTGAAAAACCTTTTACTTGTATTTTATATATATATATATGTATATATATATATATATATATATATATATATATATATATATATATATATATATATATATACTAGCAGCATGGCCCGGCGTTGCCCATGCTTGATTCAAAAATCGTATGACTCATACAGCAATCGCTATCACTTGACTTAAAATATTTTTGCCCTTCCTTGCCTTTAAAGGAGTGCCCTTTGCCGTGCTGATGTTGCTACATGCCTTACTTCTTGCCTATCTCACACTGCGAATTTTTTCTAAGCTCTATACTAAACATTAAATCTGTTACGAAAAAAGATCTAAACAAAATGTACACAAAACGATCAGCTTTAAAAAAAGAACTCGTAACTGGAAAAACCGAATGAACAAAGAATGTTAACAATGAATACTTTTTCACACCCAACCCAGTTCTGCAGAATCAGAATCAACGTTGAGTTTAAGCAAGCGAATGAGTCAATTGGAGTAAAGTGCCATGCAGATTTTAATTTTTCCCACTTGTGACGAATGCAGCTATTGATTTTTTTTGTATGCTAGCATGCTAGTCAACATTCATGTCAGTCAGCTGTTGGCTTTCGCGTTGGCCAATAGAATCTTCCTGCCTATTCATGGCAGCCAGCTATAGGCTATCACTCTGGCCAGTAGAATATGGCCGCAAACTACATGAAAACTGCCGTAGAAGCATGAAAAATCGATTATTTCCACTATCGATGGGAGTTGGGAAATACAATGTCGGTCTTGGCCTTTTTGCTTATTAGGAGCATGTGCATCTAAATTTTGGTGCAAATCCGTCGAAAATTGCGGCCGTGCATTCGTTACACACACACACATCCTGCCTTTTATAGATAGAGATATATGAAGAAATATAGTTTTAAGGTGTGCTATATTTATAGGATAAAGTGCTCAATATCAGAGATCAGAGATAGAGTGTATGTAAATATAAGTATAAAATTGAATATTGAAGTCAACACTCAGAGATGACAGGCTGTTTCATGCGAGACGCAATCGTCAGGTATCCTGATGATTACGTCCAGCATGAAACATCCTGTCGTCTCTGAGTGTTGACTTCAATATTCACTTTTATATTTATATATATATATATATATTTCATGCATGCACATTGTTTTTATTTGATTTTGTTGACTGCACAATATAGTAGGATCAGTTGGGCACAGTCTCTAAGAAAAAGAGCACCATAATGCAATTCACTCCACCATAAATTTGGAAACAGCATGCTGTACTGCTTGGCATTTGTTCCAATATGAATACTTCAGAGTGTTTGGGTGTCAATCTGAGGACAGTGCAGAGGATTCAGAAAGAGTTGGATGAGTCTAATGGTGATTATGAATGTGTTTGGAGTAATCACTAGTGATGGTGATGTTATGCCTCCATTCATCTTACACACAGGGCCTCAGACTCAACACAGAGGTTTACATGAAGTGCCTTGAAGAGGTAGTACTGCCCTGAGTAAATAGGGTGGTGGCTGGAAGACAGTATGTCTCACAACAGGACTCTGCACCATGCCACACAAGCAGGAGAGCCTAGTCATAGCTGTCAAACAATTTCTGCGACCACATCAACCCTTATATCCAGTCACCTAACTCCGCAGACTGCAGCCCTTTGATTATTATGTGTGGGATGCAGTTGATCAAGAGACTGACAAAACTCCAAAGATGAACTGAAAGCAAGAATTATCAGCTTTCACCAACTTGAATAAGGAGACCATCCAGAAGAGTTGCAGGAGATTCCAAAATCACCTAGAGGCTGTGGTTGAAGCCAATGGAGATTTTATTGAATAAATTTATTCTCTAGTATTTCAAGATATTTTTGTGTAATTTTGGTAAATATTCCTGTTAAAATGAGATGTCAATATTATTTTCATTTTTGTATAATTTAGACGACAGTTTATCCATCACACCCTCCATCTATATATGCATGACTATTTTATATATACATATATATTTGATCATTATTACATGGTTATTTTATATATATATATATATATATATATATATATATATATATATATATATATATATATATATACTAACAGTTTTAATACTCACTTGCCATACCACACTTGTAGCATTATATATAGATTCAACACCATCACTTGATAAGTCACCAGAAGTGTTGAAACAAAATGGCTATTTTTGTAGTGATTTTATAACATATTTATGTTATAATTTTTGCTCTACTCTGTATTGAGCACTCTTTTAAAAAATAGTTTTTTTTGGTTATTGGAATTTATTCTGTATACACCACTCCTATACTTGGGTATATATATATATATATATATATATATATATATATATATATATATATATATATATGAAGTATATGAGGGATAATGACAAGGATATACACATGTTATATTTAACAAAACAAGATAAGGAATTTATTTACATGTTTACACATTTGAAGTTGTCAGTAGCTTGTTTCAGGAACAGGAATCAAATATTTAAAGTTCATAGTTTTGATGAATTGTCAAGAAGAGAAAATGTTCAGATTAAATCATTGGACACAAAGTAATATTCCAAAATGTTTAAAACAAATTGAGAGAGTTCATTTTTCACATAAAAGTTATATGGTTGTATTCAACATGAATGAAAAGATATATTTTAAGGTAACTTAGCTTTGGAGTTGAATAGAGTTCTTTGAAATTGCCCTGTTCTCATTAGAGGCTAATAATGTATCAGCATGTAATTTGACACCAAAATTATTCAGATACTTGGAACTCTGCTTCTTTCTGCCCCCCCCCCTCCCCTCTCTCTGCCTATTTATATCAAAAAGCAATTTGACATCAGCTGGTTACTTTTTTCTCAGCTTGTAAGCCACCCCCTTTTCTATTGGTCAAAATAAATTTTTGCACAGGCTCACAAATTTGAAAACTGTGAAGAAAAGAGAGTTATTCTTATTCTGTATTCACCACATATATATATATATATTGTCATCCACAAACAGACTGTTTCGCTGTATCACAGCTCTTCAGTGTGGCTAGACGGCCGGTTGCCTCTATCTAGGATCAAAACCGGCTGAATTGGCATCAGTCAGAGACTCTACCACTAAGCTGTTGGCGCATGGCAGGGACGAAGGTGAATTTTAGCATATTTATTTTTAGATAAACACACAGAAAGGACTCAATTCAATTTACCGAAGAGTCTTGCTATAATAGTTGTAATAGTCACTGTTTACAAACCCACACTTCCTCCCCCAGAGAGCTCGACTGAATAATTTTTTCAGGAGCCTATATATATATATATATATATATATATATATATATATACATATATATATGTATATATATATAGGCTCCTGAAAAAAAAAAATATATATATACTGTGATTATGATTTGAATGTAATAAATTATAACCATGGAATATTAGTGTTTGAGCCTTTTTATATTATATATATATATATATATATATATATATATAAATATAAGAGTGAGCATTAATGTCAACACTTAGTGCCGACAGTCTGTTTCATGCTAGACGTAATCGTCAGGCCTGATGATTGCATCTAGCATGAAACAGACTGTTGCCTCTAAGTGTTGGCATCAATGCTCACTTTTATATTTACACGCGCTCTATCTGTGATATTGAGAACTTTATCCCATAAATATAGCATACCTTAAGAGTATATTTCTTCATATATATATATATATATATATATATATATATATATATATATATATATATATATATACATGTCTGTATGTATGTGTAATTTGAATTATTTCTTTCTCATTTTTATTCTGAAATTTTTTCAATAACCATATACAATTCCCATTAAGAAATTATATAAAAAAAATTAAATTAAAAGCAAACATTTTTAAATAGACATTTCTTAGTTATATATTTTAATTGCTTTATTTTTGTATAAGAAATTAATTGGGACTACTTTTTTTAGAATTAAAGAATTACTTCATATACCAAGTTAAAGTTATGAGCAATTACCCAGCGTAGATAGTTAATTCAGCTAGTATGAACTGCTAGTCACTTGCAATGATTCATTTTGAAAGAGGAAGATCAAAAGACATATTAATGGAGACAAAGGGGATGTCCTACTATTTTACTTCTTCAAGAGACACTGTGTGGTGTCTATTGACTTGAACACCATCAAGTGTCAGTCAATAAAGATAATATGAAGATTTAATTCTTCACGTGTGGCCTTCATTTTTAATATTATCTTAGCCAACTTGACTTTTCATATTTACACAATGACATATGTCAGGTGGTGCTGAAAAGTTCTCAGCTCAACCCACTTTTTAAAGACGGAACAAGAAAGAGTAAACAACAGATTTTTTTTGCTGGGGAAGTCTTTTGATGATATTAAGAACAATTTAGCACCCCCTCACGAATGCACACATGTGTTATATATATATATATATATATATATATATATATATATACTCCCTCTCGTAGGTTGAGCACTTTGGAAGAAAGGGAATTTGTTGGCTGCTACTAATTAACGCTAAACGCTCTTCACTATGAATTGAGCACACTGGTAGCTGGTAATGCTTATATATTGTATATAATGCAATATTTTAAAAATTCCCTTTCTCTGCTGCATGTGTTGATTGCCTAAGGGTGAGAGACTTCAACTCATCTCAAATCCTGACTTGAAGAAATCGCATATCTAGCCATACTGATGAGCTGTTATACACACACACACACACACACACACACACACACACATATATATAACATGCTTGCTTGAGGTAAATTGATTAAATTAAAAGTATATATGTATACAAGCAAAAGTGTTTTATATATATATATATATATATATATATATATATATATAGAAAGACATTAAATGACCAACACAAAAACAGAGAATGTCTTATATCGAGAATATTTAACATTGAAAAACATAAAGGAAAAAAATTAATTATTTTTAATAATTATTTTTAATAATATGTGGAAATCTCCACCCTTTACCTGAAGACGGTCGTGAGATCAGAAACATGTGTTGTAAAACTATGAAAAATAAAGAATAATATATTTTTTTAAAAACCCACATTACAACTAAAAAAGTTTATGGTACCTCTCTTCTTTTTAATATACACACTTTTCTCTCGTTGGAACCATTATAACCTCTTCATTTTATATATATATATATATATATATATATATATATATATATATATATATATATATATATATATATATATATATATATATTAATCAGTTCACTCCAAGCAAGTCAATAATGCCACTAAGGACATGGGGCTACTGGGAGTGTAAGAGAATGGAAAGAATTTAGAAGGAACTGAAAAACCAATTCTAAACAGGAAACAAGGGATAAACCTCTATTTTGACTGAAAAGGACTGAAAAGGAATGTGAAGTGGATGATAGGCAAACCTATCTACTCCTATTGACTAAAAATCCTTGGTACAATAATCATTGCAGACAGTTTTTATACTCTCTTAGCACACATGAAAGTAAAAGAATAAGAACATTGAAAAACGTAATAAAAAATTTATAATAATAAAATAAATTAATTTAAAAAAATTTTTTGCATGTCTATCACATTCAATGAAACATATATAAAAGAAAGTTTATTACCCAAATATACTATATATATATATATATATATATATATATATAATCATTTCATCCTAAGCAAGGCAATAATGCCACTAAGATGCAACGGGCTACTGGGAGTGAAAGAGAATGAGAAAACTTTAGTGAGGAGAAAGAACAATAAAAGAACACTGTTCAGAAAAAGAGAGCATTGTGATTGGTGTTGCATTTAATTTTCAAAAATTGTAGGTGGCAGGCAAGAAACTGGAAGAGAGTTCTATAGACATGAATCACAAAAAAAAAACTATTAGAATAGAGCATACGATTAGCTATTTCAACCTTAAAACAGTGAGACCTAATTGCCAATCTAGTTGTATGCTTAAATTCATGGATTAGAGGCACTAAATAGGAATGTTCTTGTCAAAATCCATCTTGAACATCTATAAATACCATGCCTTGAATATTGCTGGTCTGGTGCTTCTGACAAAATCCAAAGAAAGGTGTGCAATATAATTGATCCTGACCTGGCAGCTTGACTTCAGTCATTTTTCCTGTTGTCTTGACATGGCTTCCCTCTTTTGATTAAAATTTGGTTAAACACTAACAAAGGTTCTATGTTAAGGATTTTTTATTCATTTTTTTTTTATATCTTGGATAATTTTTCTGGTTCTGGTACACATTTAAATATAAATCATTCAATATTTGCGTACTGTTGAATATCTATAGTGATTATAAAAGACTTTTGGTTTTTGTTGTACAGTGTCAATTTCTTCGTTTTCCAACATTGCATTTCCATGTCTTCACATGACAGTTTGTGTCAGTGAAACTGACATAGAACAAAAAAAAAAAGTAACGATGACATGAACTGATATATGAAAATGAGGAAATGCAATATTTGAAAATGAAGAAGCTGACAGAGCACAAAAAAATTCAATAATCTTTGATAATGGCTAACAATAGCCAAAAGTACTTAGTTGTTAGTCATTTATATTTAAATATATGCCAGAAACTAGGAAAAGGATTAAAAGATAGAAAAAAATAAATCAAAAACCCTTAACAAAGCATTTTCATTAGTCTTTAATTAAACATGTATGAATGAAAAATTGATGCCTAAATATACCTATATACAGTGGTGGCATGTGAACCAGTTAACACTGGTTCACATGAACCAATTCTTAAAATTATAAAAGCTTAGCAAACCGTTTGTTGGATTATCCAGAAATAATCTTATATATTAATAGCTGATGGTCTAGGTAAAATATTAGTTACACTATGCTCGTGTGCATGCCTAGTGAAAAAAAAAGTGTCAAATCTTCTAGTCATAAATTTGATAGGTCTTCCATTGGATCTTTGGGATTGCAGTGATTCAGTTCGAATGTGGCTAAGAAACCATAACACAGCTGATGACACTCGAGTCAAAAAGCATCACACTTCTGAACAGAAATATACCGAGAAAAGAATTTCATTCTGGAAATATCTTCATGAATAAATGTTTTCAAGTAAATTATCAAAATGGTTTAATTCTGTTTAATACTATAAAGTGATTTGTTTAAAATTTAGGATGCCACCAGTGTCTCTCTCTCTCTCTCTCTCTCTCTCTCTCTCTCTCTCTATCTATATATATATATATATATATATATATATATATATATATATATATATATATATATAATACAATGCATCACTGACCTGTATATACAAATACCAGAGCAGAAAAAGGCATATGGCCTGTTGATTACATTTAGCATAAAACAGACTGTGATCTCTGCATGTTGACTTCAATGTCCACTTATATATATATATATATATATATATATATATATATATATATATATATTTGAATTGTACAAAGTCCAACAATTTATTTAAAGACATTTATGATATGTTTAACGTTCTTTTTATAGATACAAGTATTTAAGCAAATGCTCTGTTTTATATGTTTTTGTAAGGCACGTCACGCAAAATGACGGTTCCGTATAGGATACACGTTCGATTCCTGTTGGAGAACGAAAATTTTCTATGAAAATTTCTCGGACATTCAGGCCGGTAAATGTTATTTAATACTGTTTATTATAAAACAGAGCATTTGCTTAAATACTTGTATCTATAAAAAGAACGTTAAACATATCATAAATGTCTTTAAATATATATATATATATATATATATATATATATATTAAGTATTTCATGCCAAGCAAGGCAGGAGTGCCACTATTACATAGGGGGTTACAGAGAGTGAAAGTAAGAGAAAAGACTGGTTATAGGGGAACTGATGAATGGATAAAAGATGAACAAGGTTCAAGACAACAGAAAATGGTAATTGACATTTAGATTTTTGAAGATTGTAGTTATTAGGGAAGCAAGTAAGAGGAAGGAGATTCCATTGTCAGGAAGTACAAGAAAAGAAACTGTTGGAGTAGAAGTGGTCGTTACATTTAACTATTTCAATGCTAAAAGGGGGGGACCTAGAATTCATGTAGTTGGGGCACCAGGGAAAAAAGCTCATCAGATCAGTTGCCATGAAAATATTTGTAGAAAAGACAGAGGGAAGCCATGTCATGTCTGTGAGAAAGTGACTGAAGTCAGGATACCAAGTCAATGATCAGGAATATCATTGATGAAGATCAGAAACATTGTAGGACCCAGGATAGAGCCTTGGGGAACAACTGTGTTCATGGTAAAGGATCTGGAAGCGAACCCATTTAGAACGACTTTCATTTCACAATTTGATAGGAATGATTGGATTATATCAAATAATCCTCCTGTAATACCATAGGCCTGAAGCTTACATAAAAGGCCAGCAGGCCAAACCCTGTCAAACACTTTTGAGATATCTCATGCTACAGCTTGAGCTTCACCATTATTATCAAACCTTGATATTGTTATACTCCAAGCCAAATCTTTTTGCGATTCATAGACAACTTCTTTACGGTCAAAAACTAGAACAGTTAACAAGTTATCTCGAGGTCACTGACTGACTGACATAGTGGCAAGCAGTCATATGACAATCAATTAAGCTTTTTCAGCCAATTGGAAGATACCACAAGCCAAGGACATGGATGCCTTCTCGATGCACCAAAGTAATATAAATACAACCTTGTAGGCCACAAAAGTGGGGGATTTCTCATCTCACCAGCGAATTCAACAGTCAGCAGCTTCTTCGGTCACCTTGTCCTACATGAGCACATTCCTTTGACAGCCATCCTCTTACTATGACTTTCGTCTGAACAGACTTCAACCACGGAACTTTTTATCGAACAGACTCCTATTTTGTATTGACTACCGGACTCCTATTTTGTACTGACTCCTTGTGTATATATCTTCCTTGTTTTATTTTCTCAGATTATGTATTCAACCTTACTCTGGTGGTCATCCCTTTCCTTGCTACCATATGCTTAATATAACAATATACATATTCAGTTATGGCCATGAGCACATCAGCAGTAGACTGGGCAAAATAGAATTCATATTGTTTGTCAGAAAGTAAGTCATGAGAGGTATGGTGCTTAACTCTTCAGCATTGATTAAAGCCTTGAAGACTTTACTGAAAAGTGGTAGGAGACTGATAGGGCAGTAGTTAGAGGGGTGAGAAGGTTCTCCAGAGTTCTTAAAAACAGGGTCTACAGATGAAGACTTCCAACAAGCTGGAAAGCAGGAAGCAGAGAGGCAATAGTTGTAGAGTTTGGAGAGAACTAGAGCCAACTCAGGAGCACATTTCTTTAGGATGATGGTTGGGATCCCGTCACCTCCACTTGCCTTGTGAGAGTCTAATTTAGAAATGATGTCCAAAATCGGTGACGAGGTTGTGCACATATCATTCAGTAGAACTTCAGTTCTAGGGAGGAAATCAGGTGTGGGTACTCAAGTGTTGATTTGAATGAGAATTTTCAAGCAAAGCATTCAGCCCTATCTGCTGTAGATGTCAGAACTTCGAATTGATTGAAAAGAAGAGGGTTTTGAGGATTTGCTGTTGTTCAGCACACTCTTGCAGAGCCACTAATAATCACTAGAACTGAACTTGTGAGATGCTATACGTTGTTTCATTCTATCAGCAAACAGTAACTTTGCTTCATTGAGGACACTTCATTTGAATGAGAATTTTCAAGCAAAGCATTCAGCCTTATCTGCAATAGATGTCAGAACTTCGAATTGATCGAAAAGAGGAAGGATTTGAGGATTTGCTGTTGTTCAGCACACTCTTGCAGAGCCACTAATAATCACTAGAACTGAACTTGTGAGATGCTATACGTTGTTTCATTCTATCAGCAAACAGTAACTTTGCTTCATTGAGGACACGCTTGCACTCGTTATGAGTAGAGACAAAGAGATGTCTGTTGCAATCAGGCGTGTCGCTCTGGTACTGTTGGAAGAAGTGATTCCTGTGAGTTATAGCGGCTGAGCAAGCAGGTGAGAATCAAGGAGATGAATGTGGTTTAACTTGAAAGCATCAATGCCGGCTTTCACCCAGGAGATACACATTTTTGAACAGGATGATTAAAAACTACATTCCAAAGGATGTCACAAAAGAAATCATGAAATGAGTTGCAATTTGCTCGTTGATAACAGAAAGATATTCTGTTGGTAGGAGGTTCTTGGCTGGTGGGGTACCAGAAAGAGATATTTTACAGATACTTCCACATGCTAGAGTTGCCAAGAGGGTGGTATGGTGGGCATTAAAGTCACCAAACATGAATATGTTTGCAAATGGATTTAGGAAGATGGTCTTGTCTATATTATCGGAAATGCTATCTAGCATGCAACAGTCTTGAGAGGAAGGGAAATGGTAGAGAAAGAGATATTTTATAGATACTTCCACATGTCATAGTTGCCAAGAGGGCAGAACTGCATAGTACGACATGAGTCAGGGATAGAGGTAAAAAGGAGATAGAGAAGAAAAGCATTTTCATTGCAGTTACCAGGTAAACACTTAGGGAAGTCAACCACTTATGTGAGAGATTGAGTGATTGAAAAGTTAAAGGTTTTGGATACCAGTGAGTGTTTAAGCCACCTGGAATGGTGGGCATTAAAGTCACCAAACATGAATATGTTTGCAAATGGATTTAGGGAGATGGTCTTGTCTATATTATTGGAAATGCTATCTAGTCTTGCGAGGAAGGGAAATGGTAGAGAAAGAAGAGATAGCTGACTGAATTAAGTAGAGAGAGATGGAGACACATTTATGAATGGCCCAGAGATTCAAGGGAAAATTCTATAGCCAATGGGAGTTGTTTACAAACATAAACTCCCAAGCCATGCATGTGGACTTTAGAGTCTTTTCTAAGTGAATCGGTGGAAGGAATTGAAGAGTTAAGGTTAGTTTCACAGAGAGGTAGTATATCAGGATCCTTTTCAAAGAGGAACAATTCCGCACTGCAGAAGTTGATACGAATACCACGAATGTTGGAGAAGGAAAGGTTAAGGGGTTTAGGTGATTTTTGTTGAGCTTGTTAGGTTTATATCTTTGGTTGTTTATAGTCATGATGTGTTATATTGGTAAGGTAAAAGGCTTAGAGTACTAGTAGCAGTTGGTCATCAAATGTAACGTGCAGATGGGAACTGGTGCAGAGTGCAACAAAGTGTGGCCTTGGGGTTGCACACTGGAAGTGCTTGCAGAGACATCTTTCCATGCATGATATGGCACTGCAAGAACCCTGAGTTTATGCAACTGTTGATTAGAGCAGTGTCTCAAGACACTACGCAAGAGTTTGGGCTTCTAAATACTGGTTGGATTTTTTTCAAAGAGGAACGATTCCACACTGCAGAAGTTGGCATGAATACCATGAATGTTGGAGAAGGAAAGGTTAAGGAGGTTTAGTTAATTTTTGTTGAGCTGGTTTAGGTTTATATATTTGGTTGTTTATAGTCATGATGTGTTATTTTGGTAAGGAAAAGGACTAGGGTAGTAACAGCAGTTGGTCATCAAATGTGCAGATGGGAACTGGTGCAGACTGCAACATAGTGTGGCCTTGGGGTTGCACACTGGAGGTGCTTGCAGAGACATCCTTCCATGCATGACATGGAAATGCAAGAACCCCAAGATTATGCAACTGTTGATCAGAGCAGTCTCTCAAGATACTACGCAAGAGTTTGGGCTTCTAAATACTGGTCGGGAACAGTAACCAGAAAATTGCCAACCTGGTACCGCCAGTATGAAGAGAGGTTGCCACCAACCATGCACATCACAAGAAATTCATGACAGCACAATTATTAAGGCCTGAGAAAAGGAAAAGAACTGTGAACCTCTTCCTAAACAGGAAACAAATAATTCCAGGTTTGTCACACAGATGCCTCAGCACAAATATGCATGCATACCTGTGCACAGGTGGGGTTAAAAAAAAGAATATAATATAAAATAATTAAGTTTTAAAAGTCTGAATATTAACTCTTTCAAAAATGTGAAAGCATATCCCCAGTCAGTAGCCAGAAAACAAAAAAAAACAAAACTTAAATGCTGTGAACCTGATTAAAATTAACATTGCATTTAATACAATTAGTACAAACATAAATAAAACTTTCTAGCAAAAATGAACGAAGAGGATCAAGAAAAAATTTATATACATATGAAATAGAATAGACACTAGGAAAAACATTACTTTGTCTTTGCCGAAGCATTTCGTCATATGACTTTTTGTTTTGTACATGGTATCTAATATAAACAAAAGCAAAATGTTGTTAGTATAACATGTACAAAACAAAATATCACTTGCCTTGATAAAGTCAGATGACGAAACATGTTTGCAAAGACTAATTAATGTTTTTCATATTGTCTATTCTATTACATTTTGTCTTTTCTACAGATATATTCTGAGAACTTTAACACACACACACACACATAAATACACACACACACACACACATATATATATATATGTGTAGATATATATATATATATATGAATGATAAAATAAACAACAAATAGGAAACATTTAGCTATCTAATCAGAGAGTAAGATATGGAAAAAATATCTCAGATAAAAATATCTAAAAGTCAAACATGTTAGATTGATAAATGCTTCCTATTTGGTTTTTATCTCATCATGCTGTCAGATTCTGATTTGTATTTAATCTATATTTGATCTCAATACACACACACACACATGCACACACACACGCACACACACACACACACACACATATTATTTATTAAAAAATGCACATCTACCTACGCTTGTAGTGCCTTATAATTTTGAACTTAACCCCTTTTTTACTTTTTCTTTATATGCCATTATACACAATATCTACTCATCTTTTTTTTCTAATGGAAATATATATCATCTAAGTTTATATCATGATTTTTTTTTTCAAATATCTACCTACCAACACTCTATATTTTGAATTTATACCCCAATATTATTTTAAGTTTATAATAACCTTGAACTTTGAATCTGCATATGGCATATAGCATACCTCCCATGAGACCCAGCATTTTTTAAAAAAAATAACTGTATTAAATAGTTAATTTACCATTTGTACCTGATGAATTAGGTAACCCTGAAACGCTGAGTTACACTACAAATGTAGGTATATGTGTATTTATATATATATAAACCTTATAGCACTACATTGAGCACTATTCTGTTTACACCTTAAATTAAATATTTATTTGCTCATCTGTTTATATATGTTGTCACACACATAGTTGCTAATATCTTACAATTTAGTTTATAGTCACACTCCTAAAAAATTATTTCGGTTGAGCTCTTTGGTTTGAGGTGTGAGTTTGTAAACAGTGACTATTTAAGCTAATATAGCATGACTCTTTGGCAGAATTGAGTCACTGTCAGTCACTGTGTATTTATCCAAATCTAAAAATAAACACGCTAAAATTCGCCTTCATCCCCGCCGTGAGCTGACGGCTTAATGGAGGTTCCGACTGACGCCAATTCAGTCATGTTTCGATCCTAGCTAGAGGTAACCGGACGTCTAGCCACACTGATGAGCTGTGAAACAGCGAAACAGTCTGTCTGTGGATGACAATATATATATATATATATATATATATATATATATATATATATATATATATATATATATATATATATTGTTTAAAATTTGCTATATCTATAGAGGAAGAGTGTTTGATATCGGTGATAGAACATTCATAGTTATGTATAGTATGGACATGAGAATCAACACTGCATAGTGACTGTCAGTTTCATTCCTCAGTGCAATCTTCAGATGAGACTTGAACAGTGTGTGCTGTCTTTTAAACTTCTACAATGTGATAATAAATTTGTATTGAGCATGAAATAAAAGCAAATAACCACAACTAGCACTTGAACGTAGTTTGCCTGATTCTGTTCTCCATGTTCATAACTGATTTTACCAATCTGTGTTTCTTCCATTCTAGAATAAAATAATGAAAAGGAATGTAACAGTAAAAAGATCTATATTTGATATGTTCTGTTCAGAAAGTATCCATCCATTTATTATTAATGAAAAATAGCCTACCTAGGACAGTGGCACCTTAGTCTTCTTCAAAGTAATCTCTTTTGACTATCATATATATCATGGTGTAAAGTTCTATTTCACCATCAGCTACCTCATCACAATATCCTTAATATCATCCATCCTGGGTAAGACGATAAACTACATCTGCATCCTGGGTAAGACGATAAACTATAACTAATAGCAAGGTCTCTGATCAGGAGATTTTGAGGAGTGTGGAACCACCTCTTAATTGCTGGTGTTCCCTGACCTGGGGTGGTAGCACCTGCTAGGGTCCCAGCTATAGGCAAATAATTAACCCCCAAACTGGGCTCAAAATACTATGAAAGTGTAAAAATAGGTTTTAATACCAGCAATACATTTTTGTAAAAAAATTACCAGCAATGAATTTTCAAAGAAAAAATTATTACCAGCAATACATTTTTGAAGAAAAAATATTACCAGCAATACATTTTTGAAAAACAAAATATTACCAGCAATGAAAATCTTGTTGGCATTAAATAACCCACTGAGGTTGATATGTCATAAAACAAAACAAACCAAACCATAATATCATTCACAGCAATGGTGATTTTAGCTTTGAGAAAAGCTGGAAGTTACATGGTGCTAAATCTAAACTGGGGGACAGCAGGGGAATTTTTATGATGAATGCGGTGGTTACTGGATACACAAGCTCACTCAATAGTTTGATTTGGTTTGGTTTTATTTTGTTTCATGGCGTATCAACTTCAATGGGTTATTTAATACTGACGAGATTTTTACAATAGATTTGTATGAATAGAATATGTATTCTTTGTAAGAAATCAGTTTGTAAATCAGATTCATTGATGTATTTTTGTAAAGAGTGTTTTTGTTAAGAGTCAAATGTATTACTGGTAATTTTTTTTTTTTTCAAAAATGTATTACTGGTATTTTTACTATTTTATCTGTTTTTATACTTTCATAGTGTTTTGTCCCCAGTTTGGGAGTTAACTATTTGCCCATAGATAGGACCTTAACAGGTGCTACCACACCAGGTCAGGGTGGACCTGGGAACATCAGCATTTAAGAGGTGGTTCCATACTCCTCAAAACATCCTGATCAGAGGCCTTGCTGCTGGATGTAGTTTATCGTCTTACCCAGGATGATCACTCAATAGTGTGCTGAGGCAAACAGAGTAATCCTATAAGAGAATGTCTATTCAAATATGCACGGTCTTCTCTGATTAGTTACATCAAGGCTGCACAACCGATTCTTGAAATATCTGGACAGACCTGAAATAATTCATTCCACATTTTTGAAAAATTAAAACTATATTTGAACAGCACAGTGAAGAGTGGAGGAGGGTGAAGCTACAAAGGAAGAAAAATTTGAAAGAAAAAAAGAAATTAGAAAATGAAACAAAGGGAGAATAAAGAAAAAAAGAAAGAGAAAAAATGTTAATAGAAGAAATATTAAATATGAAAAGAAAGAAGAAAAAGATAAAAGAAAAAGGTGAGATAACAGAGAGAGAGAGAGAGAGAGAGAGAGAGAGAGAAGAATAGAAAGAAGGAAGAAAAAGAGGCAGAAAAAGAAGATAAAGAAAAAGGTGAGATAACAGAGAAAGAGAGAGAGAAGCTTAAAAAGAAGGAAGAAAAAGAGGCAGAAAAAGAAGATAAAGAAAAAGGTGAGATAACAGAGAAAGAGAGAGAGAAGCTTAAAAAGAAGGAAGAAAAAGAGGAAGAAAAAGAAGATAAAGAAAAAGGGTGAAACAATATAGAGAGGGAGAGAGAGGGAGAGAGAGGTTAGAAAGAAGGAAGAAAAAGAGGAAGAATAAGAAGATAAAGAAAAAGGTGAAACAACAGAGAGAGAGAGAGATAAGGTGAGAAAGGAGGAAGAAGAGGCAGAAAAAGAAGAAATAAGATGAAGAAAAAGGTGAAACAACAGAGAGAGAGAGAGAGAGAGAGAGAGAGAGAGAGGGTGAGAAAGGAGGAAGAAGATGCAGAAAAAGAAGAAATAAGATGAAGAAAAAGGTGAAACAACAGAGAGAGAGAGAGAGAGAAGGTAAGAAAGAAGAAGAGGCAAAAAAAAGAAAGAAGATAAGGAAAAAAGTGAAACAACAGAAAGACAGAGAAAGATAAAGAAAGAGAAGGTGAGAAAGAAGAAAACGAAGAAAGAACAAGGTACAAATGTCTTTTCACTAGTTGTTGCTAGGTTAATGTTAAGTGGCCAACATAGTGTCCATCTGAGGTAAATAACATTATGAAGATGTGTTTACACAGTCCTTGATTGATTATAGCCTGGTGGGATTGATCAGACCATATTCTACACCCTTTTTTTGCATAATGACTGGCACTTTTTATTGCCTAAGAAGATTGATCAGATCCATATGGCACTATTGACAAATTGATTCAATTAATGAACTCTTGCAGTCCCAGGAACCAAAGAAATACAGTCATTTTAAGCACCATCCTTGAAAAAGAATTTATTGTTCAAGATTTAATCTTTAGTTCCTTATATTTTGTATATTTATTTTTTACTATGTAAAGGAACACATAAATCTCTTCTATTATTGATATCCTGATGATGATTTCAATTGAGAGTGTAACATCACTTTATTCCAGCTGACAAATAATAACCCAATCTTTCTTTCTCTCTCTCTCTCACTCTCTCTCTTCATATATATATATATATATATATATATATATATATTCCTTGATGAATCTCATTTTAACATCAAGAAACTGATTAGAGAACTGAAAAGGATCAGTATAAAAATAAATAGGCACAATATGTCTATATTATTCAATGAAATATATATATACAGGTAATAATCCGAGTGAATCCTAATAATATAAAATATTAAAACTGACCCACAAAGAGAGCTCAATGTATCATGTCTAGGTGTTACTACTCTTTCTTTACCTTCTTCTTTCTCCCTTCTTCTTTTTTTGTCATTTCATTATTTCCTTTACTTTTTCCTTTTTTCCATTTTTCTTCTCTTCTTTTCCTCTGCCTTGTTTTTAAATTTGCTTTAGGCCTTTATTTTATTTTATCTTATTACCCTGATTGGTTTGAAAATCCTTGCAAGGGAATCTTAACTTGTAAGGTGAAATGATCATAACTATGAGGTAATTTTCAATTCCTATCATATATAATTTATATATATATATATATATATATATATATATATATATATGTACAGGGTGTGATGGATAAATTGTTTCAATTATGCAAAAATAAAAATAACACTGACATTTTTCAACAGATATATTTACCAAAATTACACAAAAATATCTTGAAATACTAAAGAGTAAATTTATTCAATAAAATCAGAGGGTCTCCTCGTTGATATATATATACTAGCCAAATTACCTGCCCCTTGATGAGTGTCACACATTTTTTTGTAAGAAAATGAGGATAGATTTTAAACCATTGCTATAATTTGTGGAGAATAATTATGTATTTCAATATTACTCAGTGATTTTGTCGATGTGAACTTCATTTTCTGTCTTTCTCCTTCTATATTTTGGATAGAAGTCATTCCCTTGTTCAAATTTAAATTTAATTTAACTCAAAGGGAAAAAAATTGTCAATCAGATGAAAACTTTGATCAAAATAAAATATTTTTATCCAAGTACCCTGGTTTCAGAATATATATGGTTATGAGGTTCTATCTCCAAAATCCTAGGAGGAGTTCAGTAACAAACAAAAAAACAGAGGCTATATCTTTATATATATATATAATTTAGAATTTGCTATATCTATAGGAGAAGCATGTTCAACATGGGGAATACAGTGTTTGTAACTATAGCTGTACTGAAAACATGCTAGAAATCATAAAAACAAACACAATAGGAAAATCATGAGGACACCACAAATACTCATCAGAGCATTTTCTATTCATTGGTAAAGTTCTTAACACTGGCATATCATAATGATCGACAGGGAAACGAGCTCAGTTTGGTCAGGGATTTTTACTTGTTGCTGGTACCATGTAATCCATGGCTACCTGTCACATGATACTTTGAGAGGAGATGGGCTTAATAAGTAATTTCTCTATTCATCTGAGATCTAATGAATAAAAAAAATCTTGTATGGCACCAACCAACAAATAATCTCTAACACCTCCCTTATTTTCATCTGTACATTTATTGGCAGCTAGCATCATATCCATTGAAAATTATGAGGTTATTTACATACAGATCAGCACTTCTGTTGAATATGCAGGCAGTGTAGGGTTTAGTAGATCAGAAAGAGAAATTGGCAAACAAAATTTCATCACATTCACTTTCACACAAATACACTTGGGAAGGGTATAAATCCATCTCTTCTCACTCCAGCTATGGATTAAATAACACAACAGCCTTGACTCTTTGCCATAGTTGGCAACCAGTCTAGTAGAAGAACAAATCTGATCTCAAAACCCCACCTAGGGCTACTGGGTATCTAGCTCTGGTGAGGCACACACTATACAGCTATTGAAAAGTTTACCGAGTTCACAACTTAATTTTTACCTTGACTGGGGTAAAAATAAACAAATGTATCAGTGTAGTATCTGTGTGCTCTCTCTGTGATTAAAGTGCTTTTCCCTGGCATTCTACTTAGAATCAATGTAATATCTGTGCACTTTGACTAGAATCAAATTGTTACTCTCTGGTGCTATGCCAAGGATCTGTGAACTTTACCTGGTATCAGAGTAGTACCTGTGACCATTTCCTAATGTCACTTTTGTCATAATGGAAATGTCTGTTGCCTGCCTACAAACCAGCTCAGATGTTCCAGTGGAGTAGGATTCATTTGTTAATTTTATATATCTCTTAGCTTTTAGCATGATAAAAGTTATGGTGAGAGAGACACAGTAAGAAGCAAACAAAATTATACTGTTGATTATATAGATATATACATGTAGAATGCTCTTTTTGTCAGGCATTGTTGGACTGTGATTATGATCCCCATGGGGTCTAAACCTCTCAGAATTGTTCCACTTCCTTCTCTATTTAATGTACAAAGGTGCCAAGATCTTTCCATGAAAAACAGTTAATAATTTATTTTACCTCCTGCAGACCACGGGAAAATCAATATGATTTACCTTGATAAAATTTATTAATATTTCTACCCTGTCCATATTCTTTTACAAAGAAAACAATGCAGAGGGTAGAATCAACAAATGGTTGCTTTCAAAGTTTTACTTATATGATGGTGGGGTGTGCTGAAAAGTTTGCATTGCAATGAAGAAGCATTTAAAAAAGAATCAGATGTTTGTTTATTTGGTCAGATTTTGGAAAACGGATCACACCGAGAACTTTACAGCAGCCACTCATAACAACCCTTTCTAACTGTTGGATTTTCACAATCAGTTTTGGGTGCAGCAGACCTAACAGGAAAAAGTTAAGTAACTCAATATTTTGTGAAGTTTACTGTCACACAAATTGGACCTGATACAATACGGCATGTGCTGTATAAGTTGCATTATTTTCTACTGAATTACATTAAAAAATGAGCATAAATTAGTATACATTTATTACCGAAGGTGGTGGAATCAGCTGACAAGTATTCAACAATGTCCTTCTGTTGCCCATGATATGCTTAAGCCGAGCACAAGACAAAATTCCTTCGTTCACTTGTGGACATTCTAGAGTACACTCACTCACTTGGCAGATTGGTAACTACAATTTATATGTTTGTTTTAAGTTTGTGTACTGGCACACAGCAGTGCAATTTGCAATAGTTGGGTGTCTTGTTGTGACTTAAGGTTTGCTTCATTGCTGTTTCTAAAGTTGTGTCATGTGCCATGACACAACATTTGAAGCTTTATGTTCAAGCTTCAATTATGACAGTTTGAGGCTAGCGTTTGCAATGATTTGTGCAAACTTCTCAGATTTTTATACATAACAATCAGGAAACATTAAATCAAGAAAATGTCTGTTACAGACTTATAGGCAATATCTTCATGGTTATCAAATTATACACACATTTATAGTTCACTCAATGTTATTGAAAATAATCGGATAAAAATACATTAATTACATAAAGTTTATATACTTTTTTATGTAAATAGACTTGATTGATTTCATTATTTAAGTAATGGTAAGGTCACAATTACTGTGACCTTACCATTAACAAGAGAAAAGTGGAAGTGACATAATAATAGAGTTAAGACGTGGTAAAGATAAATAAAAGAATTTTTATAATCAACAATATTATTTGCTCTGTTCTGGCATCTTGGTTTCAGTATTTTTTCCCCTGCTGTAAGGTTACCTCCCTGTACTTTTTCTATGAATACTTTCATGGTAATTGTTCAGATGAGCACTTTGCTATGGTGCCTGGAGTCTTTGCATTTAGGTGCAGTCCTAAACTGGCAATGAAGCTGTGAATGAATAAAATGTTATGGGGGTTCACTCACATTATAGCAGCAGAAATTAGCCTTGTGTTCATGGAGATAAAAGCATACTTGACAGGAAATAAAACATACAGAAATAACAGGAAAAAGCATGATAAATTGTATGTTAATTTCATACAATTTATTTATATTTTTGTGTGTATTTTTTAGGTTACAATTGTTTTATGGCAGATGTGATAAAAGGGAAAATTTACTCCATGTTATTACAAGCCATATCACAGAGAGAAGTCAGACATGTGTTGCCCATACCAAGGTTTCTGAAGAGATTGAATTTAATGTCTTTTGGCAGGATGTTTGTATTTCCAACAGGAACAGTTTTTGTTGCATGCTGGGAGTATTTTATTATTTTATTTTTTTGTTTAATTTATTTTATACAACGTTTTTATGTTATTGTTTTATTTTATTTTATTTATAATTTTCATTATTATTATTATTTTATATTTTATTTTTATTTATTTATAATAATAATGTTGTCTCTACAAAGTCTCATCAATTTACAGTTAAGTTGGCTAAATGTAACCATAAGTTCTATGCTAACAGTTTCTTTTCTCACACTTCTCACATGTGGAACTCCCTTCCGGCTCCATGTTTTCCAGCCAACTTTAATCTGCAAAAATTTAAATGCAACATCAATCGCTGTCTACTGTCTTCCTGATTACTCTTCTTTTGTACTTGCTTCTTAGCAATGTTTCTGTTTCTAAATCTTCCACACCCAGTAACCCCTTGTGCCTCAGTGGCTTTACTGCCTTGCTTGAGGCATAATCAATATAGACAAAATAGTAGGCACACACTGAAGAGTAAACTCATTCTAATGAGGGAGTGCCTGGAAAATAAGTATTCAAATACCTGGGTTTCGCCTGAAGTAAATAAATCCTGACTTTTGGGACTTGTGGGAATTATATAGTTATCTGTTCCACCAAATAGGCAAAGCATTTATGGAAGATGGAAAAGTCACTGACAACTACTCAATCTCAAATGAAATACAAATGTAACATGAGCTTATCTCACTGAATTTCCTACTTGATAGTAAATTTCTCATTTTCCACATGCAGTTTGGAAAAGTTCTTAGTTCAATCCACTTCTTAAAATCTGACCATA
Organism: Acanthosepion esculentum; assembly: GCA_964036315.1. Taxonomy (NCBI): domain Eukaryota; kingdom Metazoa; phylum Mollusca; class Cephalopoda; order Sepiida; family Sepiidae; genus Acanthosepion; species Acanthosepion esculentum. Next base: position 20,152,339 of record OZ038484.1, read on the forward strand.
TAACCAAAAATCATTTTTTTAGATATTCTTGGTTGGGCTGAGAACTTTTTAGCGTTCCCTTGGAAAATACAGATAAAATACAGTTTGGGTTGTTAGGAGATTGAATCTAGAAGATCATCAAATTGCTACACTGAATCCATCATGACATCCTTTGGAGAAAAGGAGTTACTTAATAAGTGCCCATCTTCATAGAAGGAAATATTATATGTATATATATATACAATATAATGGAAATTTGGTTTGGTTTATTTTGTTTTATGGCATATCAACTTCAATGGGTTATTTAATGCCGACAAAAATTTTAATGCTGGTAATATTTTGTTTTGTCAAAAATCTGTTTCTGGTAATATATTTCCTTCAAAATTGTATTGCTGGTAATAATTTTTTTCAAAAATGTATTGCTGGTAATAGTTAACTATTTTCCCATAGCTGGGACCCTAACAGGTGCTACTACCCGGGATCAGGTTGGACCTGGGAACACCAGCAATTAAGAGGTGGTTCCACGCTCCTCAAAACCTCCTGATCAGAGGCCTTGCTGCTGGACGTGGTTTAACATCTTACCCAGGACAATGGAAATTTGGGATGCAGTTATTGTGTGTGTATATATATATATATATATATATATATACAATAATGCCTTCCCAAATTTCCAGGAATTGGTTCTATAAAGGCAGGTAATCTTTAGGAAGTGATTCTGCTTATTTTCTTTTCAATCTGAGAATTCAAACCAATCACTTTATAGTATCAAAAAGAATTAAGCCATTTTCATAATTTAATAGAAAACATTTATTTAATAAGATAATTCAAGATTGAAATTCTGTTCTCATCATATTTCTCTTCAGAAGTTTGATGCTTTTTTACTCTAGTGCCATCAGCTGTGTTATGGTTTTTTTAGCCACATTCAAACTGAATCACTGCAATCCCAAAGATCCAATGGAAGACCTATCAAATTTATGACTAGTAGATTTGCCACATTTTTAACTTCAAGACAATTTCTTTTGTCAGAATAAATTATTTTCAGCGCAGAAAACCCTCTTTCAGACTTTGTTTTAGCTATTATATATTGGCTACTAATGTATAAGATTATTTTTGGATAATCCAATAACCAGTTCACTAAGATGTTATAATTTTAAAAACTGGTGTGAACTAGTAGGATGCCACCACTGCATATATATATATATATATATATATATATATATATATATATATATATATATATATATATATATATATATGTATGAAGAAATATAGTTTTTAAGGTGTGCTATATTTATGGGATAAAGTGCTCAATATTAGAGATAGAGTGTATGTAAATATAAATATAAATGTTTCATGCTAGAGGCAATCGTCAGGCCACGAGTATTGGATTTTTCCTCAACTATTTATATATATGGGTCAGTGGTGCATTGTAATCCATTCTGGTGGTTATTTTGGTGGGAGTGGCTTGTTTATTTATTTATTTATTTGGTTTAATTTATTTTACTTGTTTTTTATTTTCATTTTTTATTTTATATATTTATTTATTCTTTTTGGTTTTCTATGTTTTATTAACATAGTAAAAAATTTTTGGGTATTTGCTTAGGTTGCTTATTATACTTATTTATGCTTATTTTTATTAGTTCTAATGGTTATTTTACAGGAGCGATTTGTAATTTGTTCATTTATTTATTTTGGATTAATTTTTAGTTGTTTTTTTCTTATTTATTTGCTTATTTTTTATTCTTATTTCTTATTTATTTTTTACTTTGTATATTTTTATTTACACTATTCGGTTTTCGATTTTTGAGTAACGTAGTAATTTTTTATTGCTATATAGCAGTTATAGCTATTTTCTCGTACAATTTTTGGATTGATTGTTGAAGTCTTTTCTAACGGTTATTTTGGCAGAGTTGGTTTGTTGATTTGTTTATTTTTTACTTTATTCATTTATTTGGATTGATTATTTTTACTTGTATTTTATGTATTTATTTTCTATTTTTATTTGTTCTATTTCGTCTATTCTAACGGGAGAGGTTTGTTAATTGTTTATTATTTGCTTGGATCAATTTATTTTACTTGTTTTTTATATTATTTTGTTTATTTTTGTTTATTCTTTTCAGTTTTCAATTTTTAAGTAACATAGTAAAAATTTGTTTTCATGTCTGCATTTACATTTTGTTTTTAATTTCCCAGATATACTTAGAAAGCATTGTGCTGTTCGCATATTTACTATTTGTGAAAGATGTTTTCTGTGTATAATTTCTTTGTTTCTAGGGACCTTCAGTTATTCCTATGTATACTTTTTCTTCATTATCTGGTGATTTTACTGTGGTTTGGTATATTACGTTATTTTGTAAGCAATTACCGTTTAAAGGACATTCATTTTTTATTCTACAGTTACACGTGTATATAATGATAAAAAAATTACTACGTTACTCAAAAATCAAAAACCGAATACAGTATATAAAAATATACAAAGTAAAAAATAAATAAGAAATAAAAAAATAAGCAAATAAATAAGAAAAAAACAAGTAAAAATTAATCCAAAATAAATAAATAAATAAATGAACAAATTACAAATCGGTCCTGTTAAAATAACTGTTAGAACTAATAAAAAATAAACATAAATAAGTATAATAAGTGACCTAAGCAAATCCCGCAAATATTTTTTACCACATTAATAAAACACAGAAAACCGATTGTGTCTAGCATGAAACAGCCCGTCACCTCTGAGTGTTGACTTCAATGTTCGCTTTATATATATATATATATATATATATATATATATATATATATATATATATATATATTGATGATCACAGGAGCAAGCAAGAAACTTAAGTAGCAGTCCAAACTTTGTCTCTGTCTCTGAGGTGTGACACTGTTTACTCTATCTTGATAAACTCGGCATAGAGCACTGTCAGTTACTGTGTAAGTAGGGGTCTGCTTTTTGGTCTTTTTCCCCCAGTTTATGCTTCATTTTCTTGTATCTTTTTTTTTAGATTTTTACTTTATTTGTTTTTATGTTTTTCTTTTTATTGCGTTTTCTTTGGTCACCTGGCACCTTTCTGTTGGTTGTACCAACACTTTGGATTTTTGTGTATATATATATATATATATATATATATATATATATATACCATACTTTACTGTCTGGTAATAATTAAGTAAGTTAGTCTAACAGACCATGACTCCTATGTAGTAACTTGCTGAGTCCCACACATTTATGGTTTTTACTACACTAAGCTTAGATCAGAGAATACCTGTATATGTCAGTGAAGGGTTTACCAAGTACCAGGTTTGGTTAAATGACTTTGATCCTCACTGGGTGCCCAACACTTGTTCTCATAATAGATGAAGCTAATGTTAGCAAATATCTAAAAGCATACCTGTGTGTGTATGTGTTTGTGTGTTTATGTACATGCAAATTTGTGTGCGATGACATATACTTTCTTTTTATCTCCAAAAATCCTTTTGAATTATTTTATCATTTTAGTACAGTAAAAGTATTCTTTCCTTTGCTGCATTTATTTGCCAAATCTTTGAAGGTCAAATGAGCTAAAATGTCTCCCCTAACAGAAAACCGAAGTGCATTACCTTTATTACAGGAAATGATTTGAATATTTGATTTGTCTCTTTCTTTCATGTCTTTATTTTGGAATAACATTGGCAATTTAGAATCTTTCAACAACCAACAAATTATTTAAGCTATTCCTCTTTTGAGTTGTTAGTGTTACTTAGAACACTTATAATATATTTATCAGTTGTCAGTGTTGCTTAGAACTGCTATGGCATATTTATGAGTTTAAAACAATAAACTATTGACAATCATAAATAATCAATATCCTCTGCTACAAAATCAATGTCACTGGATAATTTTGAATAAAAGGTTTCATGCTATGTAGCAGACAGATTTATTGACTGTAAATTGTGGATTTGTTGACAAACCATAATGTTCTCTTTTTGTAAAATGATCCCAGCTTTGATTAAAATGCTAATGAGGCCTTTTTCTGTTTGGATGGGCCAACAAGCCTAAAATCAAATCAACACTTTGATAGACTTTCTTACACTTTAGCTTTAAAAATTGTTCATAACATCATATTGATAATAATTTGAAATTAGCAACAAAAGAAATAAATAAGTATTGAGATATTTTGATAATTAGAAGAAAAACTGAATTTTTTATAGACATTTTATTTTAGTGAAACACCAGTACATTTAAAAGTGTTCTTATGCAGTATCTTTCTGCGATGCTCATATAGTCTTTTCTTTAGGTTTCACCAATGTATATCATTGGGCATTTTGTATAATCTATTCTGTATATTCTTGCCTCTATCCTGTTGTTATTGCCATCTTGTTTGGTGCTAACTATATCTCATTCTTTTAGAGGTACAGGTTGCATCATCAGAATAGATATTCACAAATGATCAGAGTATACTCTTAGGCAGATCGTTTATATAAAGAGTTTGACTGAGAAGTGTGCCTTGAGAGATGTCCGCACTGATTACCTGGGATTCGGAGGATTGGCCATTACCAATTACCTTCAGAGACCTACCTGTTAGGAAGGACTTTAAAACTGGTCACAATTATTATTTAGAATCTGTTTAATTATTTTTCTATATTTTCACAAACTATACCAACCATATTTCGTTTGATGTACATCTGATTTTTTATTCATATTATGTTGTGTATACAAAACTTTCCAGTGAAAAGATAAATTTTCAGTTCTCTAGTTTTCAAAGAAGAATTGCTGTAAACTTTGTATACATTTATTAATGCTGTATTACATAACTGGGGAAAACAATGCACACATCCCTGTCTCTTGGGCACAAAGTTTAAAACTAGCCAGGAAATGCAATGGATAACAATCAAGTTCCATCAAACATTATTTGCTTCTAGAAGACCAAGAAATGCGAGAAGAGGTTCCTGTTAGCCATTTAAGAATAAACGTTATTTAAAAACAAATGAAAAGAATGATAAAAGGTTGGAGTAAAATTTTTTATTGTGTTCTTGTAAAATCTTCCAGATCTTCAATACCAATGTCAAGGTCATTCCTACTTTACAGCTCAGAAACCTGGCAGGTAACCAAGACCAACACCCACAAACTTTAAACATTTACCAACTGATGTCTAAGGAGCATCCTTAATATCAGGTAGCAGGAAGTCATGTCCAACGACCAACTGTGAGACAGGACCAGTGAAGTCCCAATCGAGATTGACATCAAGAAACAGAAATGGGGTTGGATTGGCCACACACTCTGCAAGCCTGCTTCTAGTGTCACCAGGCAGGCCCTTGACTGGAATCCACAATGGAAGCAAAGTGGGTTGACCAAAACAGACCTGGCGCAGAAGTGTTGACAACATGTGCAGAGCTAAAAGAGATTGCCCAGAACCATATCCATTGAAAAAGTGTTGTTGCGGCCCTATGTTCCCCAAGGAATCAAGAGGCATAACTAACTAACTTGTAAAATCTTGAATAGCCAGAATGACATTACCAAATAAAGTAAAGTTGTTCTCTTAAGTTTCATCAGCAACCAAATGGGTTAAAGTGACCAAAAAGAATGATGATCATTTGAGTGTGTTTGTATGGTCAGTTGGTCAGACTTCCATCATCAAATTGCTTCAGCCAACCAGAAAACTGTTGTATTTGACTCAACCTCTCCCCTAACCCATCTCATCACTTTGCTTTTGTTTTTCTTTACCATGTAAATCTTATGTGAATCACAGTCATCAAGCTGCAGGTGGAAATTAATTCCTAATTAATTTGACAGCACAATTAGTCGTTGTTTCATTATTTGGCTCAAAGGATATCCTTAACTTGGATTTGCTCAACAAGTTAAACTATATTTAGTTCATCAGCAGAGCATTTTACCATGAAACATTTTGTTCAATATTACTGAGATTTTCATTTACTATGCAAATTAATTGTTATAATGTTCTATGGTTTTATTACCCTTGACTGTATTTTTGCCAAGCAATAAGTTTTGTTTATAATAATAATAATAGTGGTGTCTTTTAACTTGGATATTGGCAGTTGTTTTTCTTGACAAATCATTTAAAGTTTTGTATGTTCATCAATACTCAACACAATATAATGACATGCATAATACTTTTTTGTCATCTGAATTTCTGGGATGAGGAGTTATCATTATTTACACTATTTATATTCAGACTATTGTCCTCATCTTTGTTGTTCTTATCACAACATATTGTCCATTGTGTTCTCTGATCTTCCTCAGGTGTATATCAATCTGGGTAACCTACAGAGAATTCTGATCTGAACCCTTTATTTAATCAACAGGAGTAGACTGTTCTCATTCCACTGCTCATGTCTAGGGATTTCTCGTCTGGTTCTTATTTTTATTTAGTACTGCTCAGTTATTGCTCATCTATTTCCACTGACTGCAAGTACACACTGCCTGACCCAAGGATTGAACTTACAACTACAATGTCACCAAATTCACAAACCAACACTTTTACCCACCAGGCCATTTGCTGTAGTAAAACATTGTGACAACAACAACAACAAAGATGAGGACAATAGTACAAATATAAATAGTGTAAATAATGCCTAATACTTATTTCTTATGCTATTTACATTGTTCAGACTGCTGTCCTCATCTTTATTGTCATATTCACAATGGTTGAAGTAATCCAAAAGAAACTTGACTCAAAGAGTTATGAGTTCAATACCTGGCCACAGCAGAGGTGAACAAAAACTTGGAGAGTGGAGTTACTCAATGTAATTAACTGAAACAGAAATATTCAGAAAAGGCATGACTCGTGGAACTAATATAATCTACCCCCGTGGACTAAATAAAGGATTCAGTTTGAAAGTCCAATGTATATCACCTGAAGAAAGATGGGGTGTATAACAGCCAAAATAAAGATAAGGACAACAGTCCGAACAATGTAAATAGTGTAAATCGTTACAATACCTCATCTCAGAAATATAGACAGATACTTATTTCTTGTGATTAACATCTTTAATTGATTGGCTAATTTTCAACATCATAATTGCATATACAATAGAAACAATGTGGAAAGAAATTTAAGTCCAGCCTTTCTTCTTTCTCTGAAAAGGATAAAAAGATTAGTGTTATGTAGGGCAAAAGTTTTCGTGGTAAAGTGTCTTCCTTATGATCTAAATGTTGTCCAGTCTGGTGATACTAATTCATGCTGGGGATCTTTGTGAAGCAAAATAATAAAAGCAGAGGTAAATTACGCTTGTAGACAGCTAAACAATGCAGACAGCAGTTTGTGTTATTTGATATTTACTTGTTCTCTTCAAACCCAATCTTTCCTCCTTCCATTTATATCTGAACATTTAAGCAAAACTAAGGCAAGTGGTTAAAACAGGAAAACTTTAGATGTTAGAAATCCTAACCTCAAAAGACAGAAAAATTTGAGCTTGAATGAAATGACCTCAAAGTGTCTTATGCAAAACTGAATGAGAATTTTCTCACAGAAAACTGCCATGTTGGGTTTTTCATCCATCCTGGTGATTATCAAAGACAAATATCATTTGATTTTTTTTATTTCCTTTTCTTCCTTGAAAAAAACCTAAATTTATAATTTCTCTCCATTCAAGTATAAAAGGAAGTTCAATTCTTAAATTCATATGTGTCCATGAAAATATTAAAGATTCAGTCAGTTATGTGCCATAAGGGGGGAGAAGAAGAGGATTCATACCTTTCCCAAGGGTATTAGCACGTCAGTTAGTCAGTCATGTGCCATGCATGATACACGCTTAGGCGATCATGTATCTTTTGATACATGATTGATGAGGCAGATTTTTTCCCACAGTAGGCTGACATTTCTTTCTGAGGTAGACCAGTTGCCATCAAAGGCTATAGAACCTGGTCTGTCCTGCTATTTACCCACAGCTGGGGGGGAGAAGAAGAGGATTCATACCTTTCCCAAGGGTATTAGCACGTCAGTCAGTAAGTCATGTGTCATGCATGATACATGCTTAGGCAATTATGTATCTTTTGATACATGACTGATGAGGCAGATTTTTTTCCTGCAGTAGATTGCCATTTCTTTCTGTGGTAGACCAGTTGCCATCCAAGGCTATAGAACCTGGTCTGTCCTGCTATTTACCCACAGCTGGGGGGAGAAGAAGAGGATTCATACCTTTCTCAAGGGTATTAGCACATAAGTGACTGTAATGGATTTGACTGGAATATGAACTCAGCTCTCTGATTCCTCACTCCGAACCGCTATCCATTACTCCACCATGCCTCCTCCTAACAAAGATTACTACTATTATTAGTTTTACACTATCATATTATTGTTGTTTCTTATCATAATTCTCTGTACTTATGTACTCTTCCTTATTAATATTACTTTAATAATCATTATACTCCATCTTATTATTGTTGCTTTTTATGGCCACACTTTGGATTAATATGCTCTTTTATCAAGAATATTAACAGCACAAAAATATGAAGCAAGCACAGAGCTTCTGATAAGGCTTGAAGACATGTAACATACCCCAGGGTTCCATCTTTAATGAATGTCACATGACCATTTTGGGCATAGAATTCAGATCATTAAGCAGAGCACCTTTTTATTAATTTCATTCTTTTATTTATTTTCTATGAACTTTATCACAATCAGTTTTAAGAACAATTATTTTACACTTAACATAATTAAATGAATGGAATCTGGTGAAATTCCTGGAATGTATGACTAAATTATAATATACTCCAACCCTGTCCGCCAGGATAACACTAGCTCACACTCTTTCAGGACTGTAAAAAGAAAGACATAAACCACTTTTATATTCTCTTTTTGCTCACTCAGAAACAGGATGCAATACACAACAAATTTATCAAGTCTTCCCTTCTGGAAGAGAGTTAGTTGGCCAGTACACTAACTAGTCCATTTCAAACAAACCACATGGTCATCACACACACACACACACACACACACACACACACACACACACACACACACACACGTGCATATAAATATAATTTTCTCTTTCTTTTCACTTATGATCTATGACTTTTCTTTTATATGTGTAAAATTGTGTTGATATTCATTTCTTTTAAAAAATATTGAATTTGTTTCTTTTGAAATTTCTCAACGTCTTTGTCACAAATCATAAATAACCACATACATTCGAAAGTAGCAATGATAACACAACTTTTATTCCTGTCATAATGATAAGTCTGATCAGTTCAATAAAGTCAAATCGGCAGCTAATCTCAAAAATTAACTACTATCTGTTGTTAACTGGGGCAAGAAATGGCTTGTTAATTTTGTCTCCAAAATGAAACTGCTCTCTTTTAATTGTTTGAGAGAGTTCTTTTGCCTCCCATCAGTATACTAATACCAGGAGAGTGACTCCATGTGACTTCTCAGGCTAACATTTTCTGCTGACACAGGAAAGACTATATTGAATCAATTGCTAGGTCTTCTGCTAGGAAAACTGGTTCACTGTGTCATGCTAGACAATCTTTCTCACCAAAATCTATCTTACACATTTATAAGTCTGCCATTTGTCTATGCATTGAATATTGCTGTTACATCTGGTCTGGTGCTTCTGCTGTGTATTTAGAAATTCTTGATAAAATACAAAGAAGAATCTACCATATTATTGATCCTGACCTGGCATCTGGACTTCAGTCACTTTTTCACCACCAAACGTAGCTTCTTTGTGTCTTTTCTGTAAGTATTTTCATTGTAATTGTACTGATGAGCTTTCTTCTTTGGTACCTAGATTTTATGAATTTAAGTGTAGTACCAGATTAGTGTCTCAACATTTACAGTTGAAATGATTAGCTGTAACCATAAGTTCTATGTTAACAGTATTTCCTCTCACACTTCTTACTTGTGGAACTCTCTTCCAGCTTCTTGCTTTCCAGTCAACTTTGACCTTCAAAGATTTAAATGTAATGTCAACTGTTATTTTCTGTCTTCTTTTATTGTGCTTTTATTGTACTTTCTATTTAATAATTTTTTTTCTTTTTCTCATATTCTCTAACACTCAGTAACCCCATGCATCTTTGTGGCTCTATTTACGCCTTATGTTCTTTCTCCTTCTTCATCTTTTCCTCCACTTCTTTCTCCTTTTCATCTTCCTATTTTTTCTTTTCTTCTTTCTACTTTTCTTTTTCTTCTATCCCCCTTTCCTCCTCTACTTTCTTCTTGTTTCTTTCTCCTTTTTATTTCTACAGTTCCTTTTCTTTTCCATTTAACTTTTTCTTTTTCTTCTTTTTCCTTTTTCTCTTCTTCTTTCTCCTTTTTATTTTCTTTCTCCTTTTTCTCTTCTTTTGCCTTTTCATCTTCTTTCTTCTTCATTCTTCTTTCTCCTTTTCCTCTTCTTTCTTCTTTTCCTCTTCTTTCTTCTTTTCCTCTTCTTTCTTCTTTCTCCTTTTTCTCTTTTTTCTTCTTTTCCTTTTTTTCCTTTTCCTCTTCTTTCTTCTTTCTCCTCTTCTTCTTCTTTCTTCTTTTCCTCTTCTTTCTCCTTTTCTTCTTCTTCCTTCTTCTTTCCTTTGACTTCCATCCTCTTCATTCTCCTTTTCCTCTTCTTCTTCCTTCTTATGTTTCTCCTTACTTTTCTTTTTAACCATATTTTATTGATATGCCTGCCACTTTTCTAACCAATGTTGTTGTTATTGCATTCACTTATTTTGATTACACATTTAATGCAGTCTTTATTGTGTTCCAGTCACAAGTACAGCAGCAGAAAGGTGCTATAATTAATTCTAATGTTTATTCACACTTAGTGTACCCAAATTGATATTTGATACTCCCGTCCCCTCTCATTGAAGAACAATACAAAAACAAAACAAATCTGACACACAATAAGTCAATCAGTAAGAAACATTAATTTATATTTCAAGTTTTCATTTTTTTGTTCATTTCTTGATTACTTTTTTACACCTGTTCACCTGGACTCAACTTGGGTGGATAGCGAATATACCGTACATGCTCGAGTATAGTGCGAGTTTTTATGATCAGTTTTTATACAAACAATATACACAGGTAATTTTTTTGAAGAGGTTAAAAATCATACTTTTTCAGTGACCAGTTCTACAATACACAGGTAAATATTTCTGTGGGGGTTAAAAACCATGTATTTTTAATGATCATAGCTTACCTGGTGGGCCTATTCTTACGGTACCTTTGTCTAATCTTAATGGTACTGATAAGTGCCTTTAGCCTTCCCCCCGCCGTAGGCTAGATTTTTTCTTTCTGTTGCTAAATGAACAGCAGAACCTCATTTACTATGTATACCACTTAAAATCTACAAGTACCTTACATAAAGGAACAATTAACAATGTTTTTTTTCCTTTCTCCAATTTGTGTTCATCTTTATTTGCACGTGTTTACATCGTTGAGATATCGCTTTTCCAACAGCACCCCTTTTGTCTGTTATATATTATCTATACTGTATATCTTTCTGTTCTGTTCATTATTCTGTCTTCATCTCTTTATTAATATTTATATTTATTTATTATATTCTTTACATTTACTGGTATCATTTTATTTTATAATCCTCCATTACATATTTTTAGGTACCAGTAATCCTGACAAAAAAAGGCAATACTTCAACGATGTAAGCACTTGCAAAAAAAAGATGAATAAATTTATTATTTCATAAATTTATTAGTTCTTTATTTATATAATGTATTGTTGATTTTAATTGGTATACATAGCAGTTGAGAATTTGCTCTTCATGAAACGACAAAAGGGAAGAAACTTAGGCTACGTAGGAGGCAGGCTTAGGGTAAAGGAGCTACCATAGGCAGGCTTGAATGAAAACAAAAGTACAATATTCAGTTGAGTTTCTTCTTGGATGATTGCCCTACCAAGGGATCTAGGTCTGCCCTACTATTTCACTTATCATTAGTGGGAGAAGGGATGAATTCTTGCATTTCCCAAAGTGTATAAGGTGAAGTGAATGCTAACAATCTTTACCAGAATTTGAACTCTGTTCTCTGATTCCATTTTATACATCAATGGCCATTACACCAACCATACATCCAAACTGAATATACTAGTCTATGATTGATTAATGATAATATCACATATCGAAACTTTATCTAATATTTAAATAAAAATTTCTAACAAATGACAGACATTGTTTTTTATCATTGGAAGAAACTAAAAAAATACAAAATACATGATAGAAATTTTTTAATGAAAAAACACAATATTAGAATATTTTTCAAAAAATATAAATTTCCAAAAATCCATGTTTAGGATTGTTATGTTTCGCATATCTCTCTGCGTAGTAGTAGTCATAGTACAGTTCTCCATGTCCTAAATAGCAACCTCTATGTTTTCCAGTTGTTCTCTATTTATACTTGTCTATCTAATTTGCATACAATTCTACAAGGATTTTAAAAAATTGTCATATTTTTTAAGAAAACATTAAATATAAATCCTTAGACATAAATAAAATGAAAAACAAGTTTTGCTTTTAAGTAAATCATTTTGTATTTTTTGTAGGAAATATGAAATATCTGATTTGGTTCTTCATGTTCCTCCTGGGATTTTGCATGTTCACAGGCATCTTAGGTGCTCTTAAATCCAGGTGTTAATGATTATTTCATTGTTTTCTGTATATCATTGGTTTTATTTTTCTTCACACTCATTACAGAATCCTAGTCCTTAACTTGTAAACTATTTCTTCTTCCTTTCCTATATCAACACTTTAGCATAATGATGTTAATTCCCTGCAATTTTTGTCAAGTCTTGATTTAATCAATTGTGCCATAAAACTTACTAATTTCTTCTTCGGTGTTTTGTATTAATATAATTGATATATTAAACAGCTTTCTTAAGGACCATAAATAAAACAAAAGATTAAAATTTTGCTTTGATTACTAAAGAAAAAACTGTGGCTTTAGATTATTTGAAAGATGTCTGGCATGCTGGTCTACTTCACAAGCTCAAGGAGTATGGCATCTCCAGCTGATTTAATTTGATCCAAACTTTCTTAACAAATCGTGTAATGAAAGTCATATTGAACAGCCACTCTTTGAAATCCGTTCACATTAATGAGGGTGTACACTAGGGCTCTATCCCTGGAACTACTTTGTGTTTTATCTTCATCAATGAACTTCCCAATATCATCACATCCCAACCTGGTATTTATGCTGGTAATACAACTATTTGTCTTAATAATAAGTTCCATATGTGTAATAAAGTAACAATGTCTGCTGATTTTCAAAATAACCTTCAAACAGTTGTTAACTGGGGCAAGAAATGGCTTGTAAATTTTAATGCCTCAAAAATGAAATTGCTGTTTTTAGTCATTTTATTTGTTAAGCTCCAAGAGAGCAACTTATTGCACCTTCTCAGTCTCATATTTTTTGATTATATTGAATCAGTTACTAGGACTGATGGCAGGAAAGTTGGTTCTCATCTGGATTCTTTGTATATATCTTGATATTCATGATAAAATTCAAAGAAGGGTCAGCAATGTTATTAATCCTAACCTGGCATCTCAGCTTCAGTCACTTTCCCACTCCCATAATGTAGCTTCACTCTCTCTTTTTTATAAGTATTTCATGCCAATTGTACTGATGAGCTTTCCTCTTTGGTACCTTGATGTCATGAACTTAAGCATAGTACTAGATTGTCAACTAGGTCTCATTGTTTTACTATTCAATTCTAGATGCAACCATAAATTCCATTCTAACAGTTTCTTTTCTCACACTTCTCACTTGTGGAACTCTCTTTTGGCTCCTTGCTTCTCTGTCTTCAAATCTGGAAAATTTAAATGATCTTCAAAATTTAAATGCAGTCAATCACTCTTCCGTCTTCCTGAATTCTGTTCTTTTATTGTCCTTTCTCTTCATTAATGTTCTTTTACATTTTTTTTTTCATCCTCAGTAACTCCTTGCATTTTATTGGCCTTGCCTGGGGTGAAATGATTTAAAAAAAAATAATTTCCTATTTTCATAAAAAATATGAAAAAAGAAAATTTTAAAACTGTATCATTTGTCCATATGACGATTTCCGGCCATTTAGGCTTTAAAAAATACAAAGTTATTCTTTCATCATTAAAGCACCAGTTGTGCACTTTGAATGCTCTAACCTTTTCAATCTAAAGAGCTGTTAATGATTTACCTTTTTGAGAACAATATAACGAGAAACTTTCATTATCAAGGCTCAGGTAACTTGTATTATCACGGCTCAGGTAACTTGCATTATCAAGGATCAGGTAATGAAAACTCACTTCGCCAGTCCTTTATATAAAACAACATGCAAAATAACCTCAGCTCTAAAAACATGTCTTAGTTATTTTTAAGTGATTGGAATATTTTCTATATTTTTTTCCATTAACTATTTTTTTTAAAATGCCATGACCCTTCAGAATATAGTTGATTGTGGCTCTCCGCAGATTCTTTTTCTTTATTATTTGGGAATTGCCCTGCATTTTTGGGAAAGATAGTGGAGTAGTTTCCCGCTTCCTTCTCCACCGTTTGGGATTCCATGTTTTATCTCTCTTAAACTGGTTGACATCCATAGCTTGAGAGTCCAGTCTTCTCTGCTATTTAACCCATAACTGGAGAGAAGAGATGGATTCGTGCCTTTCCCAAGGGTATTTGCACAAAAATGAATGCAACAATATTAGAGAATTAGTAAAACTAATTTAAAGATTAGATTTAAGATTTAGATCACAAAACCAATCAATAAACCTTATTGAGAAAGATTACAAGAGAAAAAAAATGTAAAAAATAATAAATACATCTAAAAATTCTTGGGCTTAATTGTTTTCATGCCCAATCCAGTGGAAGCAAAATAATTCCCTTGTCAGCATTGAAAAAAAATCTCTTTATATAAAAAGTGTTGTTGTCTTACATTACATACTTGGACAAATCGATAAATCTGTCACCAGATGTAGTTATTGTCTGAATTTCTAGTTGAAGTTTTCACTGTATAATGTTTAATGTATATGATTAATATTCATCACTGAATTAAGTGCATTGCCAAGGACAGAGATTATGTTAAAAAATATATATTTTTTGCATAAAATAAAGGCTTTTTTCATCATTAGCCTACAGAATTATTGACTTACCTATGTAAATGTCTGTAATAAGCTATATGTTTTGTTCTTTTTTTTTTAATAAAAATTTCAGTCTATATTTCATCACCAACACAAAATACAACCCTGCTGTGTTCGGCAACAATATATCCAGGTGTTCTATTACACCTGTTAGATTAATTAATCTAATCAGATGCAAAAACACCAGAGAAAAAAAAACACCTGTATGCAGCTCATACCTTACAAAGGTAACAACAAATCGACAAAAAGTTCTTTTCATTAATTGCAATATATCAAATTTTCAATATAATTATCGTCCTCTGTCAGTATTTTTATAACAAATGCAGAGTTGTGAAGTTGCCCGGCCACAAAACATTACAAATTCAATACATTTGATAAAAATATTTAGTCGTAGATATAATTGATATTTACTAAGCTTAGTTTAATGTGATACAAGTTTAGTAGATGACTCAGTTAACAAAATGGACTTTGCATTCAGTGTTATATGTGAGTATCAGAGAAGCTAGGTGTATCAACATGTTGACCTAAAAGATTACTTCTTAACCACCAGGTACATATCTGTGCCTTCAGTAGACATCAATGGCTGTCCCTGACATGTAAACCTATAGTTGATCCAGCTGTGCCTAGAAGGTGCACACGTGGAACAAACCAGCTGACAAGTAGATATATAAGAATCTATCCTAGAAAGAAGAGGGAAAGAATCTCTTATATACTAGCAAGAATTATAATCCACATTCAGCCCAAAGCCACACACCCATTTGCTGACAGTAACTCACAAAGGCTGGCAGTTCAATAAACAGTAATGTTACATATGAGACATTTTGTCTTATGTTCTCATTAGATTGTATGACAGTAAGATTAGACAAGGTTAAATGGGAAAAATGAAGATTGGAAGAGTGTTCTTTAATGAGCGCAGACAAAAATAGTTTCAATGGTGCACTGCAAATGACTAAATTATAACCAACATTTGATTTCCAGGACATCCAAGATGCCTGTTGGCATGTAGAATCCCAGGAGGGAACACCAAGAACCAGATCAGATATTTCATATTTCCTATGAAAAATAAAAAATGATTTACTTAAAAGAAAATCTTGTTTGTCATTTTATCTATGTATTTAAAGATCTATATTTAATGTTTTCTTGAAAATATAACATTTTTAAAAAATCCTAAACATAGACTTTTGAAAATTTGTTTTTGGAAAATATTCTAATATATTTTTTTTTTATTAAAAAACGTCAATCATGTATTTTGTAATTTTTTTTGTTTCTTCCAATTATAACGACAATATCTGTCATTTGTTAGAAATCTTTTATTTAATTATTAGATAAGTTCCAATATGAGGTCAGTCAATTATGTGCCATGCATGATACACGCTTAGATGATCATGTATCTTTTGATACATGACTGACGAGGCAGATTTTTCCAGTAGTAGGTTGCCATTTCTTTCTGTGGTAGACCAGTTGCCATCCAAGGCTATAGAACCTAGTCTGTTCTGCTATTTACTCACAGCTGTGGGGAGAAGAAGAGGGTTCATACCTTTCCCACGGGTATTAGCATGTAAGTGAATGTAATGAATTTGACTGGAATTTGAACTCGGCTCTCTGATTACTCAATCCAAGCCACTATCCATTACTCCACCGAGCCTCCTGCTATGAGGTATTGTCATTATTCAATCATAAACTAGTATATTCAATTTGGATGTATGGTTGGTGTAATGGCCATTGATGTATAAAATATTTCCTATGAAAATAGGAAATGATTTGTTTCAAATCAAAACTTCAGATTTTCCTTTTATTCATGGTCCTTAAGGATTTATATGTGACTTTTTTCTTTTCATATGTGACTTTTATCCTTTTATTTTTCAAATGCTATAATAGTAAAACCTTTAATCTTAATACTGGTTTCATATTTCAGTTATCCAGTTGCCAAGTTGTTGCATCATTGACTTAAAATATTACTACACTCTTACTCTCTCTTTCTCTCACTCAGTGTTAGAAAAAAGTTTTTAAAAGGCTCCAGTTTTCTGCTTTCATTAATATAAAAATCAATCGTCTCTTCCTTTTGCATTTGTTTCCCTTTCCTTACAAAGAAACAGAGAAGAACCACGGCACACAACAAACCAGCCCTGAAAAATTCATCGAGAAAATTCCACTTCTAGAAAATTCAACCTTCACAAATATTGGTCCTAAGAGGAAGCAAATATAGTAAAATGCTTGAGCCTGGAATAGAGTTTAAAAATTTAGTTATATGTGGAGTAGACGGTTGGAATTTTGACCGAATTGAGATGAATGAGAATATCAAAATAAGATATGAAGATTGGGAATAAAGTTTTAAATTCTCTCTTTAATTTTAAATATATATATATATTATGTTAGAGGTTATTTTATGATAGTTGAAAAATCTGGAACATATTCTGAGGAAAGAAGGCTTGGAAATTTTAACACTCTCAGGACATATTAAGGGAATGAGAGGCAGAGGGAAAAAGCAAATAGCCTATCTGATGAGTTTATATGAATGGATGAATAAGAAAGAACAAAGGGGGATAGTAAGGAGTCAAATGTTGCCGAAGAGATGAGGAAGTTGTGGAGCGCCTGATCATACATCTCCTGATGGGACATGGCATATAAGAGAAGATAGTTTTCAATTGAAAAAATTTTTAAAAAAAATTGGAGTGAAAGTTTATCATAAAATACATCTAATTATTTAAAAAAAAAGGTTGAGTGGAATTTTCATGATTGGAATTTACTGGGTCAGTTTTTTTTATAGAACCCATATTTCTGTCCTTCTTCACTAAGTCTTCCAGATATTACATCTTCTTCACTAAGTTTTCCAGATATCACATCTTCATCACTAAGTCTTCCAGATATCACATCTTCTTCACTAAGTCTTCCATATATCACATCTTTATCACTAAGTCTTCCAGATATCACATCTTCTTCACTAAGTTTTCCATATATCACATCTTCTTCACTAAGTCTTCCAGATATCACATCTTCATCCCTAAGTCTTCCAGATATCACATCTTCACTAAGTCTTCCAGATATCACATCTTCATCACTAAGTCTTCCAGATATCACATCTTCTTCACTAAAGTCTTTCAGATATAAATTCTTCATTGCTAAGTCTTCCAGAAATCACATCTTCATTGCTAAGTCTTCCAGATATCACATCTTCATCACTAAGTCTTCTAGATATCACATCTTCATCACTAAGTCTTCCAGATATCACATCTTCTTCACTAAGTATTCCAGATATCACATCATCCCAAAGTCTTCCAAATATCACATCTTCATCACTCAGTCTTCCAGATATCACATCTTCATCACTAAGTCTTCCAGATATCACATCTTCATCACAAATGTCTTCCATATATCACATCTTCATCACTAAGTCTTCCAGATATCACATCTTCATCACTAAAGTCTTCCAGATAACAATTCTTCATTGCTAAGTCTTCCAGAAATCACATCTTCATTCCTAAGTCTTCCAGATATCACATTTTCATCACTAAAGTATTCCAGATATCAATTCTTCATTGCTAAGTCTTCCAGAAATCACATCTTCATTGCTAAGTCTTCCAGATATAACATATTCTTTACAAAGTCTTCCAGATACCACATCTTCACTAAGTCTTCCAGATATCACATCTTCATCACTAAAGTCTTCCAGATATCAATTCTTCATTGCTAAGTCTTCCAGAAATCACATCTTCATTGCTAAGTCTTCCAGATATAACATATTCTTTACAAAGTCTTCCAGTTATCACATCTTCATCACTATGTCTTCCAGATATCACCTCTTCTTCACTAAAGTGTTCAGGATATCAATTCTTCATTGCTAAGTCTTCCAGAAATCACATCTTCTTCACTAAGTCTTCCAGATATCACATCTTCATCACTGTCTTCCAGATATCACATCTTCTTCACTAAGTCTTCTCGATATCACATCGTCATCACTAAGTCTTCTAGATATCATATCTTCTTCACTAAGTCTTCCAGATATGAATTCTTCATTGTTAAGTCTTCCAGATATCACATCTTCATCACTAAGTCTTCCAGATATCACATCTTTTTCACTAATCTTCCAGATATCACATCTTCATCACTAAAATCTTCCAGATATCAATTCTTCATTGCTAAGTCTTCCAGAAATCACATCTTCATCGGTAAGTCTTCCAGATATCACATCTTCATCACTGTCTTCCAGATATCACATCTTCTTCACTAAGTCTTCCAGATATCACATCTTCATCACTAAGTCTTCCAGATATCATATCTTCTTCATTGCTAAGTCTTCCAGATATCAATTCTTCATTGTTCAGTCTTCCAGATATCACATCTTCTTCACTAAATCTTCCAGATATCGCATCTTCATCACTAAGTCTTCCAGATATCACATCTTCATCACTAAGTCTTCTCGATATCATATCTTCTTCACTAAGTCTTCCAGATATCAATTCTTCATTGTTAAGTCTTCCAGATATCACATCTTCATCACTAAATCTTCCAGATATCACATCTTCATCACTAAGTCTTCCAGATATCACATCTTCTTCACTAATCTTCCAGATATCACATTTTCATCACTAAGTCTTCCAGATACCACATCTTCACTAAGTCTTCCAGATATCACATCTTCATCACTAAAGTCTTCCAGATATCAATTCTTCATTGCTAAGTCTTCCAGAAATCACATCTTCATTGCTAAGTCTTCCAGATATAACATATTCTTTACAAAGTCTTCCAGTTATCACATCTTCATCACTATGTCTTCCAGATATCACCTCTTCTTCACTAAAGTGTTCAGGATATCAATTCTTCATTGCTAAGTCTTCCAGAAATCACATCTTCTTCACTAAGTCTTCCAGATATCACATCTTCATCACTGTCTTCCAGATATCACATCTTCTTCACTAAGTCTTCTCGATATCACATCGTCATCACTAAGTCTTCCAGATATCATATCTTCTTCACTAAGTCTTCCAGATATGAATTCTTCATTGTTAAGTCTTCCAGATATCACATCTTCATCACTAAGTCTTCCAGATATCACATCTTTTTCACTAATCTTCCAGATATCACATCTTCATCACTAAAATCTTCCAGATATCAATTCTTCATTGCTAAGTCTTCCAGAAATCACATCTTCATCGGTAAGTCTTCCAGATATTACATCTTCTTCACTAAGTCTTCCAGATATCACATCTTCATCACTGTCTTCCAGATATCACATCTTCATCACTAAGTCTTCCAGATATCACATCTTCTTCACTAAGTCTTCCAGATATCACATCTTCATCACTAAGTCTTCCAGATATCATATCTTCTTCATTGCTAAGTCTTCCAGATATCAATTCTTCATTGTTCAGTCTTCCAGATATCACATCTTCTTCACTAAATCTTCCAGATATCGCATCTTCATCACTAAGTCTTCCAGATATCACATCTTCATCACTAAGTCTTCTCGATATCATATCTTCTTCACTAAGTCTTCCAGATATCAATTCTTCATTGTTAAGTCTTCCAGATATCACATCTTCTTCACTAAATCTTCCAGATATCACATCTTCATCACTAAGTCTTCCAGATATCACATCTTCTTCACTAATCTTCCAGATATCACATTTTCATCACTAAGTCTTCCAGATACCACATCTTCACTAAGTCTTCCAGATATCACATCTTCATCACTAAAGTCTTCCAGATATCAATTCTTCATTGCTAAGTCTTCCAGAAATCACATCTTCATTGCTAAGTCTTCCAGATATAACATATTCTTTACAAAGTCTTCCAGTTATCACATCTTCATCAATATGTCTTCCAGATATCACATCTTCTTCACTAAAGTGTTCAGGATATCAATTCTTCATTGCAAAGTCTTCCAGAAATCACATCTTCTTCACTAAGTCTTCCAGATATCACATCTTCATCACTGTCTTCCAGATATCACATCTTCTTCACTAAGTCTTCTCGATATCACATCGTCATCACTAAGTCTTCCAGATATCATATCTTCTTCACTAAGTCTTCCAGATATGAATTCTTCATTGTTAAGTCTTCCAGATATCACATCTTCATCACTAAGTCTTCCAGATATCACATCTTTTTCACTAATCTTCCAGATATCACATCTTCATCACTAAAGTCTTCCAGATATCAATTCTTCATTGCTAAGTCTTCCAGAAATCACATCTTCATCGGTAAGTCTTCCAGATATTACATCTTCTTCACTAAGTCTTCCAGATATCACATCTTCATCACTGTCTTCCAGATATCACATCTTCATCACTAAGTCTTCCAGATATCACATCTTCTTCACTAAGTCTTCCAGATATCACATCTTCATCACTAAGTCTTCCAGATATCATATCTTCTTCATTGCTAAGTCTTCCAGATATCAATTCTTCATTGTTCAGTCTTCCAGATATCACATCTTCTTCACTAAATCTTCCAGATATCACATCTTCATCACTAAGTCTTCCAGATATCACATCTTCATCACTAAGTCTTCTCGATATCATATCTTCTTCACTAAGTCTTCCAGATATCAATTCTTCATTGTTAAGTCTTCCAGATATCACATCTTCTTCACTAAATCTTCCAGATATCACATCTTCATCACTAAGTCTTCCAGATATCACATCTTCTTCACTAATCTTCCAGATATCACATCTTCATCACTAAAGTCTTCCAGATATCAATTCTTCATTGCTAAGTCTTCCAGAAATCACATCTTCATCGGTAAGTCTTCCAGATATTACATCTTCTTCACTAAGTCTTCCAGATATCACATCTTCATCACTGTCTTCCAGATATCACATCTTCTTCAGTAAGTCTTCTAGATATCACATCTTCATCACTAAGTCTTCCAGATATCATATCTTCTTCACTAAGTCTTCCAGATATCAATTCTGCATCACTAAAGTCTTCCAGATATCAATTCTTCATTGCTAAGTCTTCCAGATATCACATCCTAAAAGAATGACATTATTTTTGCAAGTAAGCAAAACAACATCAACTTTAGAATAGTTTTGCTACTCATCATCATTATTGAGGGTCACAGACTATCGACATTTGTTTCAATATACTGGCGTGGGTTACATTGAACAGTTGATTTACCCATGCAAAGAAGATTGATGATGATATTAATGAGGAAACACAAGGTTAATTTTAACAAAACAAGATAAAGAATTTATTTACACACTTGAATTTGTGTCAGTAGCTCATTTCAGGAAAATAAATCAGAAAGTTTTAAAGTCCATAGTTTCAATGAATTGTCATACAACAGATTAAATGATCTGACAAAAAATAATATTAAAAAATGTTTAAAACAAAGGTAAGAGAGTTTGTTGTTCACAGAAGCGATATACAGTTTGCATATGTTCAAAAGTAGACAAAGAGAGATAGTTTGAAATACTTAGCTTCCTTGGATTGTTGAGAGAAAGTTCTTTGAAGTGCTTAGTGCTTGGTTAAAAGCTGATAATATAATTGGCAAGTAATTTGACACTGGCGAAAACTTCAACACTGGATGTGGTGAACAGAAATAAAACCTTTGACTTCAGACACACTTCTCTTGTTAATTTAATTTTTTTTCTCATTTTATATCAAAAAGGATTTCACATAGGCTCGTTATTTTATTTTCTTTCTTTTTCTTGACTCAATGGTTAATTTTTGTGAAGGCAAGGTTTTCATTGGTTCAAAAGTAATTTCACATAGGTTTGTGAAGTTGTTTTTTGTCTTTTCCTCAGCTCACCCAGTCTGCTCTGTTCTTTAATCCATAACTGCTCTGCTCTTTAACCCATAACTGAGGAGAAAACAAGAGATGGATTCTTACTTTTCTCAAGGGTATTTGAATGTTAATGAATGTAACAAGCTCAACTGGAATTGGAACTTGGCTCTCTGTTTTCTCACTCTGAGCAGCTGTCCATTACACCACCCACACATCCTGTCTATAATTCTCATCAGAGAAAAAGTGATGTCGGTGAGTCCCAAATCCTCTTCCAACCATTACTCAGAAGCTAGCAACTGAGCTGCAGCTTATCTGCCTTCATCACATAAATGAATCTATGGGACACTTAAAGAGTTATCATTAAAATGAGTCCCAAGGTTTTAAAATCAGAGCAATCCTTCTCCTAGACAGACTGCCAACCAAGGCTAATGAGCTCTGTCCAGAACAGTTATCCTCATCTTTTTGAGAATACCAAAGTGATTTCAATGACAACTGTTTCCTCTCTAAATAGTATCTCAACCATCTCAACATTTAAATATCCTCATTATAACATCTCTTTTAATATAGGCTATAACACTTCACTATGTCATTTACGACAGTGTGTATAAACAATTCAATGTATTGATTGGCATTATTGATCAACTGAGATGTAAGTTTTCTATGTATTTTGATTATAGTTGATAGCAAATATTGTAGACATCAGTTTCGATTTCTTACCGCAGAGAAACAAAGAAAGAAAAGGGAAAATCATAAACAATTTATTCGAAATAATTAAACTGTAATATAAAACAAAAATAAAACAGCACTCGATGACTTCTTTTGATATTTGAGTTGGCTCAATGTTTTTATTATTCTCATATTGAGATATTTGATTGTTTTGATTAGCCTAAGACACAGATCAAGTCTCATGGATAGTAAAGATAAATCAAGATTTTGTCAAAGTTATTTTATTAATCATTTATTATCAATGATTATTTATTAATTGGTTGTTCTACGTAACTAATCTTCTTGTATTCTGAAATTAAAATTTTCATTCTTAATTTGGTTTGTGTTTTTTTTTGGGGGGGGGGGTGAAGAGCATCTTATGGCTGTTTTTATCATGACTTTCTAGGACCAGTATGTTTTTTTAGAAATAAAAATGAAAAAATACCCTTAAACAGAATGTTATTGGCACCACATCTTTACTTCCCTTTCAGATGAAACTGTAAATATAGTTTTATGGTAAAATTATTTAAATACAGTGGCAAGCAAAATTTGAAGACCTGCTTGTTCTACATAATCAGGACTTCATAAACATACATAATACATAAAACTACCTTCTGCTTATAATATATAAACAGGCCTTTTTACCTATTATGCATGAATAGGCCTTCTGCTTATTATATATAAACAGACCTTCTGCTTATAATATATAAACAGGCCTTTTACCTATTATGCATGAATAGGCCTTTTGCTTATATATAAACAGGCCTTTTACCTATTATGCATGAACAGGCCTTCTGCTTATAATATATAAACAGGCCTTTTACCTATTATGCATGAACAGACCTTCTGCTTATAATATATAAACAGGCCTTTTACCTATTATGCATGAACAGGCCTTCTGCTTATAATATATAAACAGGTCTTCCACTTATAATAGATAAGCAGGTTTTCTGCTTATAATATATAAACAGGCCCTCTGCATATTATATATAAACATGCCTTTTGCTTATAAAATTTAAACAGGCCTTTTACCTATTATGCATGCTCAGGCCTTCTGCTTATCATACATAAACAAGCCTTTGGCTAATTTTACATAAACAGGCCTTCTGCTTATAATATATAAACTAGCCTTCTGCTTATTCAGATTTAACCATCTTAGCTTTGGTGTTAATCCAGCACCAGTCATTTTCCAATAAACAATGGCGACCATGCTGATCAGATTGACAGGAGTTGCATTCGTCGATGACATCATCGTTGCAGGAACAAACCAGGGTGAACTTTTGCAATGTTTTTTTTTTTGTTTTCAGCCAAATTCAACAATACAGATTTTGTGTTTAAACTGAAAAGTGTGAATTTTTCTGTGAACAAATCAATTATTTTGGGTTTGTTTTCAACAAAAATG
Organism: Acanthosepion esculentum; assembly: GCA_964036315.1. Taxonomy (NCBI): domain Eukaryota; kingdom Metazoa; phylum Mollusca; class Cephalopoda; order Sepiida; family Sepiidae; genus Acanthosepion; species Acanthosepion esculentum. The sequence goes on from OZ038484.1 coordinate 20,177,187, forward strand.
GTAGATGACCAGACCCAGTAAATATCTCAGCAATAAAAAAGATGCCAGCACTGACAAATGTAACAAAATTACATTCTTTCCTTGGTTTGGTTAGCCACTGCAGTGTTTTTTTGCCTGAACTTCGAGTTTATGCACCCCTCAACAATCTTTTGACAAAAAGATGTTGCATGGGAGTGGTCTGACGCCTGTCAAACAGGCTTCAAAAAGATAAAGTCCTTACTTTCTTCCAAACTTTTGCTGACACACTAAAACACATCCAAGGATATTGTGGTGATCTCTGATGCTTCCAATCATGGAATTGGTGCTGTCATTTCTCACATTTTCCCTGTTGGCAGCTGAAAAGCAATAACTCACACATCCCGATCACTGATACCAGCAGAGCATAATTATAGCCAAATTGAAAAAGAAGCATTAGCAATAGTCTTTGCTATTAAAAAATTAAACAAAATACTGTACAGATATCATTTCACTCTGATCACAGATCACAAGCCTCTTGTTAGTACTTTTGGATCTAAAAAAGACATTTCGGTATATACAGCAAACTGTCTGAAAAGATGGGCTACTATGACGTTAGATTATAATTATTCTATAAATTATAATTCAACAAATATAATTAGTCATGCCAATGCATTATCTGGGCTCATGGCTACCCAAAATAAAGTACCAGAAGACTCAGTTATCACAGCATTATCTCAAGAGCCAGAAGTCATTTCAGTGCTTGCATCGACTGTAAGAGCATTACCAGTCATTTCTACAATGATCCTTGAAGCCACAGTGTTAAAAAAAAAGTGATATGCTTCCAACATACAAAATGGCCAGAAGTATGCACTGGCAAAAGAATTCAGCTATTCTTTCAGCATTAATCTTCATTGTCAGAAGTCGACGGATGTCTTCTTTTTGTGGATTGCATAAGTGTTCTATTTTCATTACATGAAAGAACGATAAAGCAATTCCATTATGGTCATCAAGTTATTAGCCATATGAAATCCCTAGCACGTCACTATGTTTATTGGCCAAACATGGACAAGCAGTTGGAGGAATTGGTACATACATGTTTTAATTGCTAAATAGCAGCAAAATCTCCCAGGAAAACTACACTAAGTTCCTGGTTTATCCCTGAATCACCCAGGTCACGCCTTCACATTGATTTTGCTGAACTCATCAAGGGACAGTATTATTTTATCCTTGTTGATGCTTACAGCAAATGGTAAGAAATTTTTCAGATGAATTATCTCACCTCAGATGAAACAATTCTTAAGTTAAAACAAATCTTCAGTCGATTTGGAGTCCCACAGATATTAGTTTCTGATAATGGCACTGCATTCACTTCAGCTGCATTTTCAGCTTTCTGTGCACAGAATGGTATTCAACACATTAGGACACCACCTTTTTATCCATAATCAAATAGACAAGTGGAGCATTTTGTAGATACCTTTAAGAGGGCACACCTCAAACTCAAAGGGGAGAGAACCACACCAGAAATAGAAATATTCCTTGGAAGTTACAGAGCAACACCCAATCCAAATGCACTTAATGGAAATTCATCAGCAGAAGCACTGATGAACCGTAAAGTTTGTTTACACATAGAATTCATCCATCTAGTGACCGTTTTAGTGGTTCAAAAGAGCATCCTCTGTAAATATTATATCAGAGCATCTATATGCAGTGAACCTTAGGGCAAACAAATTGTATATTTTCAGGTTAAAGTTGGTTGTTTTTAAGCAAATTTTCAGGGCAAATTCCTTTTGTGCCTACCTCTGTCAAATTTCATCCTCATATGCTTCTGAATGAACCCATGAAGTACCTAAACACTTAAGCCTGATTTCAGCTTTCATGAATTCTGTGAGGAGGTACCTTGGCATCCTGATATATGATTTTAATTTTCAGAACAACATGCATCACCTTTCAGGTGATTTCAGAGTTCACATTTAGCTCAGCAGCGATTTTATACATGGATATTATAAGATCCTTTGTAGTTTTGGTCTTGAGAGTGTTAATAAGGTTCTGATTCCATTCTTTGTTAATTCTGCTACTGCTCATCTTTCATTATATGCTGTTGCCTATATCTATCACCTCCTTGTTGTTCAAGGACATACCAACTATGTTGGGGTGCTTTTAGAGTTGATTTGTACACAAAGTAAGTATGACACTCTTTGCAGTTTCTTAATCAATGAAGCCATTTTCATGATATTCCTGAAAAACAGATGTGTATTTAATAGCTGACAGTGTAAACTTTGTTCTGTATTTGGTTTCATATCATTTCGTATTGTGGTTGTTGCTGAGAAATTATCATCAGGATCTGTTTGTTTGTATGGAGTACCAGATCTTGGAAATCAGCTCAGTGTTTTTGGAAAAAGTTTCATCTCAATTGGAACAAATCTTGTTCACCGAGAAATATAGTTGATCATTACGAAGCACACATGGCAATTATTAAGAGGTCTGCAAAAAGATTTGTATATGGCACACCTGTCAAGTGCAACTCCAGTTTCACTAATAGTGCTTGTCTGAATTTCTGGGATGAGGAGTTATCATTATTTACACTAATGGGATAAATCTCTGTGGAGAATTTGGAAACCTCACCTGCCTGCTGATGAGTACTCCTGCTGCTTGTCATTTTTCACTGCCCTCACTGAAGCTGTGGAGTGTTGTGCCAGATATTCTTGGTATTTATTTACCAGGACTTCAGAAATAAAACAAACTGACTCAAGGGTATAAAATAAATAATATATATTTATTTATTTGATTTAGTCCTTTGTTTATAAGACAGATCTTAGTAGCAGTCCGGAGAAAGTCCATTTCAGCTCGGTAGTGGGTAGTTGTGATAGTGGAGAAGTCAGAACTTGATAGTAGTAGTCAGCTTAGAAATAGGTAAGCATCAATCTACTGTGCTTTTCTCGGCCCTAAGAAGGGCAGAAAATATCATTAACAAATGATCACTTAACTACTTCATGCATCACACGTGGTTGGTTTCTTTGGTGATTGCATCTCTTGTTTCATGGATTCTCTTGCCATCCCTTCTTCCTCATCTAGCTCAGAGCTGTGAGCTTATATCCTTTTGACCAGGCCCTTGATTTCAGCTAACATCTCTTTGTGTTAGTTTTTCGATTGGCCAAAATTATTTTATTTTCCGGCTCTGGTCCCACAAACTTATGGTTGTTTTTCAGCCGAGTTCAGTCTTTTGTTGTTCTTCCTCTTTTTATTTGAGTGTTGCCTTCTCATTAGCTGAGAAAGAAATATCGAAAGAAGTGAAGGATAGAGAGATAGAGAAAGAGAGTAAAAGATAGATAGAAAAAGAAGAGAAAGATAGAGAGATAGAGAAAGAAGAGAAAGATAGAGAGAGAGAGAAAAAAGAGAAAGATAGAGAGATAGAGAAAGAGTAAAAGATAGAGAGATAGAGAAAGAAGAGAAAAATAGAGAGATCGAGAAAAAAGAGAAAGATAGAGAGATAAAGAAAGAGAGAAAAAGATAAGTGTTTTAAAAGAAAGTACAAATGCCTTATTTTAATTTTAATTCTTTCTATTTTTGTTTATATATTTTATTTTAATATTTAAGTTTTTTTACCAGGACTCACTACAAAGCCAACAGAACTAATTATTATCGTTATAAAAATCCTATCACCTCTTCTTTTTTATCAGCTATATGCATCACTCGATGCTGGAGAATTATGATGGCTTGCTTATCTAGTCTTTTAATTATGAAGTCATAAATTATATTTGAACAACTTGCACTGAGAAGTGCATCCTCAATATCTGAATTATATTACTTGCAATTATTTCCATTCATTATTTACATGCTTTTTAATATTCTTTGTTATTCAATTGTTCCAGTGATGTATACACATTAACAGAGACCGTAAGAAAAATGATAATAGACATGATTTCCTTGTCTTTGAGTGATGTTCATTTGTGAATATAAACACAAAACTTTAAAGACAAAACAGATAACATGTCTCAATTATTATTAGATATCTGGGAAACCACTTTTAAGCAAGGTAGATGTCGGATTAAATAAGGATTAATTAAGGCCAGGTTAAATAATCTGTTAATTGCTCAAAAATTACTTTATATTACAGGTATGGAAATAAAATTAGCAGGCAGAAGCTTTAAAAGGTCCTAACAAGGAATGGGCATTTCTTATTAGAGACAATATATATGCAAAAGATATATATGCAAAAAGATTGTATATACAAAATTTTCCCAAATTTGGGGGCAAAATATTTTATTCTTATAAATCCACTGCATCATTATTCAGTCATTTCGCCTGGCCTTCTCTGATGTTTCAGCTAAATTGTGCATTTCATCATAAAAGACTGATGCAGAAGAACTTCCTATCCCAGATACTTGACTGATTTGTAACAAATGTCCAAGCATAATCACTCATTGCCCAGATAAAAAGGTATTTTCTGTTCGAATGTATTGTTCCATAACAGTTTACCAAGGTTCCAGCAATATGTAATCACAAATTCTCTTTAAATTCCATCAAATACAAATTAGAGAATTTTGCTCAGTAGATTTAGTTTAAGTTGAGATATTGATTGTTCTGGATCTAACCACAATTTTCTTTATTTCTTCATTTTTCATTACCAGTGATGATCTCATCCCTAAATAAAATTTACTGTGTTAAAAAGAGAGAAAGACATTGTTGTGGGATAATAGTATGATTGGTTAAATATTTAGTCACCATTATGTTGCAGGAATCAGCACATTGGGTAGTAAATATTTATGTGCTCCTGAAAAATGTATCCCACAAACAATATTAGCGGACTCAAATGTGAGTCCAAGTAATAAATGTGTAACACAAAACAATATAAAACAAATGACAATGAATGTATTAACAAAAGTATTACAATTATAATTATAGAAGAAAACATTTAAAGACTAGTTTCATAGAAAACATTTAAACTAGAGAATGTGTGACTCTGTGTGTGTGAAATTTGTGTAAGCCTACATGATAGACATGTGTGTGAAAGAGTTGAAAAGTCGAGAAAGAGAAATGCACATGAGCCTACTGGCCACATTCACCATACATAGACTACATCTTAATACCAGAGCTGAAAAGCTGTAAAAGTGACTATGAAGAGAAATACATATCTTGTGTGTGTGTGTGTGTGTGTGTGTGTGTGTGTGTGTGTGTGTGTGTGTGCATGCGTGTGTGTGTGTGTGAAATTTGTGTAAGCCTACATGATAGACATGTGTCGAAAGAGAGAAAGAAAAACGCATGTGAGCCTAGTGGCTGCATTCACCATACATAGAATACATCTTAATGCAAGAGTTGAAAAGCTGTAAAAGAGAAAACAGACTATGGAGGGAAATGAATGTCTTTTTATAGGCTTATATGTCTCTAGGGGACGCTTTGTCCCCTAGAGACATTTTTTAGCAAAGTCAAGTAGGATAACCCACAACATTTTTAACCAATCTTTCTTATATAGACCTGGTTTCCTATCTTCTCAAATTTTCAGGCACCTCAGCAAGTCTAGTCTAGTTGACCATAACTACTGGGTAGAGAGTTCAATCCTCACCAGAGGAGTCCCTTTCAAAATTCAACATTAGATAAGCAAATAAAGATTGACATGTAAAATCAACCAAAATTTCTAATATAATCTACTAAAATGCTTTCATTAATTTTTTTCTTTGCTTTTAGCAAACTAACCTTAAATGGAGTATCTTGGGCATACGCAGACAGCAACTTACCAAACAGGACCAATGTTTGGATTAACCCGGTCCCTTCCAACCATTGGTCAGCAACAATCTATTTTTCCAAACCATGCACCTCCGCCCTTACGTCGATCGTTTACAACCCTACCATGGAGACCCAGTACTTATTACCAGTCATCAAGTACGAATCCTAACTTGGCATTGTGTAAACGTGTATCTGACCCTTTGAGCAGAAGTGCACAAATCAGTGCTTTTGATCCTTACAAGGTTCCCTCAATCTACCAGTCAGCCCGTAGTGCATTGTACACTCGCTACACACCAAAAGAATGGGAGTGTTCCAACCAGAACAACTATTACACATCAGACCATCTACGCACTGGTGCTGAACGCCTTAGATTCGATACCATGCGCATGTGTAAAGAAGTTGATGACAAAACAAAGAGAACACAGACAGATGTTGGGAAGAGACTTGGAGAACGGATCAATGACATCGTCTTTTGGAAGAATGAACTCCTGCGAGAAACAGATGAGCTTCTTAAAGAAATGGCAGTGCTAAATGAATCCAAGAGAATGGTAGAAAAGGCGCTACTCGAGACAGAAAATCCACTCAATATTGCACAGGAATGTCTTTACAACCGAGAAAAAAGGCAAGGAATTGATTTGGTTCATGACACCCCAGAAAGGGTCTTGATTAAGGTAAGTAAAAAGAGGCTTAAGGGTTATTTATCAGATTTTAGAATAAGTAGTGCCGGGGGGGGGGCATGGTGACGTAATGAATAGCAGCTCGGATTGAGTCCAAATTCCAGTCGGATCCATTACATTCATTTATGTGTTAATACCCTTGAGAAAGGTAAGAATCCTCTTCTCCCCCCAGCTATGGGTAAATAGCAGGACAGACTGGGATCTATAACCTTGGATGGCAACTGGTCTAGGAGAAGGAAAAACTCTGAATTCAAAACCAGCCTGGAGAGGGCTGGGCTCTGTCAGACTATCTTGCTCAAGAAACATCACTTCTACTGTGGCTGCAGTACACATGGTGTCCCTACAACCCTATGGGTCACGGGATAAAAAAAGTGCAGTTTTACATCTGAATTTTCTCCCTTGAAACTTAAATGCCTTCTGGTAGGGATAAACCTGAAAAGTACAATCCATTCTTTTGTGATGTCAACAAATACTAATTGTCACTTTTGTAATGCTCATTGTAGTAGAGACTTTGTAATCGCTGATACACCTATAGTATGCTGATGAACAATACTGGTGTCAGATGCCTTCGAATAGCACTCACACTAATAGTACTTGCTCAATAATACTCGCTCGAATAGTAATCTATATAGTGATCCAAATAGAGAAATAGTATAGAGAAGAGAAATGCGATCCATATAGTAATAGAGATAGAGGATAGTGTAGAAGAGTGATCCGAAAAGTATAGAGGATAGACTAGAATATAGCAATCAACCTAGACATCACACTACTTCCTATATATGCGTTTCCTCTATGGTCATGTGATCCACTTAATTCACTAATGGGATCGCCTGTGTTTGCTCACTGGCGATCTATGTTCAAACTCAAGTGTCAGCAGAGACACTTTATTCCTATATAACACCTTATTCCTATATAACACTTTATTCCTATATAACACTTTATTCCTATATAACACATTAAAAAATGCTTAATCATAGACAAGCACAAGAAGAAACTCAGTCTCATACCTGACTTAGATGAAGAAATCCTTTCTGAAAATGAGGTGACAGTTAGATAAGTAATAAGATCCTATTTAAAAACAAAACTGTTATCAAAATTTGAATTTTATCATTCATTTTTATATATCTAAATTTCAGTTATTTTTTATTGCATCTACTCAGACAATTATTCTATTTCTGTTAGTAAACACAGGTCATGAATAAAAACCAAAAAAGAAATGTGAATCCAAATCCTGCTAAAAGTGTATTCTTTATCATCATAACTATAGAATTTGAGTTGTTGCAATAAAAAGCAACTGAAATTAAGATGTAAAAATAAAGTATGCAGCAGAAATACCTCCACATATACATCTCAGAAATACCTCCCATATAATAGTAAGACATTAGGTAGATAAAGACACCATTGCCACTAATGTCTTACCATTATGTGAGAGGTATATGTGGAAGTATTTCTACCACCCCTGTACTAGTCAAAAATTAATAATAATCATCTATATTCCATAATGATATGTATAATTAACTGTAATTAATTGTAACTTATTTACTTCTGTCTTTTACTTGGATCAATATTTTTAGATGTTTGTTAAACAAGTCCAAGTTTGGTATGCGGCCATATTCATAGATCCTAAGGAAGAAGAGACTCTAGTTTTGTAACTGAATTTGTTAAGGCCTCATCAATTAAAGATGTCCTTTCAAAATATGCAATGTGAATTCAAATCTCATTAGAAATTAATTTCATTTCTCTTCATTCCACTTTCTTGATTGGAAAATGAGAATACTGGTTGGAGAGTAAACTGTAATAAAAAGGTAATGATAAGATGAAAAATAATAATAATGAAAAAAATGAACTATAACGATACTGGTTGGAGAGTATTCTGTCAAGTAAGTTGTGATAAAAAGCAATGAAAAAACTAGTTAAAAATTAATTTATCAGAATTCAAATAATTTTATTAGTTATTGAAACTTTCTGTTTTCATTTAGACTTTTTACTGTCTTGAAATCATAGTTGAATTAAACTGAATGGTTCAGATTTGTGGAAAAATGAAATAAAACCAATAAATAAAATAATAATAAAGAATAAAAATATAAATAAATAAATTTTCCCATGATGCAATTTATAAAGAAACTGAAAAGGATTTCTGGTCACATGTGTGATTTTATGACCCCATTTACAGAAAGGACAATTTTTCTTTTTCTACTTTCCAATGAGATCATTCCGATGGTTTTCTGCAGCCCTACTCAGAGATTTGTCCATCCCAGCTAATTAGAATTCAACCATCTTTACCCGTTCATATCCTTACTTCCTGTAAATTATTTCTGAATCAAAAAGGAAAATGGACATACTCAAGAGACATTTCAATACAGTTAACATAAAAGAAACTCCGTAGTAGAAACTCAAAAGTTTTGTATGCTTTTATCTTTGCTTATATATTGAAGACACACCATCACCTAAAAAATGCACATAAAACCCACAGGCTTGTTTACATCCTCAAAATCAAATATCTGTTTGTTGGTCTTTTTTCTTCAGTGCCTAAGAAAAGTTTTTAGCAAGGAGAAATAGACTACATCCAATTTCAAAATTTAATTACGTAATCCCTACTCAACAGAAATAAACAGTATTTGGAACTAGTATGGAGTAGGTCCTCCATTTGCTAGTTTCAGTGCTTGTATTCGATTTTTCATGGATTTGATCAAGTTATCAACAATTGTCTGATCCATATTTTGTCACTCCTTTAGTATGTTTCCTTAAAGATTGCCACTGATATGATTTTGGTTGCACGCTCTCAAAGTTTTCGGTGAAGGTGCTCCCAAGCGTGCTCTATTGGATTCATGTCAGGACTTTGGGCTACCCACAGCAATGACTTGATTCCTTGCAATTCTTCCCAGGCCTTTGCTACTTTGCTTGTATGACATGGCGCTCCATCTTCTTGGAAAAGGTAGACATTCTTGTCAATCTGATTGGTTTCAAAGAGTGGGAGTATTCCTTTCTCAAATATTTGACAGTATTTTGGACCATTCAACCACTCGTCAACAAAAATCAGCTCATATTTCCCTCCAAACCAGACAGTGCCCCACACCATTACACCAATCCCTCCATGTTGCACAGTCGCCTGCAGATATTTAGTGTTCCAAGTTTCATTCTGATTTATTCAAACATAAACCTGTCTCGAATTCAAATATTGGCAGAATTTACTTTCTTCTGATCAAGTTACAGACTGCCAAAATTCATAATCTTTGCTCTTGAATTGTCTCGTCCAGTCCATACAAAGGTTCCTGTTAACCTCTGAAATCAAGACTTCTTTCTTGCAACTCTTATTTGATAGCCTAGTTCTTTCAGAGTCTTTCTCACTGCATATGGCAACATTTCCATGCTGTTGGTGACATCTTTGATGCTCTGACGATGGCTTCTGATGACTTCCCTCTTCAGCGCCCTTTTCATTTGCTCAGACACAATGCTTGGTCTTCCTGAACATTGTTTCACATGACAATGGCCTCCTTCATTAAATTTCTTGACAATATTATTAACCGTTTGATGATTAACTTGGAAAAACCTAGCAAATTCTCTATTTGACTTACCACACTGATGCCATCCTATTATTTGCTCTCATTGAAATTTACCAGTTTCCTTTTTTCCACAAACTTTCATTGCAAAATATAAGTCAACTATCATTCATAGATTAGAGTAGCTTAATACTAACACGGTAATGTCTGAAAAAAAAAAAAGGAGATATGTTATTACACAAGCCAAAATTGCTGTAATTAAGGGTGGCTAAAAACTTATCATAGCACACTATTAATTATAAGAGGAAACAAGAGATAAATTGCATTCTGGTCTTCAGTTGTCACTTTAAAAATTCTTCTAAGAAAAAAAGATTTTCTAATGCAGTGTGCAGATTTTCTTTCTTGGTTTCTTCTTTAGATTCATTTCTTCTTTTGATTAAATGTGACAAGGACAAAATAATGTCACTTCATTTATTTTAATGATTGAACCAACAAATTTATTGAAGTGATTTATGTTTGTCCTCGGTCAAAGGTTAAGATGAAAATCTTAATCTTTAATCCTGACAGAACAAAACTTAACAAAATTAACACATCAATTGGTGCTAGTGGAACTTAAAAAAAAGAACCCAGAATGTTATGCCCTATATTGTTAATTTTTCTTATTTCAACTCTTTGACAGCATTAGCTTTTTCTTTGGGCAAAGCTTAAAAAGCTGTGAAAAGATATTCAAAACAGACCGTTCAGGAGAATGGTTGAAAAGTTTTGATATTTCAAGATTAAATTGGTGTTAAAATATGACCCAAACTCAGTTCATACAAACACTATGAACTGAGTTTGTAGTCAGTGTGTGTGTGGGGGGGATGCAATTTAATTATGTTTTTTGTTTCTTTTTTAGGCTTTCGTACTTTAAAATTATGGACATTAGCTTTAGATGGTGACTAACAAACTTCAACTTACAGAAGGAACAACAACTTGGAAAGTTGAGTTACTAAAGGAAATTAACTGATACTGGGATGTCTCAAAAAAGGCATGGCATATTGGACTAGAATAATCTACATCCGTGGACTGTCAGGGTCCGGCTTGAAATTCCAACATACATAACCTGAAGAAGGTTGGAGCATACAACGGCTGAAATGGTGTGAATATGGAAATAAAGATGAGGACAATAGTCTGAATGATGTAAATAGTGTAAATAGTTAAAATACTTCATCTCAGAAATATAGACAGAAACTTCAACTTATATAGAAAAACGTTAAATAACATTTTTTTTTAAGTAACAAATTTGTTTTATTTTCTTCTCCTTGTAGGAAGTTGAAGTTATTAAAAAAAGTCAAGACAAGCTCAGAAACATTATTGATAGATCAAATGCACAACTCAGGTAAACTTCTGTTATTTCTCTTTCTTTATCCTTTTTTTATTATTCTTTATTGGATTACTATCTAAATACTGTAATGAATGAACTCTTTTTCACATCAGGTGAAAGTATTTATAATTAGAAGCATTTTGTAACTAAAAATGATTTGAAATTTACTCCCACCAATTATTCTGACCTATCATCTCATATTTATTGTTTTATAGTCATTTATTAAGCATAGCTTTGTAAGGCACAAGGCTACAGAAATGTAGCTCTTAATAAGGATCATTTGGTTGCTTTAGATTGTTTAGCCATAGAGAGAGAGTCACAGCCCAGTAATGTTCAATTTTACCCTTTTGAAGAATGCACATATCCTCATTCAGTTATTGTCAAAAGCCTATATCTGGTCAGTGTTAAACAAACCAATTTCCAATGCAATTCCTGTGAATTCTTCAAAAGGGCAAATAGAAACTTGCTAGGATATGACAATCTCCATGGCCAAGCAGTCTAATGCAAGCAAACAGTGGTTTCTCCTACAAAAAGGGACGTAGGTTCAAGCCCTGACAGAGAGCATTTTTTTTTGTTTTCTCCAGTGCACTGGCCAATAGATATAATAAACATTGTTTAAAAATTAAAAAAAGGAGAGTCTATTTCAAATAGAATAACATTTGAAGTAGTAAATGTATATATATATATATATATATATATATATATATATATATATATATATATATATTTTAAACATGTAGTATTGAATGTTAAAGACAACATATTCTTGCATATTTTCTTTTGAATTTTCTCATATTCTCTAATGAGACTTTTTATTTGAAAATGATTTTGAAATAAGTATTGTCTGTACAATGACCTAGTGCTTTCGAACAGACAATACTTATTTCAAAATCATTTTCAAATAAAAAGTCTCATTAGAGAATATGAGAAAATTCTAAAGAAAATATGCAAGACTATGTTGTCTTTAACATTCAATACTACATGTTTAAAGGAAAAGTTGCTGCCAAATTACATATATATATATATATATATATATATATATATATATATATATATATATATATATATATATATATATTATAACTTTATTTGTATTTGCGATAGAAATAATCTGTAAAAAATGTTATAAAGTTTAATGTACCTAGTTTTAAGTATAGCTAAAATAACTAATGTGATTTCAGGCATTATTGTAAATCAGTTGGCAAATGTATGATAAAAATATAGTTTTAAGGAATACTATATTTATGGGATAGAGCATATGTAAATATAAAAGTAGGCATTGAGGTCAACACCCAGTTTGTTTCATGCTTAAATACAATCACCAGGCCATGTGTGTTGTGTTTTTGCTTGACTATTTATATATGCTGATCAGTGGTGCATTATGGGTAGGTTTATTGTATTATTCTAATAATAGTTATTTGTGTGGGTGGTGATGATTATGTTTTAAATTAGTCTAGTGTCTTTTGGGTGGAAATAATTGTTGATCTGAATGCAGTTTTTTGGCTATTTCATAGTGTAGTTTGTTAACTATTATTTATTATCGATTAGTTTATTATTTGTTGTTGATTGTTATTATTAAGCTTACTTCTGTTTATGTGTGTGTTTGTGATTTGTTAATTTGTTTATTATTTACTTAATTTATTTACTTATTTATTGAGTTGGATTATTTTATTTTACTTATTTATTTATTTTATTTTCTATTTATTTATGTTCTTTTTTGATTTTTAATTAACATAGTAATAATTTAGGGTAGGTAGATGATGATGACTTAAGAAAGTTGAAAGCTTGGATCATATTTCTTTTGAAATTAACTTTGAACAATTTCTGATGGAATTTCCCCCTTATCTGAGTAGGATTATTCATAATTTGGACAAGTCAATCAATAAAATTAATCAAGACAAAATGTCTATTGTTTTTAATAACATTTGTCTTAAAGAACATGTCCAGCCTATATATATATATATATATATATATATATATATATATATATATATATATATATATATATATATATATATATATATATATATATATTTCTGTTAGCTTGCAATCAAATATCAATTTGAGAATTCTATAATTCTGAAGGAGTTGTGTTATTATTCATTTAATTTCTACCATTTTTTTTTATTCTATAATTCTGAAGAAGTTGTGTTATTATTCATTTAATTTCTACAATATTTAGTTGTGTTATTATTCATTTAATTTCTACCATATGGTAGAAATTAAATGAATAATAACACAACTCCTTCAGAATTATAGAATTCTCAAATTGATATTTGATTGCAAGCTAACAGAAATATATATATATATATATATATATATATATATATATATATATATATATATATATATATATATATAGGCTGGACATGTTCTTTAACAATGAATAATGCTGATAATCTTTCAAAGAAAGTCTATATTCAAAAGAATAATTTTGTTTTACCATCATGTTTTTAAAGAGATCTTTTCCCCATTTCATGTTGAAATGGCATTCACTAATCAGGTTCATTTTTTCTTCTCATAAACGGGTTGGGTTTAGATTCTTGTTCAATAGAGAAAGAAATCATATTGGTGAAAGGCCAAACAATTGATATGCAATTTTCATAAATTTGATCAACTGTTTCATTTCAGTTTGAATCGAGCTGCTCAACATGAATTGGAGAAGGATACGGGAGACAAATTCGCAGCTCAGAATCTTGATGAAAATGCTTTTCAGTTACGCAACACCTCACGTGGAATTAATTTTCACAATGGCTTGGAAAAAATTGATAACACGTAAGTTGCTTTATTAACAAATCTTAGTTAAGTATGTTGACAGACTTTGCTTTATGACTATTCATGGGTCACTTTATAATCGAGACTTTTGATAATTTTGTTAAAATTATTCATAATAGCTGTCAAAAAACACCATATTGCTTCAGTATGTTGGTGATCATGGCACTCCACAACTTACTTTTCTTTAACATTTGAAAATTACATTTTCATGATTATTCTTTGGAAAGATAGTGGAGTAATTTCCAACTGCCATCTCCATGGTTTTTCATCTAGCCTGGTTTTCCTTATCAAGGCTTGAGAACCCAGTTTTCCATATTATTTAAACCATAGCTTGAAATAGAGTATTGTCATGATCCAGAATGATAATGATATTTCATCATTCTAAGAACAACCTTTCCATGAGTGATGATTGATGATGATGATATTTCATCATCCTGGAACTAAAGATAAAAATTTCATCATTCTAAAACAACCTTGCCACCAGTGAAGATACATGATGATAATATTTCATCATTCTAAAATCTGAAATTTCATCATTATAAAAACAACCTCTTTACCATGAGCAGTAGCAGTAGTAAAAACAACACAGACATATCACCATTGCTCCATAAAAATTGACAGTTGACAGTCTCAAAGGCTACTCTTAACAACAAAATTCTCAGAACAAGCAAAAACAAGCACAAACTTCAAACAGAACCATACAGATAAACCCAGTGAAGAAGAAAAAAGATAAAAACAAAACACATAATAGTCTGCAGCAAGAAATAACAACAAAAGAAAAGTCACCCATCAGCAATACAGCTCCAGGCAGGACAGTTTCATGGAAGAACAATGATGATTATTTTTATTATTAAGATACTCTATTCTTATGGGGGAACTTCTGTTATGATCAAGAATGATGATGACATTTCATCATTCTAAAAACAACCTTTCCACCGGTGAGAATTGATGATATGGATATTTCATCATTCTGGAAATAAAGATAAAAACTTCATTCTAAAACAACCTTGCCACCAGTGATGATACATGATGATGATATTTCATCATTCTAAAATCTGAAACTTCATCATTATAAAAACAACCTCTCCACTAATGAGCAGTAGCAGTAGTAAAAATAAACCACACAGATGTATCCCCATCCCTCCATGAAAATCAACAGTTGACAGTCTCAAAGGCTACCCTTAAGAACAAAAATTCTTGAAACAAGTAAGCACAAACTTTTAATGAAACAAAAGGGACAATAACACTGAGAACATTTTTAACACATACAATATGAATACTGTAATTAATATCACAAAAAGAAAAATACAGATTCTTGTCATTAATATCAACAAATGTCTCGAAGTTTTATTGTTGTTATCACTGTACGTTTTGTTCATTTCATTTTAAGTAAAAAGAGAGGAAAGGTATTCTCTATCAACTACAAATACAATAGGGTAATTACTTTAACAACTACACATCCACTCTGCAACAATCTGAGCACAGCCTGACAATTCCATTCCTTAACCTAATAACTGCCTTCTATACCACCCCCACATGTTGTAATATTTATTATATTTGTATAGAAGTTTTCTACATCAAATGTATAATGTTATGTTAGTAACATCTGATAATAATATGAGACTAGATTTTTCACACATAACATAATTTTTCATTCACTTTCGGATGCTGTCAAATAATGCCAGCCATGTCAAGGATATATGATTTCAAGCCTTCCTTCTAAAATTCAATCTTCTTGCAAGGATGTGAGGAATTTTGTCCCTCCCTTCATAAGTTGGTGGGATAGCCTGAAGACATTATTCAGTTGTCTTGTGTGTGTATATCCTCAGTTCAGCTGAATTCACTTCCTATTCTAATGTTGATGCACACACCAACATTCCTTTGAGGCCCAATTCTGTACTTGGCACCTTTGAGGGTACCTTCTAGGTCAATCGCATTCTGGGGATCCTAAGTCTTTTGATGTTCTTAGGTGACACCAAGTACAAAACCTACTTTGGCATCTCTTACAATCTGGTCCAGTAGAATTTAAGATAGTTTTGTTGATTGGCAACCAACCAAAATCAAGATGCCTACAAGATGTGACTGATTGCTAATATTGATGACATATCAAGTTCAGTATCAATGTTCTCTATCAAGTTCAATAGCAATGTTCTCTATCAAGTTCAGTAGCAATGTTCTCTATCAAGTTCAATAGCAATTTTCTCTATCAAGTTCAACAGCAATGTTCTCTATCAAGTTCAGTAGCAATGTTCTCTATCAAGTTCAGTAGCAATGTTCTCTATCAAGTTCAGTAGCAATGTTCTCTATCAAGTTCAATAGCAATTTTCTCTATCAAGTTCAACAGCAATGTTCTCTATCAAGTTCAGTAGCAATGTTCTCTATCAAGTTCAGTAGCAATGTTCTCTATCAAGTTCAGTAGCAATGTTCTCTATCAAGTTCAGTAGCAATGTTCTCTATCAAGTTCAATAGCAATTTTCTCTATCAAGTTCAACAGCAATGTTCTCTATCAAGTTCAGCAGCAATGTTCTCTATCAAGTTCAGTAGCAATGTTCTCTATCAAGTTCAGTAGCAATGTTCTCTATCAAGTTCAGCAGCAATGTTCTCTATCAAGTTCAGCAGCAATGTTCTCTATCAAGTTCAATAGCAATGTTCTCTATCAAGTTCAGTAGCAATGTTCTCTATCAAGTTCAGTAGCAATTTTCTCTATCAAGTTCAACAGCAATGTTCTCTATCAAGTTCAGCAGCAATGTTCTCTATCAAGTTCAGTAGCAATGTTCTCTATCAAGTTCAGTAGCAATGTTCTCTATCAAGTTCAGTAGCAATGTTCTCTATCAAGTTCAGTAGCAATGTTCTCTATCAAGTTCAATAGCAATTTTCTCTATCAAGTTCAACAGCAATGTTCTCTATCAAGTTCAGTAGCAATGTTCTCTATCAAGTTCAGTAGCAATGTTCTCTATCAAGTTCAGTAGCAATGTTCTCTATCAAGTTCAATAGCAATTTTCTCTATCAAGTTCAACAGCAATGTTCTCTATCAAGTTCAGTAGCAATGTTCTCTATCAAGTTCAGTAGCAATGTTCTCTATCAAGTTCAGTAGCAATGTTCTCTATCAAGTTCAGTAGCAATGTTCTCTATCAAGTTCAGTAGCAATGTTCTCTATCAAGTTCAGTAGCAATGTTCTCTATCAAGTTCAGTAGCAATGTTCTCTATCAAGTTCAGTAGCAATGTTCTCTATCAAGTTCAGTAGCAATGTTCTCTATCAAGTTCAATAGCAATTTTCTCTATCAAGTTCAACAGCAATGTTCTCTATCAAGTTCAGTAGCAATGTTCTCTATCAAGTTCAGTAGCAATGTTCTCTATCAAGTTCAGTAGCAATGTTCTCTATCAAGTTCAATAGCAATTTTCTCTATCAAGTTCAACAGCAATGTTCTCTATCAAGTTCAGTAGCAATGTTCTCTATCAAGTTCAGTAGCAATGTTCTCTATCAAGTTCAGTAGCAATGTTCTCTATCAAGTTCAGTAGCAATGTTCTCTATCAAGTTCAATAGCAATTTTCTCTATCAAGTTCAACAGCAATGTTCTCTATCAAGTTCAGCAGCAATGTTCTCTATCAAGTTCAGTAGCAATGTTCTCTATCAAGTTCAGTAGCAATGTTCTCTATCAAGTTCAGCAGCAATGTTCTCTATCAAGTTCAGCAGCAATGTTCTCTATCAAGTTCAATAGCAATGTTCTCTATCAAGTTCAGTAGCAATGTTCTCTATCAAGTTCAGTAGCAATTTTCTCTATCAAGTTCAACAGCAATGTTCTCTATCAAGTTCAGCAGCAATGTTCTCTATCAAGTTCAGTAGCAATGTTCTCTATCAAGTTCAGTAGCAATGTTCTCTATCAAGTTCAGTAGCAATGTTCTCTATCAAGTTCAGTAGCAATGTTCTCTATCAAGTTCAATAGCAATTTTCTCTATCAAGTTCAACAGCAATGTTCTCTATCAAGTTCAGTAGCAATGTTCTCTATCAAGTTCAGTAGCAATGTTCTCTATCAAGTTCAGTAGCAATGTTCTCTATCAAGTTCAGTAGCAATGTTCTCTATCAAGTTCAATAGCAATTTTCTCTATCAAGTTCAACAGCAATGTTCTCTATCAAGTTCAGCAGCAATGTTCTCTATCAAGTTCAGTAGCAATGTTCTCTATCAAGTTCAGTAGCAATGTTCTCTATCAAGTTCAGTAGCAATGTTCTCTATCAAGTTCAGTAGCAATGTTCTCTATCAAGTTCAGTAGCAATGTTCTCTATCAAGTTCAGTAGCAATGTTCTCTATCAAGTTCAGCAGCAATGTTCTCTATCAAGTTCAGCAGCAATGTTCTCTATCAAGTTCAGTAGCAATGTTCTCTATCAAGTTCAGTAGCAATGTTCTCTATCAAGTTCAGTAGCAATGTTCTCTATCAAGTTCAGTAGCAATGTTCTCTATCAAGTTCAGTAGCAATTTTCTCTATCAAGTTCAACAGCAATGTTCTCTATCAAGTTCAACAGCAATGTTCTCTATCAAGTTCAGCAGCAATGTTCTCTATCAAGTTCAGTAGCAATTTTCTCTATCAAGTTCAACAGCAATTTTCTCTATCAAGTTCAACAGCAATGTTCTCTATCAAGTTCAGCAGCAATGTTCTCTATCAAGTTCAGTAGCAATGTTCTCTATCAAGTTCAGTAGCAATGTTCTCTATCAAGTTCAGTAGCAATGTTCTCTATCAAGTTCAGTAGCAATGTTCTCTATCAAGTTCAGCAGCAATGTTCTCTATCAAGTTCAGCAGCAATGTTCTCTATCAAGTTCAGTAGCAATGTTCTCTATCAAGTTCAGTAGCAATGTTCTCTATCAAGTTCAGTAGCAATGTTCTCTATCAAGTTCAGCAGCAATGTTCTCTATCAAGTTCAGCAGCAATGTTCTCTATCAAGTTCAGTAGCAATGTTCTCTATCAAGTTCAGTAGCAATGTTCTCTATCAAGTTCAGCAGCAATGTTCTCTATCAAGTTCAGCAGCAATGTTCTCTATCAAGTTCAGTAGCAATGTTCTCTATCAAGTTCAGTAGCAATGTTCTCTATCAAGTTCAGCAGCAATGTTCTCTATCAAGTTCAGTAGCAATGTTCTCTATCAAGTTCAGTAGCAATGTTCTCTATCAAGTTCAGCAGCAATGTTCTCTATCAAGTTCAGCAGCAATGTTCTCTATCAAGTTCAGCAGCAATGTTCTCTATCAAGTTCAATAGCAATTTTCTCTATCAAGTTCAACAGCAATGTTCTCTATCAAGTTCAGTAGCAATTTTCTCTATCAAGTTCAACAGCAATTTTCTCTATCAAGTTCAACAGCAATGTTCTCTATCAAGTTCAGCAGCAATGTTCTCTATCAAGTTCAGTAGCAATGTTCTCTATCAAGTTCAGTAGCAATGTTCTCTATCAAGTTCAGTAGCAATGTTCTCTATCAAGTTCAGTAGCAATGTTCTCTATCAAGTTCAGCAGCAATGTTCTCTATCAAGTTCAGCAGCAATGTTCTCTATCAAGTTCAGTAGCAATGTTCTCTATCAAGTTCAGTAGCAATGTTCTCTATCAAGTTCAGCAGCAATGTTCTCTATCAAGTTCAGCAGCAATGTTCTCTATCAAGTTCAGCAGCAATGTTCTCTATCAAGTTCAGTAGCAATGTTCTCTATCAAGTTCAGTAGCAATGTTCTCTATCAAGTTCAGCAGCAATGTTCTCTATCAAGTTCAGCAGCAATGTTCTCTATCAAGTTCAGTAGCAATGTTCTCTATCAAGTTCAGTAGCAATGTTCTCTATCAAGTTCAGCAGCAATGTTCTCTATCAAGTTCAGTAGCAATGTTCTCTATCAAGTTCAGTAGCAATGTTCTCTATCAAGTTCAGTAGCAATGTTCTCTATCAAGTTCAATAGCAATTTTCTCTATCAAGTTCAACAGCAATGTTCTCTATCAAGTTCAACAGCAATGTTCTCTATCAAGTTCAGCAGCAATGTTCTCTATCAAGTTCAGTAGCAATTTTCTCTATCAAGTTCAACAGCAATGTTCTCTATCAAGTTCAACAGCAATGTTCTCTATCAAGTTCAGCAGCAATGTTCTCTATCAAGTTCAGTAGCAATGTTCTCTATCAAGTTCAGTAGCAATGTTCTCTATCAAGTTCAGTAGCAATGTTCTCTATCAAGTTCAGTAGCAATGTTCTCTATCAAGTTCAGCAGCAATGTTCTCTATCAAGTTCAGCAGCAATGTTCTCTATCAAGTTCAGTAGCAATGTTCTCTATCAAGTTCAGTAGCAATGTTCTCTATCAAGTTCAGTAGCAATGTTCTCTATCAAGTTCAGCAGCAATGTTCTCTATCAAGTTCAGCAGCAATGTTCTCTATCAAGTTCAGTAGCAATGTTCTCTATCAAGTTCAGTAGCAATGTTCTCTATCAAGTTCAGCAGCAATGTTCTCTATCAAGTTCAGTAGCAATGTTCTCTATCAAGTTCAGTAGCAATGTTCTCTATCAAGTTCAGTAGCAATGTTCTCTATCAAGTTCAGTAGCAATGTTCTCTATCAAGTTCAGCAGCAATGTTCTCTATCAAGTTCAGCAGCAATGTTCTCTATCAAGTTCAACAGCAATGTTCTCTATCAAGTTCAGTAGCAATGTTCTCTATCAAGTTCAGTAGCAATGTTCTCTATCAAGTTCAGCAGCAATGTTCTCTATCAAGTTCAACAGCAATGTTCTCTATCAAGTTCAGTAGCAATGTTCTCTATCAAGTTCAGTAGCAATGTTCTCTATCAAGTTCAGCAGCAATGTTCTCTATCAAGTTCAGTAGCAATGTTCTCTATCAAGTTCAGTAGCAATGTTCTCTATCAAGTTCAGCAGCAATGTTCTCTATCAAGTTCAGTAGCAATGTTCTCTATCAAGTTCAGTAGCAATGTTCTCTATCAAGTTCAGTAGCAATGTTCTCTATCAAGTTCAGTAGCAATGTTCTCTATCAAGTTCAGCAGCAATGTTCTCTATCAAGTTCAGTAGCAATGTTCTCTATCAAGTTCAGTAGCAATGTTCTCTTTTGCACCTACAAAGATTACATGGTATGTTCTTATCATAATGCAGTGTTTCTCAACTTTTTTTGCTTCAAAGTGCACTTGTAGCATAACTAAATCTCTGAGACACACTTTAAATTTTAATAAGGAAAAATTAGTCATGAAATTTGAAAATAGGAAAATAATGAAGAAGTCTCCTAAAATAAATATTTATTCTTAAACTATTACATTGTATATTTAAGTAGCACAGTTTTCAATTAAAAAGATTTATGATGAATCTGCTATTTGTTTTTTGAGAGGCTGATAATGACTGGTTTAAATCCCTTGAAGAAGGCAAAAGAGAAAGGATTATTCACACCTTCTTAAAGAATTTAGTCTCCATTTTAAATGACAAAGACTTGCCTTAGACATGGAAGCCATGTGTTTGGTGTCACTAAATTTTTAAAAATAAAGATTTTTTTGAATATAAAAATAATTCATAAGTTACTCTTTTGTTAACTTGGGGTGCACCTGACTATTTCAGTGTGTAGAACTGGTTGAGAAATATTGCCATAGAGTGATGGTTAATAAGCTCAACTTACAAACCATTCACTTGTGATAAGTTCTATCCTCATGGTTGCTTAATGTCTATGGCCTTGTGTCATACTAAACTAATATTAATAAATAGGTAAATAACTATGAACTTGCTTAAAGAGTTAGATAGTTGTATATTCTTCACTAGCGCCAAGTCCAATGATTAGACACTGATTTTCAAATTAGGATGTCTTTCCCTCACAACATTCTTATTCCTATTTGGCTTTGTCCTGACATCTAAGTCAGGTTTGGTGAATCTGAAAAGAGACTGGTTTATTTAGTATAAATGTTCATCTGTTAGCACTTATTGTCTGACTCATGGCTTATTGCTTTTCAATTTACTAAGATGTGACCTGTAAATTAGGTAACTTCTTACTCATTCTGACAACTCAACCACCTCCATTCAAACAGAAGATCAAATTACCTCTTGTATTTCTAAATCACTTTTCATCATGGCTTTATCTGCCAATGATAAATGACTCTTTTAATTCTTGCAAAACTTCAAACTCTTCTCCTGGCAGCTAAGAAACAACAGTTCTAAAATACCATAAATTATGTTCCACATGTGGACTACAACACTTATACATTAAAATTAAGGTTTAGGCTATATCCATTGAATAAATCATCTACTCTGATCTGATATATTGTGGTGAAATAAAAAGAAAACAGCAACAAGCGAGTAAATTCAAGCTCCCCCAACTAGTATTCCAACCTCGAGTCGTTCCTTTTTGTGTTCTGTCTCAAAATCGCACTAACAGACTTTTCCAGCCGCCAAGCGTGAACGTCACTCCAAGAACCCGGCACTGGGAAAAATTACTTGCTTTTATATTTGTCCATATACCCATAATCCCTTGCGTCTTCATGCGATCCCATAATTCATTGCGTCTCTGTCCCATAATGCATTGCATCTTCATTGCATAAAAATGCAATGCAAGTCCTCCCTTATTCTTTTACGTTATCTGGCCGAGGACGGATTACGGCAGAGCGGTAAATACTTTTTTTCTCCTTCATTTCAACTGCAGTAGCTTTACATGCTAAGCAAATACAGGCTCTTTTTTGGCAGGGACAAAGCAAGTCGCAACCAGTTGTGCTCGTCCCAGGTTTCTGTCTCCTCACGTCTCCCACACTCCCCCCAGATCTCCTGATCACACAGATGACAGTGCGGGTACGGTCTTTTGTTCCAGGTGCTCCTCCGAAGGGGGAGAGGTTGAGCTTCTTCATCGGAGGAGCTCTCATTAGATACGTCCCGATCTATTGGCAAACTACCGATATCGGAGTGATCGGTTGTTGAACCCAACTCTACGTATATCGGCTGTTCACTATCCCCCGTGTCTTCTTCGTCAGTTGTGGGATTTGAGCCCAAAAAAGGGTGCAGGTCTCTAACATGACGAGGCGTTCCATCGACCCGCACCGACTGCTGACTCACCACCTTGGTCACACGTCCAGTTCCAAATTTGGTCATATCATTTACCACGTGGAGTCTTGACCCAGACAATGACCCCTTTCTTGTATTCCCCTTCAGTTATTTGTGATTCAGGCAGGGGTGTCGCGTCAATGCCTCTCACCCGGACGTGGTACGTATGCAGTACATCAGCCGGTGCTGTGGAAGAGATGAAAGGTTGTCCTTGGGTGTGACGTTATGCCAGTAGACCGCCTCCAAGACTGAACAATTTTTCCTGGCTGCTATGGTTTTGACACTCATGTGGTTGCGTTCCACAATGCCATTTGCAGACGGCACATAAGCGCACCGGAGCCTCAAATGCATGCCCCAAAATACCATAAATTGTGTTCCACATGTGGACTACAACACTAATACATCAAAATTCAGGTTTAGGCTATACCCATTGAATAAATCATCTACTCTGATCTGATCTGATATATATATATATATCTGATATATATATATATATATATATATATATATATATATATATATATATATATATATATATATATATATAATTATAACATTTTATTATTATTACTATTACTATAAGTACTGATCGTAATAGTATAATATATATAAGGAATCTGGCTGAGATCTGGTTTTTGATATTTTTGCTGACTGGTGTATTAGTTGAAGATGGGTGTCCATTGCCCCCACCCACTAAACACACACCTGCTCCTGATAGACAAAACTGAAAATAGAGAGAGTAAAAAGAAAGAAAAAAAAATGCCAACCATCAGGCTGGCACCTTGACTTGAAATCCTCCTCCTCCTGCTCCTCCTATACTACTACTACTACTACTACTACTACTACCAGTCTCCCCACATATATTTAAATTAATTTAGTATATTCTTGCTCAATACAGTACTAATATTAGTGTCTAGCAAACTATTACTAAGTTACTATTATTGTAAATATATAATTTTTACATCTGTAAGATTGTATTATTTAAATTTTAATTTTGGTTTTACAGAATTAATCTTGAAATTTTTCAGGTTGTCTGTTCCTGAAACTTGGTGTATGTTCACTAATAATAATATCAAACGTTCCCAAGCTGAGCGTGCAACTTCAAAACATCTCCGTAATGAAATAGATACGGTTCTTAACACATGCTGCAATGATATGTGGCATCAGTGGAATTCTACCAATCAAGCTTTGACTGACCGTGTCAAAGAAACCATAGATGCTCGAAACAAACTGCAAACACATTTGTCCAAGGTTTGTTACTTTCTTTCCTTCTTTTATCCCTTTATTTTTACAGACAGACAAACATCAGTTTGTAACATTTGTTTTTTTGGGGGTTTTTTTTATAAGCGTTTCACCCCAAGCAAGGTGGGAAGCCACTAGCACACAAGGGCTTACAGAGAGTTGGAGCTAGAGCAAATAGGAGTGATAGAAGAAAGGATGAAGAAAAGGATAGGGGATAGATCAGGGCATCTGGAGACATCGATTGAATAGTTGGAGATTATAGCTATCAGGGAAACAGGAAGAGGAGAGGGAGTTCCACAGGTGAGAGGTGTGAGACATGAAGATATTGGAGTAGAAGAGATGGCTACATTTAACAGTTTCGACATTGAAAGGGTGTGAGCAAGATGCCAGCCTAGTAGAATGCTTAAATTCATGAAGTTTGGGAACCAGTGAAAGCAGCTCCACAGAGAAGTTACCATGAAAGTATTTGCAAAAAAGACAGAGGGAGGTGACGGCACGTTCATGAGAGAGCGACTGCAGACGAGATGCTAGATCAGTGCCAGATACGTTGCATATCCGTCTCTGGATCTTATCAAGAACCTTGAGGCAAACATAAGGAGCATCAGACCATATATGGCAGCAATACTCCATGCAAGGGTGAATGGTTGATTTGTAGATTAGAAGGATCGACTCCAGCGAGAAAAATTTCCAGGCGCAGCACAGGGAGCCAACTTTCCTTGCGGTGGATGAAGCTATTGATTCAATGTATTTGTTCCATCTCAGGTCAGCAGTCAATTGTATTTCAATTGATGGTAAATAATATGATTTAAACAATTTTTATTCTAAATTTAAATTTAATAAATTTTAATTTTATTCTAAATTTAATGCATTTCACTGATAAAAGTGTCATCAGAAAAATGAATTTTATTTCAACCAAGTTTACATTGGCCAAGTAAAAGGTGATTCACATTGATTATGATTTCTACATTTTTCTTTCCTTTTTGTTATTTATTTAATTTAATTTCAATTGATGTTTGACTGTTTTCTGTTATTTAAGACGTCTGTCCACAACATATCCAGCTATTTTGAATATCTTGAAAACTGTTTGTATGTCCTTGATATCACATGGCAACTATTCATAAGGTACCTTACTTCCTATCTGGGCAAAGAGATTTATTTGAGTATTTGATTCATGTCAGGATATACCAGAGGTCGGAATCAAATTTAATCTCTATCAGAAACTTTAATCTAAAATGAGTTGATGTGTGGTTATGCCAATATATATAGAATCCACCCTAAGAGATACCAAAGTAAGTTTCATACTCTTTGTCATTTTAGAATAGGATTGACCTAGAGGGTTACCTCAATGCCAAGTGCAAAATAAACAAAGAATTGAACCCATTGTAATGACAAAAGTATGCAGGTGTAGGCTTTATTCAACTGAGAATACAAGATTCGTGTATAGTATCCTTTTATAGTTCCAGTAAACAGAAATAGCTCTCTCAAAGAGGAGAGTAACAAAACAAGGGGAGACCACTCTTGATTATTCATACCACCCAGATATACACACACAAAACAAGAGGAAGTTATATAAGTGCCCAACAGACAAGGGAGTGATAGAATCCTTCATATCCTTACAAACATTCAAAGAAAGACTTCACTTGATTTGGCCAATGTTAATTTGACAGAGCCCAGAAGTGAATAAGCACTTATTTTTATATCTGTCTATATTTCTGATATGATGTATTGTAACTATTTGCACTATTTACATTGTTCAGACTGTTGTCCTCATCTTTATTGTCATATTCAATGACCCAGCTTCTTTATGTTGGAATTTCAAACTGAACCTTTATTTAGTTCACATTCTATACCTTTTCTTTTAAAACCTCAATCCTGCAAGTTTTTTGTTGACCTATGCTGTGGTGAACTCACAACTCCTTGGGTCAAGTCACTGAATTACTTCAACCAATACTTTTATCAAGTGGGTCATGTGTCCTTAAGATACAGACACTAAAGGTTGCTTTGAACTCTTCACATTAAATTTCATTTCTCATTTTTCCTTTTTGTAAAATGTCCTATCAATATATTTGTTAATATTTATTTGTTTAATTTCTGTCTTATTTTTCCATGGACTCATACGAGTTCGCCCAAAATTGTTTGCGGGTCTACAAAAATCTCATAAAAAACAAGTGTCGATATCCACAACAATATAACTTTTGAATTAAAAAATCTTGGAAGGTGAATCAAATTCTGAACTGATGATGAAAATGATGGACTATCAAAAAAATGATCAGAACCATCAATCTAAAATATCATCCATGATGGGAAACATGATCAGATTAGTCTAGTGTCTATTAAGTGGAAATAATTGTGGATCTGAATGCAGTTTTGTGGCTATTTCATATTGTAGTTTGTTAACTTTTTTACACATCATTTATTATTGATTACTTTATTATTTGTTGTTGATTATTACTATTACATTTACTTGCGTTTATGTGTGTGTTCATGATTTGTTAATTTGTTTATTATTTACTTTATTTATTTATTTATTGATTTGGATTATTTTATTTTACTTATTTATTTTATTTTATTTTCTATTTATTTATTTTTGTTCATTTTTGATTTTTAAGTAACGTAGTAATAATTTAGGGTAGGTAGATGATGATGAATTAAGAAAGTCGAAAGCTTCGGTCATATTTCTTCCAAAATTAACAATTTCTGATGGAATTTCCCCCTCATCTGAGTAGGATTATTCATAATTTGAAAAAGTCAATCAATAAAATTAATCGAGACAAAATGTCTATTGTCTTTAACAACATTTGCCTTAAAGAACATGATCAAGTTTCTAAAGCTGGTTATTTTGCTCTGAATTCACAGTTTAATTTTCAGGGCAAAAGTGTGTTATAATGAAGAGCAACAATAAAATAGTTTAAGAAAACTTGTCAGAAGACATGACTTATTTGAGATGCAGCCTGTGACATACACTTCAGTAGAGCACAATATTCTGCACTGAATCAACAGTGATCATAGCAGTAGCAGAGAACATAAGATTGTCTTTATTTCTTACTAACACGTTCACAATCCTTCTATCTTGTTTATCACCATAGGCTATCATGTAATTAAACTGAAAGTGTTGGATTTATACCTTTTTTTGCCATTACCAGCATGGCAGAAGCATCACCTTTGATTTGTATTTTAGTTTGTGTTTGAGAGTTGGGTTACTACCACTGCTGATGTTGTGCTCCTACTACCTTCAGTCAGTTATGTGCCATGTGTGATACATGCTTAGGCGATCATGTATCTTTCAATACATGACTGACAAGACAGATTTTTATACACAGTAGGTTGCCATTTCCTTCTGCAGTAGACCAGTTGCCATCCAAAGTCTGTCCTGGTATTTACCCATAGTTGGGAGAAGAAGAGGATTAATACCTTTCCCAAGGGTATTAGCACATCAGTCAGTCAGTTATGTGCCATGCGTGATAAATGCGATCATCTATCTTTCGATTCATAACTGATGAGACAGAGTTTTTCCAGTTGTAGGTTGCCATTTCTTTCTGCGGTAGACCAGTTGCCATCCAAGGCTATAGAACCCAGTCTATCCTATGTTTTATCCATAGCTGGGAGGAGAAGAATAGGATTCACACCTTTCCCAAGGGTAATTAGCACTTAAGTGACTGTAATTCAAACTTGGCTCTCCGATTCCTCAATCCAAGCCGCAATCCATTACTCCACCATGCCTCCCATACTCTACTACCTTACTATGTCAATTAAAAGTGTATAAAATGTAGAACAAGTGAAACCAGGTAGATTATCTGTACTTCTTGCAATATAAGGTAGTACGTGATCAGCTATGAGCGTTGCATCAACAACCATAATATTTCAGGTTCAGTCTCGAGGAAGAGTAATGGGCTCAACACTTGCATCTACTACCAATAACAAATGTTAGTATCAAACTGATACTATTGAAAGTATTGCGGTAACACAGAGCATGGCTTACCTAGTACAAAGTGTGTTCAAGTTGCTGCAGCTGTAACAGGAAATTTGGTTTGAAGCCTACAGGTGTGTGCGCACATCAACTGTGATTTGATGAAATGGACATCACACCTATACAAATGTATCAACACCTGCCGATTACTATATAAGCGGTGACATTGCTTGCTAGGATACAAGTAGTAATTCCATAGACAACACTTGTGGTGTGTAGTTAAAAGAGAAAGAGGTACAGGTGACATAAACAAAATACTCAATACTTAACACAAATATAAAGCATAAATTTAACTGCAAGCAATTAATTTGTATCAGCAAAAAAGTATAACATCACTTGAAGCATCACAAATGACAAAATAACATCTGATCACAAATATTAACAGATGGACATTTAATTATTGTTGATTACATAAAAGTTATAGCAATTCAGTCATAGAAAATTAGGACTGAGGCTGATGTAACAAATAGGATGAGATATTCAAACCATGCCATTTCATGCCTTCAATCTACTAAATAAAATATTCAAATGATTTGATATATTTTAATTCTTTCCCATGATTCCTGTAATTCTCTCATGTAAATAGAATTGTTTTATCAATTCAATGAAATTCGCAAAGACTTTTAAACAAAAATAATACTTAAATAAGAAAATTTAAAATCATCAA
This sequence comes from Acanthosepion esculentum, assembly GCA_964036315.1. NCBI lineage: Eukaryota > Metazoa > Mollusca > Cephalopoda > Sepiida > Sepiidae > Acanthosepion > Acanthosepion esculentum. The sequence goes on from OZ038484.1 coordinate 20,206,074, forward strand.
AAGCAAAGTTCCAGTAAAATTTTAACCATAAGCTCATGAAACACAAATATTTGCAATGCTCTTTAATATCCATACATACATATATATATATATATATATATTGTCATCCACAGACAGACCATTTCACAGTTCATCAGTGTGGCTAGACATCCGATTGCCTCAAGCTGGGATTGAAACCCAACTGATTTGAGCATCAGTTGGAGATTTTACCCCTAAGCCATTGGCACATGGCAGGGATGAAGCTGAATTTAGATATATTTATTTTTAGGCAAGCACACCAGTGACCAGAGAACTTGATTTGTCTTAACAAAGAGTCTTGCATCAGCAGCAGTAATAGTCTCTGTTTACAAATTCACTTTTCTCCATAAAGAGCTCAACCAAAATAATTTTTTCAGGCGCATGTATACAATGAAATGGATTAAATTTGATAATTATTTAATACATTTTCTTTTTATACATTATTTTTATAGGTACAATTTATTTAAGTAAATGCTCTGTTTTTAATTAAACAGTATTAATTACATTTACTGACCTGAATGTTCAAGAAATTTTGTAGAAAATATGCATTCTTCAACAAGAATCAAAGCTGTATTCCTATATGGAAACCATCATTTGATCTGACTGTTCAAGAAATTTCATTGAAAATATAGGAATACAGGTTGATTTATGCTTTCTAATAATTCAATAATTCTAATAATTCTAATAATAATAATAATAATAATTCTGCTTCATCCATGAACATATACTTGCAGTTACAGCTTCATGGTAATATAACAAATAGCTACAGGGTCAATCATACTTCTACAAATATTAATGGTGCATGATGGCAATTTCTCTCATTGTATTTATATGGCTCAAAAACTAAAGAGGAAAATGGATGCCACAGATAATTGGTTAATATTTGTTAATGATAGAAAAAATATTCCAACCAAAATTAATGGCCATTAATTTGTCTTAACTTTGTATTTAAAGATAGACAATTAATTCTATGCCTTTTTTTCATAAATTTGTTTGGCAACATTTCAGCATAATTTGAAAAATTTATTCATGTATAAAAGATTCTGATTAGATTTTATTTTTTGTTTGATTTTAGGTGTTGCAGGAGATTTTTGATATGAACAAGAATATTGAATTCATCAAAAAGTCTATCCAAGATAAACAAGCTCCTCTGCAAGTGGCACAAACACGACTTGATACTCGACTGAGACGTCCAAATGTGGAATCTTGTAAAGATTCAGCTCATATCAGGTTCCAAAAACCATCTTGTCTCTTTTTATATTTTTTTATATTTTTGGTCAATGTGTACATATATATATATATATATATATATATATATATATATATATATAATATTTGATGGCAGATAACATGCTCACTATTGGAACTGGTACAGTATCTAAGTAAACATTAGACTAACAGATGTCACAACTTCACGTACAAGAACTGGTACCTGTGAGATATTTTTAAGTCATGATTTTTAAATATACAGGGTCTTATATGCTCTCATATATATATATATATATATATATATATATATATATATATATATAAAAGTGGATACTAAGGTCAGCACCGAGCAGTAACAGTCTGTTTTATGCTTAAACACATTCTTCAGGCCATGTGTGTTTTGTTTTGGCTTGACTATCTATCTATCTATATATATATATATATATATATATATATATATATATATATATATATATATATACTGGTAAATGGTGCATTATGAGTAGAAGGGTTTTGTATTATCCTGTCAGATATTGGGTGGATGGGTGGTAATTGTTATATTTCAAATGTCTTGATTGATCAAACATTTTGAAGAATTGTTGGCATTATCCAAATTTTTAAGACAAGGTGTATAAGCACTTGTGCTGAGGTGAAGTGTGTCTGATCTTGCTAACAAGGATATAAAGGTGTTTGTTTATCTGGAATCACAGGTACATTCCTAAGCAGCCCCAACTCTACTCCATAGATCCTATCCTCATCTTCACAGAGGAACGTGTATCTGCCTCCTTTCTCAATATGGAGCCATCATCAGAAAGTCAAGCTTCACGGAGTTCACTGATGTTGATTCTGTTTTACTGGAGTTTTATTATCACATCATTTCATCCATTGTGTTCTATGGCCTTCTTCAGGTCTCTTTTGATTTGTATAGCCTTCATGGAATTTTCATTATGTATATTCAGATTAATATTTTAGCTTTGTTGTTATTATCACATCATTTCATCCATTGTGTCCTATGGCCTTCTTCAGGTCTCTTTTTATCTGTATAACCTTCATGGAATTTTTAACTGAACCATTTATTTACACATCGCAATTGCTATTCGGGTGATGTGATTAAATATATTTTAATGTTTAAAATAAATTTTTGAGCATTATTATTGTTCATGTAATAAGCATTATAACATAGCATAAATAGCTATATTGTTGAAAAATGTGTTTTTTTCACAATATATGCATTTTTTACATATTTATAGTTAGTTTTTTGTATTTTACCAAATAACAACATTCTTGTACATGTAGTTATGGATAATATTATACATTAATTACTAATTATTTTAATTAATAACTATTTGTGCTAAGTTATTGACATTAATAGCTATCTGCTGATCTGTTAAAATTTTGGAATAATGCAATAATAAAAATTTAAATTTCATCTCTCTGATAGATATCACGATCTGTTAATCTACATGTATAGATTGTTCTCATTCCATTGACCATGTGTTCGGATATGTTGTCTTTTTCTTTTTAGTATTGTTCAGTTATTGCTTACCCTGTTTCCACTGCCTCATGGATTAAAGTGTTGAACCATACATAAAACATTCCCATACGATCACTGAAGTTAAGCAACATTGATCTTGGTTAATACCAAGTTGGGTGACCGCTTGGGAATACGAGGAGCTGTATGTAATGGATTGTTAATTGGAGAGCTGAGTTCCCATTCCTGTTGGTTTCATTATATTCACTTACATGCAAATAACTTTGAGAAATGTATGAATCCATCTCATCTCCCCCCAGCTATAGGTTAATTAGTAAGACTTGTATCACAAAACCATTATTTTCTAAAGAAAATGATACAATATAAAAATATTTTCTGGCTTTAAATAATCTGCAAATCGTTGATAAGTTGTAGAAAATGAATCAATCAATAAAGTGTTGGTTCACAAATTTGTAATATTATGATTTCTTGGAGAGATTGCATCATCTATAGTTGAACAAGGCCAGTACACTGAATATCTAAAGGTTTAAGTGTACTGGCCTTGTTCAGCTACTGATCACCCCAGATTATGCACTCTCTTTCAGAAATTGTAACTAAAGTCCACTCATCATAGTTGCAGTATAAACCAGTGATTCTCAACCTTTTTCAGCCCATGGACCATTTTTTCTTCAAAAAATTCAAATGGACCACCCCTACTTTTAATTTTAGGCAGTTCAATTTTCATACTAAAATACTCAATGAAAAGACAAAGTAGTCTATTTATACTTTAAAATTTATTTTAATAAACAAGGATAAACACAGGATATCAAAATCAATTTTGGTGGTGTTGTCGAGGGCTGTGTAGGTTTGAGTGTTATTGGATTAGGAACACATGCTATTTATTAGAAGAAGGTCCAACTACAAGAACATGGCAGACTCAAATTGAGTCCAACTGAAGATGTAAAGAAGACAAACAAGACCGATATATATATCAACAAATATATGTATTAAACAACACAATTTTACAATTGACAAAGACATTAACATTTGTGTTTGTGTGTGAACATAAAGAATTTGTATTTTGTTGTATGTTCGTATGTACAAGTATGTGTGCTTCATGGCATTTTCCCACAAGTGGGCAAAAATGCGGATTTCTATGGGAGATTACATTTTTAAATGTGTTTGCTGAAATGCAAAGTGAAAAAGAGAATGAGGCAAGAAGTCGCCTAGTATTTATAGTGTAGGGAGAACGACCTCTAGTGAACAATTAGGGAATTAAAGAGGAACTAACTCCGACAGTGTCATTCAGTCTTAATCTGATTGTTCCTCTGCTGTTGAGATCTAATTTATTTCTTTTTCTACTGAAAACATCCACAACAGTCAAAAATCCAGATTCCACCATCCAATAATATAAATAATAAATACTTTATTTCTATAAATTAGAATTATCAACTTTATTATCAAACAATATTGTGTAGTGATCTTTTAACATCAGAATAATTTTTTATATGAATAAAAAATTTATATATAGTATATAACATTTTATATATATATATATATATATATATATATATATATATATATATATGATAAAAAATAAAATAAATATAGCACTGTATAATACGTACGTAATTTCAAAATTTTCAAATATAATGGACATGTGTAATTAAACAAAATATATTTTTAATTTCTTCAGAGTATGAATAATTTAGATATATTTTTGTGAAATGGTTACAATTTTTTTATGGCTATGAGTTCTCTGTGGAGCACTATAAATGTTATGTCAACCACCAGTGGTTCACCTGGACCATGTTGAGAATCACTGGTATAAACCACAGATTGGCTCTGTACCTACCTGTACCTGTTGTGGCACTTACCTGGTTGGTTGAGCCAGCTCCATCAAACAAATCCACTGCATCCAAGGAAAAGCTGACTAAACGTAGCAAATGTCATATTTATTCAGATATGCAAATCTATAGTAGGAGTTTCAGTGGGAATTTGGATTCACAAACGGTCCCCAGCTGCGCACATACACACTTTAAGGATAGTGAGAACTGATTTGAATTCAGAGTTTTCTTTTTCTAGACTGGTTGCCACCCAAGTCTTTAGGACAAGTCTGTCCTGCTATTTTACCCATAGCTGGGGGAGAAGAGATGGATTCATACCTTTCTGCAATCTGAGCCACTAAACATGCCTCTTGGGTGTTGAAAAAATGCAAATGTGCCTGAGCAGGCGTCTGCAACAAGGATTAGCTAAAAACTAACAGATGTATTCACAAATTAGCAGCCAACCTTTATTATGTGTGTCAAGATGTGTGTGTGTGTGTGTGTCGGGGGAGGGCAAAAGACAATTTCTTTTTTCTTTATCCAGTTACCCTGTGTGCTGATTTTGTCAGTAAATTTTCTGTACAGACATGTTTTCTTGAACCATTCAGACTATGTAAGGTTATATTGAGTGACACAAGAAACATTTGATGTTCAGATCAATTTCAAAAGAACAGACATACACATTTATCAATATACCTGTCAAAAGTTTCATATGTGTACATATGACTTTAAAAAGCTTCGAAACTCAGAAACCATTTTTCTTAAAATTTTACTCACAGAAAAAGCCTTCAAAGATTGACATATGAACAAGGCAGCGGAAATGTGATGTCTTGAGATGCAATTTTAAATGATCAAGTGGGGGAGGCACTGCAAGTTCCAAATGATATTAATACAACAGTTCAGTCATATGTTAATTTTTTTAAAGGCTTGTGTGGAGCCATGGTTCAAGAAAATGCCAAATGTACTAAAAGTTTCTTCTTGCTTGTTGAAATCTCTTCTGGTTTCTTGCTTTCCAGTCATCTTTGATCTTCAAAAATTTAAGCGCAAAGTCAATCATTATCTTCTGTCTTCTTAATTTCTGTTCTTTATTTTTCTCTCTCCTTAATAATGTTTTTTTTTTTCTCATATTCTCTTGCAATTTGACACCCTTAGTGGCTTTTTTACCTTTACTGGGATGAAATGATTAAAAAAAATTTTAAATTTTAAAAAATAACATTCAGCAATGAAAACTAATGAATACCTGAATAAAATGGTTTTCAAAGATTCTCATTTGAAGAATTGGTTGTATTGTTTGCCAAACCTGAACACAATTGAAAAATTGTGGAGCATTCTGAAGAGAAATGTTTAAATTGGTAGACGGTCAATTTACAAGCAAATATGACTTTTGGAACACTATTCTGGATACTGTGCAGACTATTTTGATCTGAAGAAATGCAATAGATCACAAAACCAGTTTATGAATGACTTCTAAATCTAGTTTCAGTACATACAGTATATATCTCATACTAATATCTTTATAACTGTCAACATTACAATGACACAGTGTTCATCTTTTTATTCAAAACATTTCTCTTTGTAAACTTTATACATGTTATGGAATTAAAACTTTTAATTACAGTGTAATATTTCTGGGACTGTCACCAAAGCATGAGAAACTTTAAAAATCCAGTATAATTCATAAATATTATTAATACATCATAAGAGTGACATGTAGTCTATGATAATTTATACAACTGATGTAAAATATCCTGCACATTTCTACTGCAAATATTTCTATGAATCTAGGGACGCTGGAGGGCACAATGACCAAAACATGATATCAACAACAAATAAAATAATTATAAACACCCTAACATTTATATAGACAAAAGTACTTATAAAAATGAGAAACAGCAAGACTGAGTAAAATCGTGAGTTTGGGGTCAAATGAAGATCAAATATGGATCGGAATCTGACAGAAGGATCAGATAAAGAATATGCAAGTTCTATACAGTCTTTCTCGTAAGTTTTTTTTATAGATGTGTGTAATGATTGTCCAGATAATTTAGTTAGAAAAAATACAAAAAATGTCTGGGGTTTTCTTAACTAAAATTTTTGTTGATATACATATTAACGATCTGTCTGTGCGAACTGCTTGTCTTCTAGTTGGAATATCACATTTTTTTGTGTGTAGAGAAGAAAAGGGAAAGGAGACAAAATGTTCATTGATGCAAGTGTTGACAACCTGTCCGTGTGAACTGCTTGTCTGACAGTGAGAATGTTACATGTTTGTGTATGTGTAGAGGAGGAAAGTGGGGTCGATTCTTATTAGTTTAGAATGAGTGAATTAATGATAACTATAATTGTTATAATTATTTTATTATAATTATTTTTTTTGGCATTACAATTTATTTTTATTTATTTTTTATGGACATGACAATACATATACTCTTTGGTCGTTGAAACCACTAAAGCATCTCAGAAGTTCAAAGTACTACAGCTATTACTAGCAATTACTAGCTATTACTAGAATACCATAGGGTTGGTCTTGAGTACTAGCCAATCCATTGAACTATTATATAAGTCAATTAAATTAAATAAATATTTAGTGAATCAAAAAATTTTACAAATTAAAAACGTATGTTTTTTATAGATGTGTGGAATAAGTGCCAAGAAAATTGAGTTGGAAAAATACAAATTGTGTTTGGGGTTTTCTTAGCTCTTACCAAAATTTGTTGAGTGCTAAATGATCAATATTACTATTATTGCCTGAAAATGGAAAGGACACAAAATTTTCATTGATGCAAATGCTGACAACCTGTCCATGTGAACTGCTTGTCTGACAGTGAGAATGTCACAAGTTTGTGTATGTGTAGAGGAGAAAAGTGGGGTCGATTCTTATTAGCTTAGAATAAGTAAATTAATGACAATTATAATTGTTATAATTATTTTATCATAATTATTTTTTTTGGCATTATAATTTATTTTTATACCCTGACCTTACCTCGGCTTGACCTCTTTCTGAAGGTGACTGATATGTGGATAAAAATTAACTCTTAAGCCCCTTATCAAAATGGTCGGCCCAGACATTTCCATAGTAATTAATTTCGCGAATGAACATGCTTATAAAGATGTGTAAATTTCAAGATTAGTTATTCCTAAATTTTTGCTTGAGGATGAAACCGGGCTTGATACTTTAATTCAATTTAATTTTAATAATTATATTGAGGTTTTCGGCTATCGTTTTTGAAACATGAGAACTGTTATGTAGCGAAGGAATCATATTTTTTTTTTAAATAATTATAATTTAAGCTCTACTTCTGCACGGAGCACTGTTTTTTAAAAATAAAAACAAAAATACTAAAGAACTTCAGATTATATTTATTTTTATTTTTAAAAAGTATTTTTGTTTTTATTTTTAAAAAACAGCAACATATATATATATATATATATATATATATATATATATATATATATATATATATATATATGTGCAGATATGTAGAAAAATAGGAAAGAACACATTAGGTAAATAATCCAGAGTTGTTTAGTATTTTTGTATTTATTTTTAAAAAATAGTACATATAGTACAGGTAATCAATCCATTGGTATATAACCTGAGCGAATCCTAATAATATTAGTTATGAAATCTGATCCACAGAGAGCTCGATGTATTTATTATAGTTGAGGTAATTTTTGTTTTTTTACTGTAAATATATATATATATATATGCAATAACTTTTAAATGTGCACATGCTCTATCTCTGATATTGAGTACTTTTTCTCATAAATATAACATACCATAAACTATATATATATATGGATTATTTACTAAACTTAGCTTTGTCTAGTAGAAGGCCATAACATTAGGACATCCAATAAAGATACAAGTCACTCAATTATTGAAGATCTATAAAACTTGCTTGATTACCAATGCTTCATCCAAAGGTGCTCATTGATATTTACTGAAATTACCTTTGCATGAGACCACAACAGTGCACTACTAATAATAATTTTCAATATTAGCTTACTTGTTGAGGTCCTTGTATATATGTGCATGAATGATATATATATATATATATATATATATATTTAAAGACATTTATAATATGTTTAACGTTCTTTTTATAGATACAAGTATTTAAGCAAATGCTCTGTTTTATAATAAACAGTATTAAATAACATTTACCGGCCTGAATGTCCGAGAAATTTTCATAGAATGAAAATTTTCATAGAACGAAAATTTTCTATGAAAATTTCTTGGACATTCAGGCCGGTAAATGTTATTTAATACTGTTTATTATAAAACAGAGCATTTGCTTAAATACTTGTATCTATAAAAAGAACGTTAAACATATTATAAATGTCTTTAAATAAATTGTCGGACTATGTCTAATTCAAAAATATATATATATATATATATATATATATATATATATATATATATATATATATTATTATATATATTATTATATATATATATTATTATCATTATTATTATTATTATATGAAAGCTGTTGTTACTTTTGGGCCTGGTTGCTTGTAAGTTTTCTGGCATACTGAAGGAAATAGATAGAAAGGCAGGAGCTAGTAAATGTTGGATTATACAGTCTTTTTGTAAACTTAACACACAAAATGGGATCTACTGTGTTTGTGTGTTTTCTAGAGGTAGGCAACAGCTGCTGGTAATATAACTACTAATACTGCTGCTGAATATCTTTGGTTTTAAAATTATTGAAAAACAGAAAAATTGTATAAAAAATCGCCAGAAAAATAAATTTTACATGTTGAATATACTTTTTGGTTGCAATATATATTTATATAAATTAACCTTATCAAATAACCCCATAATTTTTTATGAATAATACATATATATATATATATATATATATATATATATAAATTTTTCTTAGTCTATTGCAGAACTCAAACCTTCCCCAAGTTTGTAACACAAGTTTGTAATCAGCCTTACCCTGGCACATGACATATTAACAGGGGGTTTGAATTTAAACTTGTCTTTCTACTAGTCTTGTTGCTCTACCAAGGCTAGATGGCCTAGTCTACACTACTATTTTTACCTATAGCTGTGAGTAGAAAACATAATTTTATGCCTCTCCCAAGGGCATTAGTCTGAATTGAATGAATGTCTTGACTGGACATTTAAATCAGTCTGCTAATTCTGTTTTCTCTGTCTATAATCGTTACACCAGCTGTCCCCCAACACATGCACACACTCACACACACACACATATGAATGTAAGTGTGGATGTCTTGTTTCAGCTGCCTGTCAGGTTCATGTTTCAGTCAATGAATATAATCAAAGTTTAAAAGACACTTTGTTTTTTTGTTCTTTATTCATTTGCTCTTTTCCTTGACTTTGTCTTCAGGTTTTCTGTACAGACATGTTTTCTCAAAACTTGCCAGCTATGTACAGCTATATCAAGTGACACAAGAAACATCTGATGTGCGGATCCATTTCAAATGAATAGACATACACATTTATCAATATATTTGTCAAAAGTTTCATATCTGTACACATGACTTTAAAAAGTTTAGTAACTCTGAAGCCATTTTACTTAAAATTTTTCTCACAGAAAATGTCTTCAAAGATTGACATATGAACAAGACAGCAGAAATGTGATGTTTTGAGATGGAATTTGTTTGTGTCAATCTCAGGGAATAAATATTTAATTGTGTAAATACAGAATACGTGCCACAATAGTCAAAATATGGAAGGCTGGTCATCAATCTGTCTTATCGTTAACCTAGCTAGACTCAATCACTAACCCATCCATTCAAACATTGCCTTTTTCAGAAAAATGACTAATTTACACAACACAATTGTAGGCAGTCACCATAATATAATACATTTACTCTATGTGATCCACACTCTAAATGTAACAGCAATGACGGTTTACTTCCGAATTAATATAGTCCAACTCAGATGTACATATAAACAATCGCACAGTCATTCTCACATTTAGACACCTTAGCAAATACAAAACTCACACTCTCAAAATAAAAGGCCACTCTGCATCAACCAGAGGGCCAAAATCTCTGTCACTTAATGGAGAGTGAAGGGAATTAAACTGAACAAAAAGAGGGTAAAAATAAATGGCCTTTTATACTCTAGATAAGTTAAACATATCAAAGTCTTAACTAAAGTAAACTACCAAAACTACCCTACCCAATTGAGTTAATATAAGATCAATCAGGGGCCCAAAGCCCTCATGTCTAGCCAACATCTAGATGGAACTGCAGATTTACCCCTTTAACATGCACCAATCATGAAACTGTCACCCACCTCTTTGAATTTCAATGGAGAGAGTCACTAACTTTTTACCCTAATCTTCACTTTCAGTTGATGCTTAAAGTAAAAGTTTACTTCAAAAGAGGAGAACTTCTCACCTCCTTCAAACTCCATCTGTTGTGTCATCCACACTATGACTCTTATAATGCCAAGTCAGCACAAGAACAGATAGTGTTCAATGTTGTTCCACTGCAGCACAATATTACTACAGATGGAACCAGCCTCAAACACACAAAAACTTTCTACCTATGTAATCTTCAATGAGCTTTTACAAAGGGCACACTCCTACCATCAATATATGCTGAAAAGAGGTCAAACATCCTATATATACACTCATAGTTTTTGGTATAAAATTAAGTCTCCTGCAAAGCATTCATTCACTCCAAGGTGTTGAAGTTGCAAACAAACCTCACTTTTTTAAACTCCAACCCCAGCCCTTAGACATTCAAACTAGCTAACCAAAGATTCATTTTCAGTTAATCCACTTTGAGCATTGTTAGAACGAGAATACTAATGGCCTCTCCCATTGACCTATACTCAATTCAGTTTTGATGGTGCTGTCCTGGGAAAGGCACCTGAGGTCCCAGGAAAAGGTCAGTTTGAGATTTCTATAAATGCTGGTGTGAACAAAAGCAGGGACTCACCAACAACAGAATTGTTTCAGCTTGACAGTCTCCTTGTTTTCTAAGACAGCTAAAAGGGGCATGATTTAGAAAGCTGTGTTGGCCTAGTCAACCATTCCCCATATACATCCTCAAATTAGGTCATTTGCAGTGGTGTGCATAATATGAATTTATTTTCAGGATGTATGATGAAATTTGTTTGGCCTTGAAAAATATTATGTCATCCATGATTACATCAGACTTTTATCACACCCAGACACTATTGTCTTGACTGTCAATTAGTTGTCCTATGGCCATTGTCTGTGATGGATGTTACTCCAATAAAGCGTACAAAAATTGTAATGCTGCATAGACACACTGGCTGAAACTCTCCTGATTTAAGCCCAATTGAGAATCTGTATCCAATCTGCAAGGAAAAACTTTGTGGAATGGATATACAAAGTACTAACATGTGCACTGGGTCATGTTTCATTGAAAAAATACCAAAAAAAAGTAAATAATAACAGAATTATTTGTTTTGTTTCAATTAATTTGCACATGGTTGTATGCTGTGCTCCTGGAACAATGCTTATCGCTGTTAACATTCTCTTTGCTCTCAGAGACTTCCTGAGATCCTCAAAGTACTTCTCTCCAAATTTTTGGATGGATACCAAATACTGGAGATCTTTTATCCTCTTTCCATAATCCTTCACTCTTTCTGCTTGGTCTAGGGGATACACGACAGAGGTCCTCTACCATATTAAAAAGCAGCTTGTCTTTTCCTTCTTTCTTTTCTCAATGGGCTCATCTTCATTTTGCTTGAAGGAGGCTGGGGCCCTTAATTAAAGTAGTCAATTTTGAGGGTGTTGCCATCAGGGATGTTATAAATATAAGATCCATTCAAGCAAAATGCAGAAGAGCCCATTGAGAAAAGAAAGAAGGAAAAAAAACACTAAGCTGCTTTATAATAGTGCCATGTGGAGGTGATGCCAAATGTTTTTTACCAGTGGGGGAATACAAGCCATCCACTTGACCTCCAACATCTTTGTTTAACCATCTCTATTTTCTCATATGAAGGCTCATATCTCTTATGCTATTTTTGAATATGCGAACAGGGCATCTCCTTTAGTGATGATCTTGGGTATGGAGCTGTTAGTGCCTTTACCTGTGGGGATTCAGGGTCTGAAGTTCTTCTCTCTAGCATTTTCCTCTGCCTCTGCCAGTGACCAGCCATTCTCCTTTTCATTCTCCACCACCAGAAGGGGAATGTACACCCCAAAAAGGAACTAACTTAACTGCACCAGTCCCAGCTCCTGACATGCCATAACAGATTTCATGGAATGAATAGTATCAGAGGGGAATTTTCTGGGCAGGAAGGGTCCAGGCAACCAGTCTACTCACACTTCCAACATGTCGGTTTCTGACCAGCAACTATGACCAGCAATTTCTGACCCTCCAACAGCCAGGCTGTAGGGAAGAGAGGTGAAAGATTGTTTGTCCAGCATATTGTCAAATTCCCATTACCTGCACTTGCAGTCTGAGGAAACAGCCAGTATTTTGCTGTACTGTGTCAGATACACAGCCAGATGCTCTCCCCTAACAATTAGTGGATTAACCTCAAATACTGATACCCTAATCCTTTGCCTTCTCTCATACTCTGTCATGAGTATGATGTCCTTGGTTATGGGCTCTCTGCTCACCACCACTATACAATCTATAAAGGCACTGTCAATATCTATAAATGCATTATCTATATTTATAAAGGCACTGTCAACATCTATAAAGGCACTGTCTATACTATAAATGCACTGTCTCCAATATTTAGCACTCTCCTCCAATAAATATAACAAATTTTAAACAATGTGTGTGTGTGTGTGTATGTGTGTGTGTGTATGTGTGTGTGTGGTCAGATGTATTTTGTCTTCTTACAATTGATAGTCCTTTCCTTTCACTTTCCTTTACTGTCTGGTCAAGGAGGTCCTGTAGTATTATTTCTATGTTTGCCATCAACACAATGTCATATGTATATCTTATGTTGTTATGATTGTTCTCACCTATAATAAATCCTGGTAGAGTTTCCCTTAGGACAGCCTCAGTGTAGAGCAGTGTTTCTCAGATTTTTTTTTTACTTCAGGGCACACTTGTAGAATAACTAAAACTCTGTGATGCACTTTAAATTTTAATAAGGAAAAATTAAGCATGAAATTTGAAAGTACAATTTTTTTATAGAAGTCAATAATAACTGATTTAAATCCCTTGGGGAAAGCAAAAAAGTAAAGATAATCCACTTCTATTAATATAAAGGAATTTAACATCCAGTTTATAATAATCAAATGACAAAGACTTAACTTAGACATGCAAGCCATGTGATTGGTGTCTCTAGGTTTTTATAAATAAAGATTTTTTTAATATAAAAATAATTCATAAATTACTCTTCTGTTAACTTTGGGTACACCTTTCCAGTCTTGGATTATTCTAACATCTTTTCCAAACAGATTGAGTTTTCCTAGCTGTTCAAATAGATCCTTGTGCTGTACCTTATCAAATGTTCTTGTGTAATCTATAAAAAATATTCTTTCTGCATTTATATTGCTCTCATTCTGATAACATTCTGATTATAAATGTAGCATTTCTTGTTCCGGCAACATTGACAAAACTACGCTTTTTTGTCCTATTTCTAGTTTAATTCTCTTTTATGATTTATTACAATGACACCGTTTTTCAAATTTCAAAATATATCTCATTGTAAACTTTATACACATTCTGTAATTATAATTTTTAATTATACCATGATGTTTCTTAGAGGTCCAGTAATCTAACTATTAATGTAAAACTTGGAAAATTCAGTAAAATTCACATGACCACATCGTTAAGAACATTTTATAGCAGACTATAATTTATACAAATTATATCAAATATTCAACACATTTCTATTGCAAATATTTCCATGAATCTTTAGTGTGTTCAGTAATGCTGGTGAAAAAGTTACATGCACAAAATAACAGAGACTGACTGATTTGCAATGCAAGATAACATTTATTAAACAAAATAACAAAAGTAAGGTTTCAGAGTTTTTTTCCTAGAAATAAATTGTATACACAATGAAAATTGTTAGTGAATGTATTTGAGTGTGACTTGCCTCTGTAGGTGAGTTTGTGTGGGAAGCATCCACAGCCCTTTTTGCTTTGGTGTGAGAAGTTGAAGGCACACACTTTGAAAGGAGGTAGACAGGAAGATAGAGTTACTTAACACTTTGTTTTTATAACCTCCAGGCTGTTGCTGATATGATGTTTATTAAGAGCTTCTGCTGATACTATTCTTATTAAGGGCTGCTGCTGATACTATGTTTATTAAGGGCTGCTGCTGATACTATGTTTATTAAGGGCTGCTGCTGATATGATATTTATTAAGGTACTACAAATTCATTCATTAGTTTTCTAGAAATGATGAAAAATTAAAAATGACTAATAATTTGACACATAGTATAAATTTACAGACATATTTTCTTTTCTGGTTTTAAAATTTTTTTCACTTCTTCCATTTCTTGTTAATGTGATAAAATGAAATTAGTGAAGAATTGGTTTAATGATAATCTAAGAATCTATTTTATGGTAAATTTATATTTTTAATTCTGATGAAAAAGCAGGAATAAATTAAGAGACAAGGGCATGACAGAACCTTACAAAAATTTTAGGGGGCATTTTACAGGCCAGCCAGGCTTACCTCCCTACAGTATCTGATCACTGTTTTTATAGAATGGAAAATGTATATAAACATAAGCATATTAATTTCTAACATATCAAAACAAGACAAATGTTAGCAACATGCAGTGTTTAGCTTTGTTGATATCTGAAGACACTAGAAAATTTTTTATTTCTCAGCTTTAAAAGTAAACATAAGTTTCAACATGAAACCAACATACCATCCATCAATCTGATTAACATTATTGGATATTAAAAATTATTAATGCAGATGTTATCAAACCTGGATTTTATTAGCAGATACTGATTGCGGCTATAATGTAAACAGTGAATTAGCAAATCAATAGTAATGGCTTGTTTTTTTCTCTCTTACAAGAGTTCATTTAATTTATTGCTCCTGAAAGAACTGATGAAATCAGCTCACTCTATTTGCTTGGTTTCTAAATAATAAATAAATCTTGGTGGTTGGTCATAAAAACTGAAGCAGAATATTGCATTACTATTAAAAGGTTCATATATCATGAAACCAGAAGCAGGAAAATTGCTCAACCTTCCAAATCAATTCTTAATGTTGGATCATGATTAAATGTTTCATATCTGTGGCATAAATTTTTTTTTTAATCATTTCACTCACCAAAATCAAGGCAATAAAGCCACTAAGACGCAAAGGGTTACTGAGTGTGAAAGAATATGAGAAAAAATAAGAACACTATTAACGAGCGACAACAATAAAAGAATATTGTTTGTTCATTTGTTTGTTTGGGTTTTATGGCATATCAACCACTGTGGGTTATTTAATGCCAAATCCAGTTTATATGAATTTTAAATGCCTATTTTGTATGGAACATTTTTAGCAATCCAGAGCTTATTTGCTTGCACACTGCAAAATAATCCTAGGTATTTTGTTTAAGTCAAGAATTTCCATTTGATAAGGACAATTTATTTGAAAAAATGATAAAAGGTAGGATATGTTGTTTATACATCAGTCTATATCTTTGATAAGAGACCAATTCTTTTTAGAAAATCCAATATATTTTTTGGTTCAGCTTTTGCAAATAATTTCTTCATGTTCTTCGCGTTATAGAATTTTCTACGGATGTGTGTGAGGTTTGTACATTCTATTAGTATATGTTTTACGGTGTATTGTTTTCCACAGGAGCATTTAGGAGGAGGTTCTTGTTTTAGTACAAATGAGTGAGTCAGTCTTGTGTGTCCAATGTGTAGTCAAGCAGTGGTGGTTTGTTCTTTTCTTGTTTGAAGATTCAATTGCCTTTCCTTTAGAATTGGTGCTATTTGATAGAGTTTATTGTTGGTATTTTTGTCCCATAGTTGTTGCCATTTTAGTGTTATTGTTGTCTTGATTTTATGTTTTAGGTCAGTGTATGGGATTTTGATGTTTTGGTCGGGTGTCATGTTGAGAGCAGCTTTGGCCAATGAATCGGCTTTCTCATTTCCCTGGATTCCAACATGGCTTGGGATCCAGCAAAATATCACCTTTTTGCTATGTGTTAAGGTGTTCAGTTTGTTCAACAGTTTAGCAATAAGCGGGTTATTCTGTTGTGTATTTTTTATGGATTGTAGGACAGAAATTGAGTCAGAATGAATAATGAATTTTTTTATGTTGCTGGCATCAACAATATGAAGAGTCAAATTTATTGCACAGATTTCAGCGGTGAATATGGAAGCTTCCTTTGGGAGACATTTTTCCATTGTTTTCTTACCAAAAATTACTCCACATCCAGTTATAATAAAAGAATAGAAATTAAGAAGACAGAAGATAACGATTGACATTGCATTTAAATTTTATAAGATCAAAATTGACTGGAAAGCAAGAAGCCAGAAGAGAGTTCCACAAGCGAGAAGTATGAGAGAAAAAAACTACTAGCATAAAACCTATGGTTATATCCAACCATTTCAACTGTAAAATTATGCAACCTTGCTGCCAGTTTAGCAAGGACACTTAAATTCATAAAGTCTAGGTACCAAAGAAGAAAGCTCATCTCCATTGGCATTTTGCTGAGAGATAATTATAAGCAAGCTAATCTTACAAGCTTAATATAATCTACAATAGTATACTCAATCCTCATAGGGTGCCCAAACTTGTGGCATTAAGTTGTAAATTCAACTTAGCAAATGTTATTAATCATGATTATAACTTTAAACTTGGTGGTATTTAATTCTTATTTTATTTTTTCATTCTACACTTCAAAAACATCTTTGATTTGTCAACTTAGAATGCTACTGAGTTTACATATCTTCTTCTTCATAGAATAAAGAAAATCTTATTAAAACCTGAGTTCCGTATAAGTGACCAAGAATCTGAAGCCTTTTTTTTAAAGTTAATATTTTTTCCTTTTTATTTTTTTAATCATTTCACCACAAGCAAGGCAATAAAGCCATTAAGACACAAGGGGTTACTGAGTGCAAGAGAATATGGGAAAAAACATTATTATAACAAGAAAACAATAAAAGAACAGGAATTAAAAAGATAGAAAATAGCAATTGACATTGTATTTAAATTTTTGAAGATCAAAGTTGATTGGAAAACAAGATGGAAAAGAGTTCTATACAAAAGAAGTGTGATAGAAGAAATTGTTAACATAGAACTTTAGGTACAATAGAGGAAAGTAATATTTATTTTGAATAATACAAAAATGTGGTACAAGGTCAAAAGGTGGAATAGGAGAGACTATTCTTCATTCATGTCTCACCTTAAACTTAGCCAGCCATGATTACTGACCCAAACATACCAAAGTATTCCTTACACCAAAAGAACACATTCTTACTTACCATTCTTACTACAGTCACCTTAATATCTCAATAGAGAAATGTTGATCAGAACAATTACCATGAAAATATTTCTAGTAAAAGCACAGGGAAACTATATTACAGGGACAGTAACTAAAGTTTTTAATCCATTTCATGTTAATAAGATTTTGGTCTCTCAAGGGTCAGTGTAGGGTAAATTCTCTGAAAAAAATAAACAGTTTAATTTTAAAGTTTATTTGTGACCACAAGATCTGTAAGCTTTCTAAATGACAATGTTATTATTAAGTCGATAAAATGAAATAGTGCAAATAAAAGTAAATAGTACAAATAAAAATAAATAGTACAAAACAACATCTAAAGATCACTGGATGCAATGTATATTTTTGATTAGGCCAAAGATCATATTGATCTAAATGAGATAAAGACAATCAGGATAAAGATAATTTCCCAAATTATTGTGTGTAAATGAATGCATTATACTTACAAACTCTCATTGGAAATATTTGGATTATAATATATGATATAAAAAAAAATAAAATCATTTATTTTCTTTTACAGACTTGTCGAAGAGGTTGATGAAATCCGTGACACATTGGAGACTTTACAGAAGAAACTACGCCAAGCAGAAGATTCTTTGCAAGAATTACTCTGTCTGAAGACCAAATTGGAAGAGGAGTTAGCTGTCAAAAACAATTCCTTGTTCATTGACCGAGAAAAGTGTTTGGCAATGAGGAAAACCTTTCCAATGGCACCAATCTGTGGCGTACGCATCAACACCTCCTCAGAAATTACTTTAAATCACTAAACAAGTCTCCAAGAATGGGATACAAAAGTAATTCTGGAGAACTTACTGAGGATAATTAGAAAGCTGATTATCAAGACCTACAAAAGAAATTTCTTTCTTTTTATTTCATGAGAAAGAAAATTAATTTGAATTTTTAAAATTCTTGTTAGTATCTGGTTCTCTTCAAGTTTGTTTCTTTAATTCACTTGATTTTTTATAACCCCTAGCAAAAATTATAGTTATATATCATGGATGGACCATCTGGGTAGGCAATGTAGGCAGTGTGCACCATAAATAAAATTATAAAAATTAAGTATTGAATATAAAAAGTAAGATATGGCCAATTCATTATAGATTTGTAAATTAATGAACTAAATTAAGGCCTAATTCAGTAAACGGTTATTATTTTCATTTTGTTTTTTAACCTTAGTATATATTTGTCTATTCTATAGACTTGGATTCTGCTACAAGCAATATCTGATAATGGATGATAAAAACAGTAGAAATTCTACCTTTCAGAGAATTGTGCACTTAGGTTACATATAAAAAAGTAAATATCCTCTTTAATTTTAACTATGATTTTTTTCTTATATAAAAACTTGAACAAAAATGTAATAAAGTTTCTCTTTCCTGTATTATCAGAAAATACCTTAAAATACTGAAGTGACAATGGTGATGGCATGATATTAATAGTGGTTATCTTATAAGGAAACACTCATGGCTTCTGCTCAGTATTTATTTTATGAAAATCAACCAACTGCTTTATTTGAGTAATTAATCATGGCACATACCTTATATATATATATATATATATATATATATATATATATATATATATATATACAAATGTAAAAGAACAAAGAATAGAATTGCAATGTTCAAAACATTAATTTAAAACAGGGCTCAATACAAGAGGAGAGCAATAAATATTTATTATACACTGTTACATTAGAACATGTAAGTAACCACTACAAAATTGTACATTTTGTTTTGATGTTAATAAACAACATCTCATCAGGTAGTTAACAATGATGTAGTTACCATCATTGTTAACAACCTGATTGTTGGTGATAATAAAACATTGCTCAATGAATAGTAAGGGCTAAAATTTATATTAATAGTAAAATATCTATCTATCTATTATATATATATATATATATATATATAATGAATACAGAATCCTTAAAAATCCATCAGGTCAGGTAATAATTTATTTAGTGAACCTCATGTCCATCTCTTCAGATTAGTTTTACATCAATAAATTGAGGTTCAATTTATTCAGGTACAAGGAAAAGTAAAAATAAAATAAGAAGTCAAAAAAGAATAAAAAAGAGAGAAGGGAGAAAAATCAAAAAAGTTTTAATATTAAATGGGAAAAAAAAAGGAGGAGAAAAGACAGAGAAAATTCCTAATAACGTTAATTTTATAGAATTTATAGTTGAAGTGTTGAATTTTTATGTATGTATATTATATATATATATATATATATATATATATATATATATATAGTTAATCTAGAAATATATATATAAGATTAATACAAATAAATACATTCATTCATTATTATATTTTTTATTTTTAACACATTCCCTCCCACATGTACACATATTTATCTATTTGCATGGATATGCGTACTTGCTATAGGGAAATGGTAAAGAAGCTCATCCTGCAATACATTGTGTAATAAGTTAAATCTTCACTGATTTCCCCATTATTGTATCCTTGTGCCAGGCTAAACTTAGTAAATGCCTGTATGCATGAATGTGCACATATATATTTAGATATATATACATATACACAAACAACCATATATACAGACATAAACACAGACAAAAATTACTGATTAGGATTTCTGCTGCCATATGCCACCATCTTGTCTGATGATATTTTTACAATTGGATTTAATAGTATTTGAATTTCTAATGAATTTGAATTGAGTGTAGAGACAGCATTTTATGTTGCCACACTCAGATCCTTTGGACACAAAATTTCTTTCACATATTTGTTTTCTATTTGAAAGTGTTTCTTTTTGAAGTGAGTTTTCTCCACTTTTGTTTGCTTTGAAGTAAATTTCCACCACCAGAGTGCAGCTGATATTTCAAATCAACTTTAATAAAAGTGTCAGTATTTATGGGACATCTCTTTATCAAAAGAAAAGGTCCACATCAAACCTGAAAATAAATAAGGGATTTTTTTTAGCATTTCTACTTTAGTTTTCAATAAATAAATCTCAAAAAGAATTGAAAATAAGGTCTTTATTTCTGTTTCATGTATAATCCTGCCAGTATGTATTCAAGTTTTATCAAAATAAATATTTTTTGCATTAAGTTTGTAGAAGCTCTCTTGGTTGTTAAGAAATAATTAGAAAAATTATCCAACATTATACAAAATAAGAGGAACAAATCAAAATTCAAAGACATCTCAAAATGATTATCTGTTTCATGCTTGAACACAATTTTTAAGACTTGCATTGACCTCAGTGTCCACTTTCATATATATATATATATATATATATATATATATATATATATATATATATACATATATATATATGTCTGGGCGCTTATGTGTTATAACCTGAGTGTGTTTGGATTGTTTTACGTGAGAGGTGATCATCATAGTTGAAGTAAAATGTATATATTTTTGTCTGCAGCTATCAACATCCTTTTTAATGTAATTTCAATGAAAAAATAAATTAAATAACATATGTATTTTTTATTTTCTCCTCAGTAATTCTATAATTTAAAACTTAATAGAGATTAGATTTAGATTTCTAAATAGGTAATTTTTTACTTTTAATTTTAATTTCAAATTTTATCATATAATTTAATACTTATTAGTTAGGACATATTCTATTTTACTAGAACCCCAACTTTAAAGCTTTTAATATCTATGATAACCTTGCTTCGTTGTCAAATTTTTTGAATTCTCATATACTTGTATTTTGATTGGCCATTTAGCTTATGTAACAGTGTTTACCCCTAGAGAAGGATCGTTAATTAATTTGAAACTTAAAACCATTTATTCTACATTCAACATCATCACTTGATAAGACACCAGAAGTGTTGAAACAAAATGGCTATTTTTGTAGTGATTTTATAACATATTTATGTTATAATATTTAAATAAATAATTATATATATATATATATTATTTGTAATCAAATATGGATTAGGATAACAGAATGATAGGATAAGGAACAAATAAGAAACATTTATAAATTTAGCATTGATTCACTTTTATTTATTTGATTTCTTATGAAGCTTAAATAAAAGCAAAACATGTAAAATTTATAAATGTTCCTATTTGTTCCTTATTCTATCATATATATTTTTTCATTGAAGAAAAAATATACATTAAAAGTAACTGAAGGACCTGGAGATAAAAAAATATGTACACAAAACATGTTTTACAAATACTAAATACAAACATGACACAAAGCTTTCTAAACATATCTGGGAGATTAAAAAACAAACAAATCACACCAAAAATATCATGGAAAATAAGGAAAAGAACACCAGCCTACAATAATCAATTCAAAAACTGTAAACTCTACCTGGAGGAAAATTAGCTATAATTACCTTCCCAGATCAAAACAAACATCTAAATAAATAATCAGAATTCATCTCAAAATGCAGACACAAAAACAAATTTTTACTACATTACTTAAAAATTGAAAACTAAATGGACAAGAATAAATGAAAATAAATAAATAGACAAAAGCAAGCAAAATAAATTAATCTAAACATATAAATAAATAAAGTAAATAATAAACAAATTAACAAACCAAATAAACACAAGAAAACATAGTAATAACAACCAACATTAAAATAATCGATAATAAATAAAAAAGTTAGCAACATTATAAATAGCCTCAAAAAATACATTCAGATCCACAATTATTCTCAGTCAATAGCCTCAGAATAATTTGATAACAACCATTAACACCAACCAAAACAATCGTTAACAGACTACCCATAGTGCATCACTAACCTGTATATATAAAAAGTCAATCAAAAACACAACACTCATGGCCTGACGATTGTATTTAGCATGAAACAGAAACTATCGCCTCTGCATGTTGACTTCAATGTCCAGTTTTATATATATATATATATATATATATATATATATATATATATAGTGTCATCCACACACAGACTGTTTCACTGCATCACAGCTCATCAGTGTGTCTAGACGTCCAGTTGCCTCTAGCTAGGATCGAAACCCGGCTGAATTGGCATCAGTCGAAGATTCTACCCTTATATATATATATATATATATATATCTCAGAACAATTTTAACAAAATCTATGACAGTGTGAAAAACCAAACAGAATCAGATCCAGGGCCTTGTTAATCCTTGGAGGAACTTCTCCCTAATTGACTGTGTCTTCAGGGGTGCAACTCTACTCACCACACTTAGTTGGAGGTTGCCACCCAAGGCTATAGGACCTAGTCTGTCCTCCTATTTACCCATAGTTGTGGGGAGAAGAGATAGATGCATATACTTTCCCAAGGTTATTTGCACATAAGTGAATGTAGCAAACTGGAATGGAATTCAGACTTGGTTCTCCAATTCCTCAGTCTGAGTCATTAGCCATTACTCCACCTATGTTAGCTTTCCAATAAGTACCATGCATATATAATATATAAATAATATATATAGAAATTACACACACACACACACACACACACATATATATATTTGTGTAGTTAGGAAGCAAATTTTCTTTTAGGCATGTCTGGTTGAATAAATTACAAACATGTCTGCTTATTTTTATTATAATCCTTTCATATTCACAAATATTTTTCTGTATGATTCAGGGTCAATATTTTTAGTCAAAATTTTTTTAAACAAACATTTGCCAATTATCTTGTAGCGTAATCATGTTGCTACTTTTTTACAAACTAAATAAACGTTAAAATCCTTTTAAATTCAAAAAAATATTGACTAAAAATATTGACCCTGAAGATGAACAATGATGTTCGAAAGCGCTAGGTCATCGTACGGACAATACTTATTTCGAAATCATTTTCAAATAAAAAGTCTCATTAGAGAATATGAGAAGATTCAAAAGAAAATATGCAAGACTATGTTGTCTTTAACATTCAATACTACATGTTTAAAAGAAAAGTTGCTGCCAAATTACACATATATATATATATATATATATATATATATATATATATACAGTGCAGCCTCGGTTCTCAAATGTCTGACATGTTGAACAAATTGGTTTTCGAACAGAAAATTTCGGGTGAAAATGACTCGGTTATCGAACAAAATTTTGGTTCTCAAACAACATTGCCGAAACCGAGTTAACACAAACAGAATAATTTCTGAGTCAACAGCCATGTTGTATACATTCATGTGTTGTGTCATGTTTTGCTTTTCCTATTTTGTTGTGCTGTGACTTTTTTCTTCACATTGATTCCTTTTGGAAAAATAGTTTCGGTTTATGAACATTTCAGGTTGCAAACGGCCTTCAGGAATGAATTAAATTCATGAATCAAGGTTCTACTGTATGTATATATATATATATATATATTGTCATCCATAGATAGACTATTTCGCTGTATCACAGCTCATCAGTGTGGCTAGACATTCGGGTGCCTTGTGCTAAGATTGAAACCCGACTGAATTGGCATCAGTTGGGGATTCTACCACTAAGCGGTTGGCACACAGCAGGGATGAAGGTAAATTTAAGTGTATTTATTTTTATATAAACACACAGTGACTGAGAGAACTCAATTTGATTTACCGAAGAGTCTTGCATTATTAGCAGTAATAGTTACTGTTTACAAACTCACACTTCCTCCCCAGAGAGCTCAACCGAAATAAATTTTTCAGGAGCATAAATAGATATGATTATTATTATTATTATTATTTTTTGTTGTAAAGGTTTTAAAAAATAACTTATGCATATGCTAAAATTTGAATAATGCAACTCTTTTAGGTTTAATGAACATTTATTATTTATTAGTATGGTAATGTTTTATTTCACACAATAACTATTATTAACAAACAGCATTTGTATTTTAGGAAGACTATTGTACAAATAAATAAAGTTACTTGCAAATATATATCTGTATTCCTGAAAATATTGTGAAAATCAAATGCTTGCTTCATTTTTTATTAAACTTATTACAGCAAAAGTGAATATTATTTATTTTAAGAAAAATGTTATTCCAATAAAAAATGAATTAATTTTTAAAAATCCTTATTGGCTGGTAATTTTTGAGAAACCAATTTTCAAATCAGTAGATTAAAATATTAGAAAAGTGCAGCAGCTGGAAAGAAACAAGAAGAATAAAAGAATTTTATTTTTTCATAATAAACAAAAGTAAGATAATCCATGGAAAAATTCCATTAAATAAAAAGTATCATTTCTTGACAGGAATTATGAGGATTTTATGCAAAGATTACATTTGATTATTTTCAGGGTTTGTTCTAAAATATTATTCTGCTTTGGCAATTATGTCATAAAAACAACTTTTATGAAACATCATCTACACAATTTATTGGGATGATATTCAAATATTTTTTTAATACTAATAAATGCATTTTGTTTTGACTTTCTTTTCATTGAGAAAAAAAAAACTGACACGGCAGATTATTTGAGTTTGTTGATAAATTTTTGTGGTTTTTCTGAATAAGTTTGTCCATTCTGAAAAAAATGAAAAAAATTGTTTGTAAGCACAAAATTTTTATTTGAATAACAGAATGTTTTGTTCAATAAATTTTTGTTCCATAATTTTGAAATTATGAAACTGAAAAAAGAGACAATTGCATGCTCTCAAAAAAAGCAAAATCTTTGCAAATATTCTGGCTAGTTTTTCTTGTTTTGTATCACAAAGCTTTTTTTCACCTGATCTAGTCTTCAACCATCAGACTTAGCTGTAAGAATTTGGATTAAGAAAAGCAATTTGAATAAGATTGTTTTGCTTAAAAAAAAGCTATTGCTAAATTGTAGCAAAAATAGAAAACTAGTCAAAATATTCAAAATAATTTAAAAGTAAGGTTTCAAGGGTATTGGCAAAAACTGTTTTGAATTATTAACCTCTCAAAAAGCTTTACAAATTTATACGCACGGAAAGAGAGAGAATTGGGTGGAGACTTGATGAAGGTATTTTCTATTTTATTAGATTTTACGAAATTCAAATTTTGGAAGGACAAGTAACGATGTCCTATTTTGTAATCGGTTAACAAGTCATTGATTCTGCTCATTCCTGCAAATCATAAAATTAATCAATATTTATATGAATTGAAAGGAGAAAGAGCAAAGCCGTAAGTATGAAATTCAATCCACAGGTTGTTGTTTTGGTTTTTTTTGTATTTCACTTTTGAATTTTCACAAAGTGTAAAGTTAGTTCTGCAATCATTCAATCTGCCTAAAAATTATACCAAAACTGGTGACAAGAACAGAGGTTAAGAGTTATTCTGATCAAAACATTGTGATAAAAGTTAATAAAAAGGAATTAATTTTTATTTCATTCTGAATATCTTGAAAGTCTAAAAATAACCAAATGCCCATTCACCATTTTGTGATGTCATTTAAAGACAGATTTTGATATTGTTAAAGACGCACAAGAAAAAACAAAGGCCAATACTGCTATTCTACTGATCACTGATATTTCCAAAAAATGGTGAAAATATGGAATAAAATATTTATTACTTTCATCTGTTTTTATAGTTTTTCTTATATTCTTTGATTGAAAGATAAATCTTTTCTTAATATTGATAAATGAAAAAAATGAAAATACAGAAGAAAAAGTTCATTATAAAATGTAATCAGATGGTTATAGTTAATAAAAACAATCAGTCCTAAACATTTAATTTAAAATGAATTACAAATTATAATTTCAAGTCAATAAATTTCATAATAATTTTTTTTGATAATCAAGAACTGATGCTGATAAGTTTTATTTAGAGCAGCTGCTACTCTCCTTAATGCCACTACAGTATAAATTGTTTTATCATCAATTAATTATTTTTTATCAATACATAAAGATGTATATAAATGTTTACAATTTTTATAGCCTTTGCTTAATGTCATCAACCAGATATTGTTATCTGAAAGATATCCCAAAATGATCACAATAAACAACTTTTTCTGAAATGGTTTATAATATTTATTAATAATATTTTAGTGATTAGCTACTTCAATAATTAAATGTGTAAGGTTTCTTACAGGAACATTTTATAGTACATGAAGTACTGGTGATTAAAAGAGTACATGCACAAAATAATTGACCAATTGATATGCAAAGATAACATTTATTAAAACAAAATTAACAAAAGCAAAGTTTAAAACAAGAGTTTCTTTTGATAGACATAAATTATATAGACAACAAAATGTTCATAAATATGTTATAGTAAGAATTTACATTGTTGGTGTGTTTTATGGGTGAAATGTTCACAGTCCTTTTAGCTTCAGTGTTGAAAGTTCATAACAACAGTTCGAATGAGGAAAAACCCGGAAGAAGAAAAGAGTTACTTTAGGTTTCACATGTTTTTATATTCAAGAACTGCTGCTGATAAGTTTTATTTAGAGCTGCTGCTACTCTCTTTAATGCCACTACAGTATAAATTGTTTGTCTTAAAATTTTCTTTAATTATCATTATTTAACTTATTTCACTTCAATAAAATCAATCAACAGATCT
Organism: Acanthosepion esculentum; assembly: GCA_964036315.1. Taxonomy (NCBI): domain Eukaryota; kingdom Metazoa; phylum Mollusca; class Cephalopoda; order Sepiida; family Sepiidae; genus Acanthosepion; species Acanthosepion esculentum. The sequence goes on from OZ038484.1 coordinate 20,233,410, forward strand.
ATGACGACAAGGTAATTTCTGGCATTAGAGTCAATGAGTTTTAGATGTTAGGTAGGATTAGTTTCATAAGTATAACCCATTTAAAGTCAAGCATGCTTTACTATTAAGCTACAAGAAGCTATCACAGCAAAGCAAAGCTCAGTTACCCTATTTAAGAAATGCACATTTCTTTTTGAGACCTTTCTGTATCTTGCTAATCTCAAAAGATCCCAATAAGAGATGTGCATTTCTTAAATAAAGTAATTTCATAAGTATGTAATGGTAATATAAGCCATTTCCCTATAAGGAAACATTTGGTATTCATTGATCGAGCAGCCAGTACTGCTGTTGGTTGAAATTTATAAAATTTTTCTGTTAAAACAATTTTTCAGGAAAACAAGTTTCTCATGTTCAATAGCTGTTATCTTTCTTTCCAGTATTGATGGGGATTTCCTTCCTAACCTTTTATTTGAAGTAGTGTGGAATGATAATATCTTGATTCTGTCATTATTTTCTCTTCAAGTTTCCATGTGCTATCCATTTTAGTTGTTGCCACTGTTGGTAGTCCTCAAGTTGTGTGGTTTCTGTTATTTGGCACAGTTCTTTGTGATTCTCTAGTGCCAGTCCACAATATTCAAAGAAGGATGATCTTTGCCAAGCCAAGCCCCCCCCCCCCCAGGTTTCACTTGCTCAAAGTCTTTCTTCACCTTTGATCTTAGGAAGTGTTTGTATAGAGCTAACAGTTTAGATATTTCTGAATGGGTTGGCACTATGGATGACGTCCATATGGAAGTCTTGATCTGATTAGGCTATTTAAAAATATGATTCAAATTTTTAGGCTGATGTTTTGGTTTTGTAGCAGTTTGCTGTGTTGGGTGAAACTACTTCTGGCACAACCTATTCTATGTTCAATTTCCTTCTCTTGTATACTTAATTTGTTATAGCTGATCTATATGCTGAACTATCTGAAGTGTTTCATATTTACTACTTATTTTATGTTGGGTTCAGCATAGGTACCATCACTGTTTGAATTCCAATTCCAGATCATAGTTTCTCTTTTGGAAAGGTTTATATTGAGTCCTTTTTCTTGGAATACCTGATATAGAATGTTAATTTTCTGTTCAAGATCATTCTTATCCCAATTATGAATACCTATGGCTTCAGGAGGGAAAGCAGTCTTCTATTGGTAGATTCATTTAGGATGCTTAAATGGTCAGTGCCCATCTCAAAACATCTGTATTTGTAAATGTGCAGGGTTTTGTCTAGGAAGAGATTAAATAGACTGGGACCCTCATTTCCTCCTTGTTGTATGCCTGATGAAGTTTGAAATGTTAACATATTAGGGTCCTTGCCAGACTTCTAAGATTCTGTAGATCGATATAGTTCTTCTATTGTTAAATCAATGCTTTCAGTAGAATTGGAGCTTGGAAAGTAGTTTCTAATGAATGAGAAGATGAAAGCTCTATTAATGTAGTCATTTGCACCTGTGAGGTCAACAAAGCAGGTACACATTATAGAGAGGTAAGCAATTTCTTGGAGTTCTCTGAAGACATATATGCCATCATTGCATCCCTGTCCAGAATGTAAACCAAAATGGGTCATGAGGATTTGATGTTTATAAAATGATGAGAGCTTAGTTAATATAATAAGCATTAATACTTTCACCATGATGGATCCAATTGAGATACCTCTGTATATGTGAGGTTAATGAGGACTGCCTTTCTGTTTCCATAGTGCATTAATGTGTGATAAACATCACTTTTTGCAGATGCATTTCTGGTTCCAGATTTCTTTTGCAAAATAGACAAAGTTATTGAATTCGACAAGAAAGTAAGCTATTTTCAAAAGTTCAGCCTCAATATCAAGTGATGTTTGATTATTCCTTAATTTTTTAATAACTTTCTTAATTTACATTGTTTGGACTGTTTTTGTTTTGTTTTTTTAATTGGTATCTCCTCGAGCAAGGCAGTAAAGCCACTAAAGCACAAGGGGCATGGAAGAATTAGGAACAGAAACATTAATAATGAGCAGAAAGAGAAATGAGTAATCAGGAGGACAGTAGATAGTGATTGACATTGCATATAAATATTTGCAGATTAAAGTTGGCTGGAAAGCATGCAGCTGGAAGAGAGTTCCACAAGTGAGAAGTGTGAGAAAAGAAACTGTTAGAATAGAATTTATGGTTACATATAGCCAGCTCAACTGTAAATTGTTGAGATCTTTAAGTTCAGTCTAGTACTGTGCTTAAATTCATAAAGTCTAGGTACCAGAGTGAAGAGCTCATCCAAACAATTACCATGAAAGTATTCATAAAAAAGACACAGAGAGGCAACCTTATGGTGGTGGGTAAGAGACTGAAGCCAAGCTGCTAGATGAGGACCAATAATATTGATGATTCTTCTTTGGATCTTATCAAGGAGCTCAAGGTAAATAGCAAGGGCACTGAACTGTATTTGGCAGCAATATTCTGAGCATGGACAAATGGTAGACTTATAGATATGTAAGTTAGATTCTGGAGAGAAAAATTAGCTTTCTTGACAGTGAACTGACTTTCTTAGCAGTTGACCTATCAATGGTTTCAATATAGTCTTTCCACTTCATGTCAGCTGAGAACATTAGCCCAAGGCGTAACAAGTGAACTTTCTGGAGGATAACATCGGCCATGCTGATGGAAGACGGAGAGGGTTCTCTCAGATGATTAATGGAGAGAAGTTTAGTTTTGAAGGCATTGTCCTCCTCTTTATTATTACAATAAATCTCATGACATTTCAACCATTGGAATTTGAAACCAAAACCTTTATTTAGTTCTCAAGGACAGATTGTTCTAATTACGTGTACCATGTCAGTTTTAGTTAATCCGCCTTGATAAGTTTTTGATCTTTCCATTGAGGGATTGAATTCACAACTCTTTAGGTCAAGTCACTTTTAGGATCAATCAACCAACATGAGTGAACTTTTGCGAATTATAAACCTAATGTCTCAGTAAACATTTTTATCAGAGCTCATATTACAATTTTTTTCATCACATTTGTAACTGTTTTTTTCTTTAGCTCTCTCTATTACTGATTCCTATATTTTATTCATTTCTATGCTAAGATGACATAGGATTTTTTGTATCCTAGCATATGTGCTGATTCCTTAAGTTTTTGTATTTTCCAGTGATGTTCACTGTCTATTAATTCAACTTGATTCCACAGAGGGTGGTGATCTCCCTTTTCCCCTCTATATTTAGTCAACCGTGCCTAATTTTTCTATTTCCCCTTATGTTACAGCTTTAAGATGTTCTTGCAGTCTTCTCTTAAATTCTCTTTATATTTCTTGCCTTAGCTGCACGGGATGACGTACACACAGTTCTTAGTCATGTTCTTCTTTATGGATGGTCTTACTCGGAAGAGGTGTCTGTATAGTGTTGAACCACTCCTGAAGACTGTATTGATGTTATAAAGACCACAGATCTTTTGTATCTTTTACAATAATCCCTTCACATAGAAAACATCCTCAGTCTGCCTACCCTAAGTACTGTTATCATCTTGTACTGTTCTTTCCAGTCTGTGGGGCTGCTGTCATGTTCTCAGGGTAGTTATGTTGTAGAGTATTGCTCATACTAACCATTTCTTGTTCATATGTCTCTGGGTTCCCACTTATGACTTCTACTCGATATTGTAGGCAGCGGATGATCTCTGTGGTATACAGATGTTGCGAATCCATGTTCTGTTCAAGATATTAGTACATCCAAGAATGATAGTTTGTTGTTATCTTTTTTTGCCATTGTGAACTGTATCGATGATCTTATTGAGTCCACATTATCCCATAATAGCTGGACATCTTCCTGGTGAGACCAGAGTATGAAGGTGTCATCTATGTATTTCAGTCATAGAGTTGGCTTTAGTGATGTTGATTCTAATACAATTTCCTCAAAGTATTCCATGTATATGTTAGCCATTACTGAAAGACCTCATTAGAAATGGTAGATATAATGAAGTAAAGAAAGAGCTAACAATGAAAATGGAAAGAAAAATGTTGCAGAACTTAATCAAAAACAAGGACCACTTGTCACAGCATTAAAGCCAGCTAACTCACATATACGATCTCCCCAAAATTCACAAAGATGTTTGTTATGAAAACAGTCCCATGAGTGGTCAGGATCGCCTCGTCAGTGATGTTATGACTTGGGGTCATGGCAAGTTTCAGGTCTTCCAACATCATACTCGCTCGCCCAAGCGACCCTACTGAAACAGTACTATTCCGGCAGGCGATCCTGAAACAAAAACAAAAAAAATATGCAAAGCATACAACAAATGGACTCCTCAAATAAATGCCACTGCTGACCAATCACCACCGACTTATGTCACTTCCTCCTCAGCTAAGACGATACAAAAAAGAATCGACGGCGAGCTTGTCTTTTTCCTTCATCTTAGGTTGACCACGCGGAACGACCCTCATCTTCAACGAACAGTTTGACATAACAGGTAAGTATTCCTCTCAGGCCAATTGTTAGCTGCCAAGGCTCTGCATGCCACACTCTGAGTCACTTCTTTTTGGATATAGTTGACCCATTAATAAGAAAGTCATCACCATGTATTTGAAACTGTCCACTTCATGGAAAGAATAAAAAATGCTCCTATATAATCAAACTAGATGATGTGCCTTCAAGTTAATAGTTTGAAAAAAATATAGCTATACAGAAGGTAATTATCTCCCTTTATACAGGATAAATTTACTAACGTCTTCAGGGACTCTGAGAGTTAGCTGCTGTGGAGACCATGAGGAAGATAGAAGTGGCACCCAGTGAAAGTTTTGCGTCCCTAATAAAGAACATAAAAGATACCACCTGATCTGGCATTGTCCCTTCTGGAAACATGACAAGACTTCCTTACATATACTGCTTCATTTTTTCAAATGTGTTTTCATTTTCTCTATATGGGGTAAATTGTGATAAATATATGTATTTTCATACATAACATTTTGTATTACATACTTATACATTCTAATACTGTATATAAAATGTGTTTAGGCACAACTCATTCTGGGAATTAATTCTTTGAGTTATTCGAGTCTTTCCTTCCATTGTGTCAAAGTGTTAGTCTATGATGGATAAATTAATGCCTAATGTGGGTCTTGCAGAATGGAGAAAACCAAAATATTTCTCTCTTTCCAAATAACTTCATAAGAAAGAAAGAATTAGTAATAAGGAGAAAGAAAGAACAATTAAAATAGACTGAAAGATAAGAAAATACACTGAAAAGAATCAAAAAGTGAATAAATGAAAAAAGAATGAAAAATGAGGAGGAATGAAAATAACAACTTGAATATCATTCATAAAAGTAAATTTAATACTCTCCAAGCAGACTTAATAGTTTCATGGAATAAAGCATATTGCAAGACAACAACAACTTAAAAAGTGATTTTATTGTTTATGAAGGTGTAGGTGTGTACGTGTTTTCATTAGTATTATTCAGTGTATGTGTGTGTGTGTGTTAGGTCCACTCCCCACCCTGATTTGAAATTGTAACTTGAATATGACCATAGTAAATAGCATTTTCTTTTACTTTTATAGTTTGATGAAAAAGGCCAAGATTGATTTTTTTTTAATCCATCCAGATGATTGAAGGAACAAGAAACTGAATAAATGAAGGAATTGATTTGGTAGATTATCTTAATTGACATCCAGACAAAAAGGAAGCCATTCATATGATTTTTTTCTTGCACAATATTTTGGAGTAGACATTCCTTTCCTTTTGTTGGCTCAATTCACTTCTTGTCCCTCATTCAATTATCTGAGGAAGATTATAGACAAAAAATGAAAGTTCACATTTAAAAGCTTCTTCTGTCCCATGTTTTTGCATAATGACGATCACAGAATTACCAATAAGAATGATTGACAATGTCCATTGTTTTGAGGTCATTTTAGTTACAGTCACTCAACATTTTGTTTTCAAATAGTTTATCTTTTGGTCTTTTGCATAATCCAAGGAATTTAATTTCCACAATGTTCAGCCATGCCTCGGATACAGTCAGATGTCACTCTCAGAAATATTTTAAACTTTGTATAACTGTCCGATCGACATGTTTATCTTCATATTGATATGTCTCATTCAGGATTTTCTCAAATGGTTGACCACTGATAAGACTCTGGATGGCCCCAACAGACAATGTCAAACTGAAAAATAATGTTTTTAATTTAATAAAATATACATGTATTTTACATTCATACATAAATTTTCTTTTGATAAAATCTATTTTTTAGATTTTCTTTTATATACTCCAGACAGGTAGCATTTTTACTTTCAGTCATATTGCAATTTCTTGAAAACTAGATTGTATATTTTTTCTCTACTTATACATAGGTATTTTACTGACTAGGTGAACTCTGCTACATGTTTAACAATTGTGGAACATCCAATGAGAAAAAAAAAAAACTTCCACAGTGTAAACAGCAGTCAAAAAATAAATGTCAAATTCATTTTTGTTCGACTGACTGCATCTTGGAGAACATCAACAACTGGAATTTGATTCAAACAAAGTATTTTCTAACTAATCAAAAGAAGCTACTTATAAATGAAGTTTGATCTCCTCCCAGGAGCTACTCCAATCTATAAATACAGAAATGGACTATGATAAAACCAGTGACTTACCCAAAGCAATAATAAGTAGATGTTAGTCCTTAACTGCTTGTTATAACTATAGATTTCCTTCAATATCTGTCTATATCCCTGAGATGAGGTATTATGATTACTTGCATTATTTACATTATTTGGACTGTTACCCTCATCTTCATTGCCATATTCACAATGTTTCAGCCGTTGTATACTCCAGCCTTCTTCAAGTGAGTGGAATTTCAAACTGAACCCTTTATTTTGTCCACTTTGGTAAATTGTTCTAGTTCCACGTGCCATACCTCTTCTGGATGTCTCAGTTATTTCCCTTTAACTCAACTATCCAAGTTTTGGTTCACCACTGCTGTAGCCTGGTATTGAACTCACAATTCTAGTCACTGAATCTAACCAGCAGTGGTGAACCCCAAAATTGGAGAGTTGAGTTTAAGGGAATTAGTGAAACATCCAAAAGAGGCATGGTATGTAGAACTAGAACAATCTACCCTGGTGGACGAAATAAAGGGTCCAATTCAAAATTCCAATCAACTAAAGAAGACCGAAGCATACGTCTGAAATGTTATGTATATGGCAATGAAAATGAGGGTAACAATCCGAATAATGTAAATAATGCAAATAGATTTTCTTGTTTACAACTAATATACAACCATATAGCTACTACATCCGGCTACATCCTGTCCTTTGACTCTAAGAAAATGATTACAGCCAACAAACTTTTTGATGCACTAATATTAAATATGGAATGAAATAGAGAACCACTGAACCAATATTCCATTGGATAAATAAATATTTGTTATTATTAATTGTAGAATCTACTTAATTTTTCCTAAGGAAATAAGAAGATTAAACTATCGCCACTCTTAATCACTAGCAAATCTTTTTAACTCAGCCTGCTGCTACATTGCCAAAGGGTGTCTAGATGATAATGAGTACAAAAAGAGACTGTGTCATATGAATGTGTTTTATAGCATCATTTAAGGATGAAAACATAACTGAAATTAAGTAAAAACAATAAACAAAATGCCTGAGTAATTCTTACCTTCTTGAAAATATATAATATTTTAGCTTAAAAAAATATAAGATTTTTTCCAGATTTGTGCTTTCTTTATCTGCAACAAAACAAGATGAAAGTTTAAGGAACAATATTGAAAACTTTCAATAAATAAAGAATTGAAAATAAATGACATTAGAAAAAAAGAAGAGAAATAATGACACAATAACCTCAATTTTGTGTCTGAATCAAAAATGGCAATAGAAGAAAAACATTAAAAAATAGAAATTTCTTCATCAGCTGCATTTTTATAATTGAGACTGGTATGACTTAAGCTTAAAACTTTTTCAAAATGAGTAAAAGGTTCAGAAAGTCTCTCTAAATTTCAAATCTTATTAAAATTCAAAACATCTAATTGAGAATATTTAATAACACCTAAGAAATCATCTTAACCAAAACCCTATTTATATAACTGGGGCATCTACTATAGAGCAATGTTTAGCAACATTGTATTACAGACTAATAACATAGTAAGATTGATACTCCTTGCATATTTTATAACTCTGGCCTTTTGCCAGATTGCTCTAAGCTTAGGGAATAACCTCTGAATTGTGTAACTTTAAAATGAAAGTCCAGTCTGAAAAGTAATGTTTTTAACAATAAGTTCATTTTGGGATGAACGCATAGAGGCAATGATCATATTAAATGTCTAACAATCTCATTCACAAAATTTATGATGACTGTACAGATTGAACACTCGTTTCATTATATGTTGAATAATTTTGTATTTGATAATCATTTTAAAATGAATGTACAATGATAGTTATCTGCTAATACTTACTTGGTACAAATGAAAATGTCTTTTCATACCAGCGAGGCCGTATGCAAGTTGCTGTATTCATATTCCATTCAGTTTGATTCACATATGTGTACATATATCCTGCTGGTACATCAGACACAGTGTAAACAATATGGAATTCACCAGAAGGAACCTAAAATAAAAGTACATTAAAAATCAAAACAAGATCAATTATGACAGTCTCTCCATTATAACACTATTATTTAGTCACTCAATTTGTTTTTTTTGTAGAAAATGTAAGAAAGTTTTATATTTTAATGACTGATAATTATTTGCTATTGTTTTAAAAGATGAATAAAAAAAATCTCACTGCTCTAATTAGTAAGATAATTTCATTGATATTGTTCTGGTAACAGATCTCTTCAGTATCTGTCTATATTTCTGAGATGAAGTATTATGTACACTATTTACATTATTTGGACTATTGTTCTCATCTTTGTGGCCATATTTATCACAACGTTTCGGCCTTTCAGTATCTGTCTATATTTCTGAGATGAGGTATTATGTACACTATTTACATTATTTGGACTATTGTCCTCATCTTTGTCACCATATTTATTACAACATTTCGGCCTTTCAGTATCTGTCTATATTTCTGAGATGAGGTATTATGTACACTATTTACATTATTCGGACTATTGTTCTCATCTTTCTGGCCATATTTATCACAAAGTTTCGGCCTTTCAGTATCTGTCTATATTTCTGAGATGAGGTATTATGTACACTATTTACATTATTCGGACTATTGTCCTCATCTTTGTCGCCATATTTATTACAACGTTTCGACCTTTCAGTATCTGTCTATATTTCTGAGATGAAGTATTATGTACACTATTTACATCATTCGGACTACTGTCCTCATCTTTGTCACCATATTTATCACAACGTTTCGGCCTTTCAGTATCTGTCTATATTTCTGAGATGAGGTATTATGTACATTATTCAGACTATTGTCCTCATCTTTGTTGCCATATTACAATGTTTTGGCTGTTGTATGCTCCAGCCTTCTTCAGGTGGTTGGAATGTCGAACTGAACCCTTTATTTCACTCACTGGGGTAGACTGTTCTAGTTCCACGTACCATGTTTAATGGATGTCAGTTATCTGTTATAGCCTGTTAATTTCCCTTTGAAAGTTCTCCACTGCCTTAAACACCTGAAGAAGGCCGGAGTGTACAACAGCCAAAACGTTGTAATAAATATGGCGACAAAGATGAGGACAATAGTCCGAATAATGTAAATAATGACCAGATCTCTTGTACAATTTTATTTCACAGCAAGAATAACATTCGTTATTTTTGAAAGTCTAATGCAATTTAATACAGTCTAACAATCCTGAGATTCCTTTTGCTTTTGTTTGTTTTCAAATGTCTAGACAATCACAGAATCTCTACAACTGCAACTTAGAACCAACCAATCAACTGACACATACTAACAGTTGCAGCTGTTGTGGTAATGATATGATACTTATACATTGTTTGTTATTACATATATACAGTGTAATGATCATGTGGCTGAGTGGTTGTAATTTGAACTATGAGACCTTGGTTCAAATATCACCATGGTTGATTTATAAAGAAGGTGCCTTCTTCATAATATCAGTCTAGAGCAGTGGTTCTCAACCATTTTTTAACCATGGACCCCTCTTTCCCCCCTTTTTTCTTGGCGGACCCCTTAATAGCTATTTGACATAAGACAACAATTCAATTTTTCACTAATAAAAATCATTCTGAGTTGACTTTCTTCATGGACCACCAAACTATCATTGTGGACCCCCAATTTGTTATATTTTGCCTGTGGACCCCCAGAAATATTACATGGACCCCCTAAGGCCTATGTGCACCCTGGTTGAGAACCCCTAGTCTAGTGAAACAATCTTAACATGTGGTATTATTGGGAAGTAGCTGAAAACCATACTATGAGGTGATTCAAGCCTTGTGAGTGAAGTTGGGTATGCAATAATTTTTCGTAGCTGAAGTCACAAGTCATTGTGGCCGAGGTGTGATAAGTAATTGACTAAGGCCAATACACTAGTACTGGCCTTGTTCAACTACTGATCACCCAAGATTATGCACTCTCTTTCAGAAACTGTAACAAAAGTTCACACAGCCTAGTTTCAGTATAAACAGCATTTTGAAGAAACACAAATGTACCTGAGCAGGCATCTGCAACTTGGATTAGCTACCCATCCGAGTAGAGTCTATATTCTCCTGAAACTGATAGATTTTTTTTTACAACTTATCAACCATTTGTGGGTTGTTTAAAGATGAAATGGATGGATTCATACCTTTCTCTATGGTATTTGCATGTAAGTGAATGTAAAAGAATCCAAATGGAGTTTAAACTTGGTTCTCTGATTTCTCATTCTGAGCCACTACAGGGTGTGATGGGTAAATTGCCGCCATTTGATATTTTTAATTTTTTTTTCTTTCTACAGGATGCGATGGGTAAATTGCCACCATTTTATATTTTTAATTTTTTTTTCTTTCTACAGGATGCAGTGGGTAAATTGTTGCCATTTTATATTTTTAATTTCTTTCTTTCTACAGGATGCGATGGGTAAATCGTCGCCACTTTATATTTTTAATTTATTTATTTCTACAGGATGCGATGGGTAAATTGTCGCCATTTTATATTTTTAATTTTTTTTTCTTTCTACAGGATGCAGTGTGTAAATTGTCACCATTTTATGTTTTTAATTTTGTGCATGCATGTTTTTTTGCTTGTGATTTTATCAACTGCACAGTATAGTAATGTCATTTGGGTACTCTGTGAGAAAAAAAGCCCCATGATGCAATTCACTCTGCCAGAAATTTGGAAACAGCATGCTGTACTGATTGGCATTTGTGCTGGAAGCTCCAATGTGAACATTTCAGAGTGTTTTGGTGTCAATCTGAGGACAGTGCAGAAGATTTGGAAAGAGTTGGATGAGTCTAATGGTGATTATGAACATACAGCAGCTCAGAAAACTCACTGTGATCATTCTGATAAGAAAAAATCTCCTGAATTTGTTGGTGAGGGCCTCAGACTCAACACAGAGTGCCTTAAAGAGGTAGTACTGCCTTGGGTCAACAGGGTGGCTGCTGAAAGATCCTCTGTCTGGCAAACGGACTCTGTACCATGCCATACAAGCAGGAGAACTTAGTCATGGCTGTCAGACAATTTCTGCAACCACATCATCTCTTACATCTTGTAACCTAACTTGCCAGACTGCAACCCCCTTGATTATGCGTGGGGCACAGTTGAGCGAGAGACCAACAAAACTTGTAACATCAAAGATGAACTGAAGGCAAGGATTATGGCAGCATTCACCAACTTAAACAAGGAGACTATCCAGAAGAGTCGAAGCCAATGGCAATTTTATTGAATAAATTTACTCTTTAATATTTCAAGATATTTTTTTTGCCATTTTGGTAAGTATATCTGTTAAAATGAGATGTTAGTATTATTTTCATTTTTGTGTCATTTAGACGACAATTTATTCCTCGCACCCCATATTTATTACACCACTTGTACATCCTCTGACAGCTGCCTACTACTATATACAGGTGTAAATAAGACATCTTACAATTCCCAAAATATATTAATTCTATTTTTAGGATTTATATTACTATACACAAGTCTATTAATGTGTTGTTCTGATCTATATATAAAATTAATTCTACCAATATTAACTTTTGAATGATGCCTAAATAAACATTTTGAATTTTGATTTACACTATCTTCTCCTGAATAATGTTAATCAGTTGAAGGCATATTAAGAACAAAGCAGAGAGGGGAAAAGTAATAAAAAGCACAACAAAGCAAAACACTTTGGATCTAGAGACACAACATAAATATTATTACATATGGCATTTTTGATTGTTACAAATAGAATGATGACATTGATGGTGAACGAAAGAAACATACCTTCATTTTATCTCCCTTTTTAAGAGTGTAGTTCTTCATCTCGTTGACAATTTCTACAACCACTGAACCCCGCAGGACGGTCAACTGACTGTACACCAAATCATCCGAAATGAAATTCTCCAAGTGATAACCTGAAATTTTTAGTACAATCATTTTGTAGCAAATTCTTGGTATCTTTTTCTGAAAATTTGACAACAGTACCACACACTGGTATTGCCACATTGCTTATGGTCTTGAGGACTATTATCCTCATCTTTGTTATTTTACTTTTCATGATTTAACTATATGTAAATATTCATGTATATAAAATAGAATGTGCATCCATATATGTGTGTGCATGTGTGTGTGTGTAAAATTTCAGATAGAGTATATCTATAAAAGGACAATACAAATAAAGACTAAAGGAAAATTTATCTTAGCCAATGCGTTTCATCCTCTGAGACTTAAGGCTAATGCAAGGATTTTTTGTAACAAGTATTTATATACAAGAGCAAAAATGTTATTAGTTTTTCCAAATTTTTAAGTTTAGGAATGCTTATAAATATTCATGATGTTAGCTGAAAAGTTAGGCAAACTATAGAGGACAAGAAGTGACACAATTCAATGTCTAATAAATGAAAGTAAGTGATGTTTTTGAAATTTTTTTATGCAAATTATTATTTAAATTATTTTAGTTTGGGATTAATTTATATGTTATATATTTTGAACAGCATATCTATATACAACATCATATATTTTGGTTATCTGTCATTTATTGTTCATTCTCCTTAATAATTTTTTTTCTTTTTCACATATTCTTTCCCACTCATTAATCCCTTTCATCTTGGTGGCTTTATTGCTTTGCTTGGGGTGAAATGATTGTTATATATATATATATATATATATATATATATATATATATATATATATATGCACATTTCATTGAATATGACAGATAAGGTGCTTTGATTTAGTTTTTTTTATACAATTTCTCATGCGATCTAATAATGTTTTTCTTTTCAGATGATAAATTATATAAAAACTGTCCAATTATTCTTTTTATCCAAACACTTTCAGATATACATTTAGCCATTTTCAAGGTTGAAATATATTAATTGCTAACAAGAAATAGATTGTTGTATGTATGTATTTCTTCTGATATTTAAAAAAATATATAAAACTATTATTATTTGATGTTTTTGTTTTTTACCTGGAAAATCCAAAATGAATGTTAATTGTCTTTCTGGATTCTTTTTATGAACAGCTTTTGTTATTTTCTCCATTTTCTTTCTCCAGCCAGAAAGTTCTGCCTGTAAAGGAAGAATCCATTTTGTTTCTTGGAATGGACTCCATTCAGCTTGTAGAATATCTGTCTTGGGATTGAAGATCCTGTACACACGAAAAAGAAGCTAAGTATTATATATACACAAAAAATAAAATTGCAAACCCTCAATATTAAAATATTAAATTAATTTGTATTACTGTGAACAATGAATCAACAATATTCACTCCCATATTAATGCACTGTATATTCTCATTGAATGCTAACATGAACCTGTACTTTCACATGCATACAATCATAAAGATGGCATATAGAATCTTAGGATGCATTATTCTAAGCATCTTGCAATTGTTAATGCAATACAGCAAGAGCTGTAGGTGGGTTAACTGAATGAGCCAGGTGTTGTCCCATCATGTACTGTACATATTCAACATAGAGAGTTCTGGTGATCATGCCAACCAGGGATGTTATCAAACATTTTGCAGAATATATTGAAAAGCACAGGCATAATATGGGCAAGCATTATTTTGCTGGAATGATACATTGTCTTCCTGTTGCAGGAATGAGTGCTGTTCAGTAAGTGAGCACCCTATACCATGTAGTCAGGGTTTGACATGTGTGTCATAAGTAAATATACTCTGGAAGATGCTACATATACATGCAAACAACCATTACATGTATAAAAGGTAGAACCGGCTCTTATCACAGAACACAAAAGCGCCATTCAATCCTACAACCTTCACATTGCTCAGTAAAGTCACTTAGAATCTGTTCCATTTCCTTCACGCACTACTTGCAAATATTGTAACAGATATTGGCAAAAAGATTTCCCACGGTTTGTTGTTGCCCTGTTGTTCATAGATGAGAATTTCAATTTCAATGCAAAAGCCATCACCTTTATTTTACTCCTTTGTGTATTGGTGTACGATGCACATGCCATAGATGTTTTCAGAATTGGCATAGCCATTGAGAAGAGTGCAGTCTGTGCTTGTTGATTTGCTGCTCTTTAGGACTTGGTGGAAAAAGATGGAACAGATTCTCAGTGACTTTACTGAGTGACCCAGGAATATGAAGGTTATATGTCAGCCCGTTTCAGGAAATAAACATGGGGAGAATGTCTACGCAAATGTAATCGAACCAATCTTCAGAAGTACCAACATACAGATTAACTATTCTGGGTTTGGTTTGAAACACTGTGAATATGACAATAAAGATGAGAACAACAGTCTGACCAATGGAAATATAGCTTATTCATACAAAATTCTTTATGCCTCTTTGTAACATGACTTTGAGTTCCATACCAAAATCAGTCTTCAGGTGGGAATATGAATTAATAGAATGGCATCAATTGGGCCAATTTATATTATGCGAACTCTACTTGTCTCTTGGATTTACATATGCAGTTACTCTGGATATATATTCTTTACACAAAAGCACTGGGTATGTAGGATTTTTAAGAAAATAATTTCTATTGTTGTGATTAGATTAAAACTTGAGTGAAATATAGTAAATACTTATGATATACAATGAATAAATAGAAATAAAGTAATGTTTGCCAATGCATTAATTTATTGACAAATGCAAGAGAAAGCCTTGTATCAGGTGTCAGCAATGACGGTCATCAACCTTTAAGGTTTGTGCTTGATGATATATACCTGCCAGATGAAATATGCCATCATTTTGACATCTGACCATTTAGAACAGTGATTCCCGAAATGGGCAGTCCCAATTCCTGGGGATGGTGGAAAGATCCAAGGGGACAGTAAGAAAAAAGTCAGCAGCCACATGGTGCCAGTGACACATCTGAACCCTAACACACACACACACACACACACACACACACACACACACACACACACACACACACACACACACATTGTACCTAAAATTTGCCTTCAATTTACAGTGTATCCCATTTATATAACAATTATTATGGGAAATACTAAGAAACCTATTTAACATGCAATACTAGCAACAAGAAAATCCAATCAATACATTTAGGTGGGTAGGGTTGGGTTTTGGTAAGTAATGGGGCAGCAACCCAAAAACGTTTGAGAACCACTGACTTAAAATGTTTCTTTCTCTCAAACATGGATGCTATGTCAGACTCTGTTTTAAAAGACTTAGTAATTAAAAAAGAACTGAATGCGCCAAATATTTCTATTTTACTTACCTTTGTTGGAATCGTTTTGTCATAGAAATCCACACATCAAAATAGAGTTCTATATTCTTAAGGCCATATTTTTTAAGTCTATCCTCAATACAAGTGGCATACTGTTTTACCATATCAGCATGGAGAGGCCATCTTCTCTCACTTCTGACAAAAGCCTGAAAAGAATGTTTTGATAATAAATGGCCAGGAAATGAATAATGTCATTCACCAATTAAAGTATTTTTTTAAATTCAAAATCCAGCACACTCTAATTTCATATTTTACTACTTACCAGTGGATCAAGAAATCCAGCTTCCCCAGTGTCTTTCTGAACATAGGTAATTTGGACATGTTGGATGTTCCATCGATGAACCATCATATCCCAGGAGTAACCATATAACCCATTGGTCCAATTGTTATAACCCTATAAAAGGACACCAATCAGAAGACAAATTTAAACAAATATTTGTTTCAGTGACTATACATCAATATGAATATATTACATTTGTCATTGATGTTGAATAGAGTAGATATTACTGCTTTGTCTGGGCAGTAATTATAATGGAGAAGCGAATTTATAAATTTCAGCTTCCTTTCTATATAAGGGCAACATGACTGGCAAATGGTCAAGATGTACAGATCGGTCATTTTTGTAGCTGTGCCCTCTGTAACGTCTGAATAAAATTTTCTTTTTGAATAAGATTCTTAAAAATTGGTGATACCAAAATTAAACAAGTTCAAAATGTGCAGGACGTGTTTTAACAGAGGATGGAAATTGTGAAGGCACATTGGGACAGCAAAAGATGCCTTCCAAAAGTAAGTAAAGTATTAAAAAACAGGAAAATTTCTTTAGAAACAAAGAAAAGTGTGCTGAACTGTTATGTAATATCAGTCTTTCTATATGGCAGTGAATGCTGGACAATCACATCACAGATGGAGAAGAGACTTGGTGCAATAGAAATTTGGTCCTACAGAAGGATGCTGAGAATACCATCAACTGAACATGTGAGCAATGACAAAGTTTTTGGAAATAGCAAAAAGAACACTTATATAAATCATCAGAAAGAGATAGTTTAAATTTAATGAGGAAAGAAGGCTTAGAAAATTTGACACCCACAGGACATATTGAAGATGGACAGAGGAAAGCAGTGCATAACCCCTGCCTTAATGAGCTTGTGTAATTGGTTGGCAGAACAGATAGATATAGTAGGAGATATAGCAAAAAAATAAACTTTACTAAGGGCTAAAAAGAACAGGGAATTGTGGAGAGCCATGATCGTACATGCCCTAAAGGGACAGCACATATAGGAAAAGATTTTAAGAAACATTTTTTCCATGTGCACTGGACTTACAAAAGAAAACATCTGACAGTGAGAAACATTTATAATACTATCATTTGATTTAAATGTAAACAATTCCAGTCTATTGTCATTTTCCAAGATAGAAAATATTTTGATGATAAATGAATTGTGATATATATGTAACCTTATCATTGTAAGAACATAAAACTAAATCCCTCATGCATAAATTTATTACTTATTCACTTCTG
>OZ038484.1:20257459-20317459 GCA_964036315.1 Acanthosepion esculentum
AAACACGCACAAACCACAAGATAGCTTATTCCCAAATTCTCACTTGACGAGGAAGTGAGACCAGACACCTTAATTCAACTTAATTTCAAAAATTATATTGAGGGTCTTGGATCTCGCTTTTGAAACATGAGAACTCTTATGTAGCGACGGAATCATATTTGTTTTTAAAAATATTATAATATATATATATATATATATATATATATATATATATATATATATGTATGTATATATATACTAACCATTTCATTTCTTTCATGGTTCAAGGAGAGTAACTCTTATTTTCCTTTTGTATCTGAAATCCAAAATTACAGTGCATGTTTTATTATAAACTAGCTTAAAAGCCACCCTATCGGGCGGCATTTAAGCTAGCTCCTGTGGAGGACTCTTGGTTTGGCCATCATCACAATAGCTAGGGAGGAGTAGATGTGATAGGCATCAATAAATTACAGAAAACTCAAAATTGATTGCAGCATTTAAGTATTGAATTAATGTTTAAGCTTATCTTTTAAAAGTTCAATGCTAATTCTTCTGCTGCCACTTAATTTTAAAACGATTTAATATAGATCTTTATTTTCCATACAAACAATTATTTTTATTTTATGGGTGACAAAACAGGGGACAATTTATAAGATAAAATTAATATAGTGTAAAGATTGGAAAATAGAATTAGTTATACATTCAATATTTGAAGAGTTAGAGAAACATAACAGTTATTTAAGTAAAAACTATATTATGGAATCTATATAAATAAATCCGAAATTGGAGCACAATTATCCAATGAATTCTAGGGTTAAAAAGCCTCAACTCTACTTCATATCAATTTAGATGCTAAAAGCTCAATATCTGTATTATATATTCTGTGCTACTAGGTGATATCATTCTTCAGGTTTAAATAATTTGCATATTGATTTTAAAAAAGTATATTTCATTAATTAACTGTCCTTAATTAGTGTTCATTTATTCAAGGATTGTTTCGATTTTCATATCAGAAATAGTTCTGTTTAGGAATATTCTCTTATATACTGCAACAAGTTGGCATCTATTTGTAAGACTTTCCCTAACTATAAAAGCCAATTTATGAATGAAATGTTCATTTAAAATCTTTGTTTGAAATATTTCAAGTAGTGAATATATCTTATTTTGTGAAGCAATGGCAAGCAAAGGAAGCCTAGTAGGATCTTATCACCCATAAAATAAAAATAATTGTTTGTATGGAAAATAAAGATCTATATTAAATCGTTTTTAAATTAAGTGGCAGCAGAAGAATTATCATTGAACTTTTAAAGGTAA
Organism: Acanthosepion esculentum; assembly: GCA_964036315.1. Lineage (NCBI taxonomy): Eukaryota > Metazoa > Mollusca > Cephalopoda > Sepiida > Sepiidae > Acanthosepion > Acanthosepion esculentum. The sequence goes on from OZ038484.1 coordinate 20,258,753, forward strand.
GCTTAACATTAATTCAATACTTAAATGCAGCAATCAATTTTGAGTTCTTCTGTAGTTTATTGATGCCTATCGCATCTATAATACAATATATGTATTTTTATATTTTTGTCTAAAACATTTTTCTATTTGTTTAAGGGTTACCTTTCTTGGATAGCGGTGCCAGGTGATAGTATCTTTGTTATAATAATGGCAAATTATTCCAGATTATTTACAAAACCAGGAAGTGAAAAGACTGACTTCATGAAAGAGAAAAATGCAAAAATAATAATAAATATGAACACATATTAAAGACTGACATTATATATTAAAATAGTCTTACCTCAACAGGATAAATACAGTGTGAGCTTTGCTGTGGAGGCTCATCAACCGGGCAGATCCATGAAAGGTTTTTGGATAATTTTTTAAAGATATTTCTTGGCCAATCAGCATATAGAAAGATTGTTATTGTTGCTATCATTGTCCAAGGAAACATTCCTTTAAAAGAAAGAATGAGAGATTTTACTGATATCAGTTTTAGTTAAATTAAAATAAAAACTTCAGAAATTTATCTCCTGATTTTAAGTATCACAGAAATCAATCAGCTCATCAAAAGTTAGAAAAACTAATGACAAAGTTCATCCAGCAAATAAGTTAGATAAATTGATTTATCTAAGCCCTGATGAATGGAGCTTCATTTCTAAAAAAAAACTTTTTAATTTATTAATAATTGATATTTTAGTTCTTATTGAGCATTTTACTTACAAAGATTGCTTGCCTAAAAAAAGCATAATCCTCAAGTAATAGAAAGGTTGATTGTTTCTGTTGTTTTCTTTATTAGGAAGGGACACAATCTTTGTTATCATTACTGTTACTATTATATTGGATATACTACAACATGTTTAACAAGAAGACTCACATTACATATCTCTGACCATAGCTCAATTAGGTCTCATGGAAATACACATGGAAACCTACTAAACTCTATCCATAACATACTTGTTGATAAAAATATAATAATATCATCTACATGTACAAAAAGGTTAAAAATAATGGAAGCATTATTAATAAAAAAGAAAAGGCCAACATTCAATAATATCAACTACGAATATGGTCACAATGTGCTGACTGTGTTTGGAAAATAAAACATTCTTATAACTCTAGATACATAAATAAAATAATCCATATATTCAGTTAAAAGTAAAATAAAATTCATCCTTGATAATGACTAAAAGTATAGCCAAAATGCTTGGAAAACATTCAAACAATTTTTATATAATTTATACCCTGAAAAGAAAAAAAATTATATGAACATATCAGAAATTATATAAAATCTTAACTACTACACCTTTCCAGTCGTTTTTAATGAAACTTGCATAAAAGAGGGATTGGTGCCCAAATACACAATATATATATGCGCACAGACACACACACACACATTGAATGGCAACTATCATCAATCACTGTTGTATTCAGTGTACACTTTTATAATTACTTTTGATATTTACTTATCCCTGATATTGAGCACTTTGACCCATAGATATTGCATACCCTGAAACTATATATATATATATATATATATATATATATATATATATATATATATATAAAATCAAGTATGTGGTGCAGTTCAATTTACATTACATGAATCATTCATACAAAAAACAGATATTGAAGTTAATGATATAAATGGCGAGAATACATCTTCGCAACAAATTTTATTTTATTTATTAAATTTGTTTGCGAAGATGTATTCTTGCCATTTATATCATTAACTTCAATATCTGTTTTTTGTATGAATGATTCATGTAATATATATATATATATATATATATATATATATATATATGAATAAAAGACAAGAGAAAAAACTATTCTTGGCTGATGCATCTCGTCCTCTGAGGAACATTTAACTTGATAAAGTTCCTCAGAGGATAAAATGTGTCAGCTAAGAATAGTTTTTTGTCTTTTCTTTTTATGCATTTTATTCCTTTACAGATACATTCCATCTGAAAATAAATTACACACATGTATATATGAAAGGGCTACTGAAAATTTTTCAGCCTCTCATATGTGTGTGTGCGTGTGTGTGTGTGTGTGTGTGTGTGTGGAGGGAGTAGTTGGGTGTATATATACAAATTTTTATATATCTTATACCTACCAATGTTAAAAAGTTGTGAGTTCATTAAATGGAAGCTGATTCCAAAGATCATGGCATATGGACGAGTGAAGTCAAAGAAAAGAAAAAATCCAATTGTTAAATCCAGGAAGAAACCAAAATAATGAATCACAAATAAATCCACTTGATCTGGTGTCAGAATGTATCTGGAAAAAATCAAATCCAGAAAAGACAAATTTTTAATTCTATGCATCAAATAATTTGCAATAAAATAACTGATTATTTTATCAATTCATTATAATCATTTCAAATTCACTGAATAGAATTGGAAGCCAAGTCTGAATTTTGGATGACGCTACATACATCCACTTTGCACTAATTTCCTTGAAGAAATCATGAATCCACCTCTTTGTGTTCTGTCCTGTTTCCAGATATCTTGACAAAGGTCTCATCGCTAGCAAAAGAAATGAAGTTTGATCAGAGATTCCTATTCATGACAAACTAGGTGATTACCTTCTTCTCCATTTATACATTTGTCTTTTCAAGGTATGAGTGATCATGGCTCTCCACAGTTTCCTATCCTTTGCAACTCTAAGCAATGTTTATCCTCTTACCATATTCCCAATGCCTGCTCTGTTTTTTATTTACATAAACTTGCCAGGTAGACTACTCAACAATTCCCTCTACCGCTCTTGCCTTCAGTATATCCTGTGAGTGCCAAATCCTCCAAGCCCTCTTTCTGATTTAAATACAAGTGTCCTTATTATTCACAGTTTCCTTAAACTTCCTCATAACCCACATGTTCCATCTATGGCATTCTCAGTACCCTTCTGTAGAACAACATCTGTATTACCTCAAGTATCTGTGAAGAAATTATGTAGTATTCACTGCTATATATATATATATATATATATATATATATATATATATATATATATATATATATATAATAAAAAGACTTAAACACTAATATTCCATGGTCATAATTTATTCCATTGGAATCGTAAGAACAATCCAATTCATCAGACCTACAGATTCAAAAAGAAAACAGAACAACGACTCCGGGAAAAATTGGTGAAAGTATGTGTGAGAGTGTGGGGGGACCTGTGATCTATATAGAGGGGTAACAGACGAGAGAGGCAGGGAGGTCCAAAGGTGGAGGGGGCATTAAAATCTAACAGAGAGAAGATTTAAAGAGGGGTTTCAGTGAGAAAAGAGTGCATATTTTCTTGGCGACACACACACCCCATAGGCGATAAAATCTTATACTCCCGCCCAGACCCCTACAACGCATACATACACACACATCTATATCTATAATCTATATATATATATATATATATATATATCTAAGTGTTTAAGTCTTATATCCTTACTCTGTCCTGGACATCGAGTTCTACCTGGATCATATCCTCTTGGAATTATTTTTATACATATATGTATGTGTATATATAATTGCATATGCATGTGTATATTCACCACTAATATTGTCTATATATATATATATATATTATATATAATATATATATTATATATAATATATATATTATATATAATATATATATTATATATATATATATATATATATATATATATATATATATATATACATATATAAACATATTTACAATATATTGATGATGCTCTATTAATGTATCCCCTGATTTTCCTGGTCTTGTAGATAAGCTAAACAAAATCAAACATAAAATGTAATTTACATACAAAATGGAAGAAAGCAATACCATTCCGAGATATCATGATACACCAAGTTAACAGTAACTTAAAACTTAGTGTCTACGGAAAATCAACTAATAAAAATGATTTAATAAGTTTCTATTTCCATCATAACAAAATAAAATCTGTAATAATCATTGGATTCTATTTAAGATTAGTCAGAATTTGCAGCCCTCAATATTTACAAGGACACATGGCACAGTGGATAAAGGCGTTACTTAGATCCAGTGACAGGACCCAAAGAGTGTGAGTTCAGTACCCGGCTAAGGCAGTGGAGAACTTTCAGAGGGAAATTAACAGGAGATAACTGATAACTGACATCCATTAAAGACATGACACTTGGAACTAGAACAGTCTACCCCAGTGAGCGAAATAAAGAGTTCAGTTCGACATTCCAACCACCTGAAGAAGGCCAGAGCATACAATGGCCAAAATGTTGTAATAAATATGGCGACAAAGATGCGGACAATAGTTCGAATAATGTAAATAGTGTACATAATACCTCATCTCAGAAATATAGACAGATACTGAAAGGCCGAACTGTTGTGATAAATATGGGGACAAAGATGAGGACAATAGTTCAAATAATGTAAATAGTGTACATAATACCTCATTTCAGAAATATAGACAGATACTGAAAGGCCGAAACGTTGTAATAAATATGGCGACAAAGATGAGGACAATAGTCCGAATAATGTAAATAGTGTACATAATACCTCATTTCAGAAATATAGACAGATACTGAAAGGCCGAAACGTTGTAATAAATATGGCGACAAAGATGAGGACAATAGTCCAAATAATGTAAATAGTGTACATAATACCTCATCTCAGAAATATAGACAGATACTGAAAGGTTGAAACTTTTTTATAAATATGGTGACAAAAATGAGGACAATATTCCGAATAATGTAAATAATGTGCACAATGTGGGATATTTAATAAGAAAAGTGATGGAAACATAAACAAAAAGAAAAAGAATCTAAATGAAATGAAATAGATTTTATAACCAAGACATATATAAAAAAAGTAATAATTTTTAAATTTAAAATTCCCAGTACATGCATCAACATAAACATAAATTTAGTCCAATGAAGTTGTAAAGGACAAAATGCATAACATGGAAACTTTTTCCACTTTGTCATTATATATATATATATATATATATATATATATATATATATATATATATATATATATATATATATATTTTTGTCATCCGGTTGCCTCTAGCTAGGATCGAAACCCAACTGAATTGGTGTCAGTCTGAACTTCTACCACTAAGTCGTCGGCTCACAGCAGGGATGAAGGTGAATTTTAGCATGTTTATTTTTAGATTTAGATAAACACACAGTGACTCAATTCTGCCGAAGAGTCATGCTATATTAGCTTAAATAGTCACTGTTTACAAACTCACACCTCAAACCAAAGAGCTCAATTCTCTTTGTTTCTAATGAAATTTTCCTGTTTCTGAGTGACATGTGAATAACAAGGAAGTTTTAATGAAAATGAGGACACTTGTAAATTAGAATCAGAAAGTGACAGATTAAATTTCTGGATCATATAATGAGGAGAGTGAGCTTAGAGAATTTGACACTCACAGCACATATTGAAGGCAAGAGGAGCAAAAATGAATAACCTAATTAGCAGGTTTGTGTAAATGGATGGTAGAATAAGGACTTGGAGGGGTAGACAAACATTGCCTAGAGCTACAAAGGATAGGAAGTTGTGGAAATCATGTCTTGAAGGGGCTTGGCACATAAAAGGGGAAGCAATGGTAAAGAAATTCATGGGTGGGGCTGCTCGTAATCTTTCCTCACTAAGCTGTGCATAGTTTTAGTACAAAATACGGAAAATCAAACATTACTTAGTAGACTAGCTTGTTAACCTTTACTTCATGGTAAGGTGCCCAAAAGTGTTTTTTGTAGAAAGGCAGTTTTCAATATATTTAAGAGCTTTTGAACTTGTTTATGGATTCATATTAGGACCTTAAAATTGTTCTAGATTTATTAGGTATTCAATACTATTATTATGACACTAGTTTTAAACCTGTGAAAATTTCAGGGTTTTCCTATTTTAATATTCTGACAAATCTTAATTCTTAAGTTAATAACTGAATAAGCTCATGGCGAGTTCTGTGACAATAAAATATCCGTAGAAATCTCCCTATTGCATCGTTAAATATTTCAGCTTAACACTTTAACAAAATATTGCAATAATAATCATAAATATGAATGCTGGTCATTATTTTAAGAAGTGGGTACAAATGAAAAGATTTAAAATTGACAACTTTTTCCATTTCACTGAAACAGCCATTAAACACTTCTATCTTTCAGTATCTGTCTATATTTCTGAGATGAGGTATTATGTACACTATTTACATTATTCGGACTGTTTTCCTTATCTTTGTCGCCATATTTATTACAACGTTTCGGCCGTTGTACACTCTGGCCTTCTTCAAGTGGTTGGAATGTCGAACTGAACCCTTTATTTCACTGACTGGGGTAAACTCTTCTAGTTCCACGTGCCATGTTTAATGGATGTCAGTTATCAGTTATCTCCAGTTCTCCATGATAATAACAACAAAAAATAAGATAATAACAATAAAAAATTGCAATATGAGCTCTGGTAAAAAAATGTAAAGATAACAGCAAAAATTGCAATATGAGAAATGGTAAAAAATGATTCCAAAGACATTAAGTTTATAATACCCAGAAATTCATACGCAGATGCCCTCAAATGGATAAAGGTGTTAGTTAGATCCAGTGATAGGACCCAAAGAGTGTGAGTTCGATACCCGGTTAAGGCAGTGGAGAACTTGGAGAGGGGAATTAACAGGAGATAACTGACAACTGACATCCATTAAACATGGCACGTGGAACTAGAACAGTCTACCCCAGTGAGTGAAATAAGGGGTTCAGTTGTTGTAATAAATATGGTGACGAAGATGAGGACAACAGTCCAAATAACTTCTATCTTTTTTTCTTTCATTCATTTTCTCACTGAAATCAAGTAATCTTTTCCCCCTCTTTGCTCATGATCAAAACAGAATAGTCCTATTAATTATGAGGTATCTGTCTATATCACTGAGATGAGGTATTATGATTACTTACATTAATTACATTATTCGGACTGTTATCCTCAACTTCCCTGCCACATACACAACGTTTCGGCCATTGGGATTTTAAACTGAACCATTTATTTCATTCACGGGGGGGGGGGGTAGACTGTTCTAGTTCCACATGCCATGCCTCTTCCAGATGTCTCAGTTATTTCCCTTTAACTTAACTCTCCAAGTTTTGGTTCACTACTGCTGTGACCTGGTATTGAACTCACAACTCTTTGGGTCTAGTCACTGGATCTAACCAACATCTTCATCCATGGACACGTGTAATTATGAGTTACTGGCAGTGCGTAAGGGTTGTGTGAACTAATGAAGGAAGAGACTAGCATAATTGTAATGGGAAGTTAAACTTACTTAAATGGCAGAAATATCCAATGTTCATTTAAGGATTTCATTGAATATCCCTCTAACCATTCAGGGTTGAATTTTTTTAATCCAGCTAAAAAGTACACCAGGAAATTCTGAAAGAAAAACAAAAATGAAGTACAAACACACAGAACAAGAAATTAATCATCTTCTTCATAGAATTCCTATATTTACAGCTTTTTAGATACAATAGCATAAACACTTGCATAAAACATACGTGATTGAATTATTTTATAAATATTTAATTCTAACTAATTGTAAAAATAAAATTCCATATTAAATTTTTACCTGTATTGAAAACTGTTGTAACCTAGGGAAGGTTAATGAATAGAATAATCACACAAAGGTTCGTAATGAACGATAATACTTAGGACATGAACAGCACATATAAGATTCACCAGCAGTGTGTAGACGTTGTCAACTGCTAGAAGTGAGTCAAGTGAATTCCACAATGAATCTTCAACTGCAGGATATCTACGAAACCACCCCACATGATCAAATGTGGCACAAGGCCAAATTTAATGTGGAGTATCCGAGTCAGTATGCTTGTCCAAAAATTCCCTGTAGACCCTGTATAAAATGCGGTTGGGTAGCTGTTTCCAGAGACGAGACTCTGTTCTTCGACATAGCCTTGTCTGGGGATCCTCTCTGCCCAGAGGCAGAGATTTTGACCAGCACAGCTGGAGATGAATCTCCAACTACAGACCAACATACAGTATTTACTACTGTATTTATGTGAATGTGGACATACCCATTATCGTCCATAGGTATGCTACAACAAAAACAATATTAGCCAAGCCTTCAGATTTAAAGTTGAAAAACTAAAGATAAACACCTACCTGGGCTCGTAAAAGTGTATAATTCCATAATGGCACATGAGAGTTTCTTATTTTTGGCTGCAATATTCCATCCAAAGACCTAAATTAGGATAAAATGAGAGAAAAAAATCTCAAGGTCCAGATAGCCTGAACTAATTCATGTAGAATATTCCTAGTACAGAAACTATAATGATAAATAATTGATATGAAATATCTGAACAATGTAAGATGGAATACGTGAAAACCAGTTGGTTGTTTAATTTTTTTGTTTTTTCTTGTTAACATTTTGTTCTTCATGAGCATTCTGAAAACAATTGAAAATATCTACAGAAAAATTTATGATTATGGTAACCTAGCTACTTGAAAAATTTTAACAGTTAATAAAATTTAAGATCAAATATTCATGAAGAAATCAATGAGAGTTTTACATAGGAAAATTTTTTTAAATAAATTGTAAATATGGTGATGTGATAAAAGAAAAGAAAAACAACTAAAAGTTATAAAATAAACTAAGAAACTATAATATGGTTTCAAATAGTAGTGTAGAGAAGTGGAGGCAGAGGGCACGGCGACCCCGGGTATCCATATCAGGTCATACAATCAAAGAGTGAATTAAAAATTTACATTTTGAAATTTGAAATTGTTAACTTTGTTGTACATGTACAGTCCTACAAGCAAATACAGTCCTACAAGCTTAACAATAATGAAAAAATAAAAATCTTTAAAACTTTTTTCTAAAAAAAGCATAAAACAAGGAGAAAAACTTGGATGGAATCAAATCCGACACAACAGAGAAAAATTCTTTCGCACCAATGACCACAAATGTTGTCAAACCAAATACTGAGTAAAATATTGAAAACTTTTAAACATATATGTGTGGACATTGAGGTCAACACCCAGTGCCGACAGTCTGTTTCATGCTTAAACACAAACTTCAGCATGAAATAGACTGTCACTGCTGGGTGTTGACTTCAATGTCCACCTTTATATTTATATATGCTCTACCTCTGATATTGAGCATTTTAAACCATAAATATAGCATACCTTAAAACTATATTTTTATCACATACATACAGTGCTGTTTGATAAAAGTGACTCACATGATTTTTTTACTTAAAAATTTTTTCGCCGATTGTTTTTGGGGTCAAACTAATTTTTAATCTTACTAATATAAAGACCCCTTCCTGACCGCCTAGTAAAAAAGTTTACTCACCCTAAGGTACTCTATTGATAATTATAATTTTGGATATAAATGAGAAAAAAAAAAGTTAAATTTCTTGATACATGAGTCATATACGTATTTTTAAACTTTAGCACTATTTATGAGCATTACTTTCCCTACCAATCTACAATGTCAGTGAGAAGTGCTTGTTGTAAACTGTTTGGTGAATAAAGAAAAATAAATTATTTTTACTTACCAATATCGGTTGGCATCCATAAAATTAAACATAATGGCATGCAATCCGTACAAATAAGAATGGTTGTTCCACTTGGACTTATCCAGAAGGAACAAGTACCAATAGGACAGCATGAACATAAAGCAGCCAATACGATAAAATAAACCCACCATCAGCAAAAAAGCCCCTATAAAATAAAAATATATATTAGGTATGTGCAGCAGTTGCCAATATTTTTTTCTTGAAGACTAGAGATCGAAAAAACACAGCTGGAAAACATTTTTTTACTGGAAACCTTTGAACATAGCTAATGTATTGACATTTATTGGATGCACAGGATTTTATGATATACCAGAGAAATAACAAACAAAAATAATACATTCTCATTACAATATAATAGTAAATGACCTTTTTTTCTCTTTGAGCACATTTTAATTCATTATGTAAACTTCTTCAATAAAAGATAAGTAGCACGCTTAAACTCATGTAGTCTAGGTACTAGGGAAAAGGCTCATCAGAGCAGTTGCAATGAAAATACTTGTAGAAAAGACAGAGGGAAGCCACGTCAGGTCAGTGAGAAAGTGACCGAAGTCTAGATGCCAAATCAGGATTGATTAAATTGTAAATCCTTCTTTGGATTTTGTCAAGAACCTTGAGATGAGTAGCAGGAGCACCAGACCAGATATGGCAACAGTATTCAGTGTACGGACGAATGGTAGATTTGTAAATGTGCAAAATGGACTCCAATGAGAAAAACCTTCTGGCATGACAGAGTGATTCAACTTTTCTTGCAGTCAATGTAACTATCGATTTGATGTAGTCTTTCCATTTCAAGTCAGTTGAAAACATGACGCCAAGAAGGTGCAGTGTGTTGCTCTCCAGGAGTCTTGCATCAGCCATGCTGATGGTGGGCAGGAAAGTTTCTCTATGGTAGTTAACTGAGAGCAGGTTTGTTTTGGAGGCATTAAAATTTAGAAGCCATTTCCTGCCCCATTTAACCACAGATTGGAGGTTCTTTTCAAGAGTAATGGTCAAGTTCACTTTGTCAGCTCTGATGGATTTGCTATTGAGACAGGAATAAATACCTACTTAGGAACTGATGACATCAGGAAGATCATTGATGAAGAAACAGCATAGGACCCAGGATAGAGCCTTGGGGGACACCCACATTCATATGTGAAAGGATCCAGAAGCAAGCCCATTCAAAACTACCTTCATTTCACAATCTGATAGGAATGATTGAATTAAATCAAGCCAGTCTTGTACTATCATAGGCCTGAAGCTTATATAGAAGGCCAGCATGCCAAACCTTGTCAAATAGCTTCACTGTTATTATCAAGAGCTTGTAATACATATTCAGTGATGGCCGTTAACACATCAGCGATAAACCTGGCAAAACGTAAGCCATATTGTTTATCAGAGAGTAGGTTGTGATAGTTAAGATGCTTAACTACTTTAGCATTGATTAAAGCCTCAGATACTTTGCTGAAAAGTGGTAGGAGACTAATAGGGTGATGGTTAGAGGACAGAGAAGGTTCTCCGGGGTTCTTAAAAACAGGAATACTGTAATATTGTAGTACTGTAGCCCTGAAGCTTATGTAGAAGACCAGCATGCCAAACCTTGTCAAACACCATTGAGATATCTAGAGCCACAGTTTGAGCTTTGCTGTTCTTATCAAGAGCTTGATGTACATATTCAGTGATGGCCATTAGCACATCAGCAGTAGACCTGGCAAAATAGAAGCCATATTGTTTGTCAGAGAGGAGGTCGTGAGGGGTAAGGTGCTTGACCATTTTGGCATTGATTAAAGCCTCAGATACATTGCTGAAAAGCAATAAGAGAGTAATAGAGCAAGAATATTTAATTTTCAGGAATTGAAAAAAAAATATTTCCAGTCTTCTGCCTTGACATTTTTCTTTGCTTGACTGAAAATTTGGCTGCAGAAAAGCAACAGTGTTGTTTGTGGCTGAATAATAATTTGAATAAATATATTCTAATGTTGCTGAAATGTTGAATAATCATCTTTTTTATTGTTATTAAATAATAGTTCTTCTATCCAAAAAATTAATGGATCTATAAGTTGTAAGGTAACTGGTAACAGTTCTCAGAGAATAGATTTTAAGAATACCACATATGTAGGTAGGTATTAATGAGTACATCTGGTAACTCAAAGAACTAGTTTGGAGAGTTTCATGCAGAAAACAAAATTTATAGAGGAGGGGAAGGTAGATTGACATATTTGGGTTAAACAAAATGTTTTTGGGGGAGAGCAATAAATAGCATTAGGATCATTTGGTTTTAATTAACTTCAACTAAATTATTGTTTTTGATTGAGAGAACTCTCATATTAGCATTCTTTTTTAAAAACTTAGTCATGGTAAGTTTTCATGCATTTACCCTATTCACCAGATATTATACTTTCAGATTACCATCCATGACAGTCTTTAGAAAATAATATAAATGAAAAAAAAAGATGCTCTGGAAGAACACAGTAGGCATTTAGAATAGTTCTTTGCTAAGAAAGATAAAAAGAAAGGTTCTGGGAGTATGGCGTAGTATGCGATTCACACCAGGAAATACCAGAAATCTGAATTGAATTTAATATCTATCAGGAGATTTTGATCTAAGAGGAGTTGATCTGTGGTGACCCCAATATATACTGGATTCATGATAAATGATAACAAAATAAGCTTTGTACTCAATGTCAGCTCAGACATCAAAAGAGCTAGATGTCTCAGAGGATCAATCAAGAAAGTAACCTCATAGCTACCAAGTGCAGAATTGAACCTCAAAGGATGTCAGTGGGTGCACTAGCATAAACAGGAAATCAACCCAACTGAACTTCGCATATACTCACACAAGACAAGCAGATCCACAAGGAAAAGACAGAATCTATTGGATCCTCGTGAAAAGATTGAATGTTTGAAGAAAGTCCCTGAGACCACATACCCTTCAAAGCCAACATTAATTTGATAGAGTTCAGAATTGAATAAAGAATTATTTTATGTATAAAAGCTTTAATTTCATATTCTTACCAGACATTACTAACATAGGATTACAATGGAATAATGAAGTTGGTCGAATGATAGCAGAGAAAACGGTATGTTGCTCAGTATAATTAATATTCCAAACGAAAAAATGTTTTTATATTAATTTAAAAATCCTCTCCAGTCCAATATAGGTGTATACTTACCAACCCACATTGTGAAATAGATCACATACATCCATTCCAAGGAAAGTGGTTTCATAAAATTAAAAAGAGGGAAGTTACACATTTCACTGTTACCCCATTTCTCATCAACATAACCCAACCCCCGTTCCTGGGGGACATCCAGCAACATCAGGAACCCTAAATGGAAAAAAAAGAAAAAAGTTAGAATTGTGTTTTGGTTTTCTTTGAATAGTGGGAATGTGTAGGAGACATGTCTACTTGAGATTTATTGCTCAAAAATACAACAATTGTGGCACAATGCCAAAAAGGGGAATGGGTTGAGGCTGGTCGTCACTATCTATCTTATACCTAGCTAATCCTATTCATAACCCATTCATTCATTACAATTTAAAACATCCACCATAAAAACTCATCCGTCATCATTCAATCATCCATACACCACAATACCACATACACATAGGGGAACCTATAAAAACAACTCATGACATAAAAATTTGTGAATACAGTGTAACCCGGATATAAGAAACTCGGATATAAGAGAGATTTTCTCTGGTCCTAAATTAGAGCCATACTTACCTAAACAAAGTAGACCAAACCCGGATATAAGAGAAACCCGGCTATAAGAGAAAATCGGATATAAGAGACTTCTTCTCCGGTCCCGACAACTCTCTTATATCCGGGTTACACTGTATAAAAATATGTATGAAAATTTATCGATGATAAGCAATGAGTGGGGTGGGAATGAATCCAAAATCAAACTAAAATATCACAAAACATGTAAACTAAAAATAATTGATGTTAGTAGGACCTGTCCAACCCTCAAAATAAATGAGAAAGATTGCTGTATTCTGTCTACAGACAAAATCAAGAGGCTCGCTTGCTAACGAAGAGGGAAAGATAAAATAAATACGGAGATAGGGAAAGAAAAACTGACCCAGTCAAGATGAAAAGAAGTGGTTCAAAAAAAACAAATTGGGAAGTTTGGGAAAGAAGCCGGGAACAGACCAGGAACAACACTTACGCACATTAACTAGGTACACAAAAAGGGTCTATCCTAACCAGGGGAGGGCTCCACAGGAAACCGCCCCAATGTGTCTTAGGGAAACTTAAAAAAGAAAATCAAGGTTAGCTCCATTCATTTGATCCAGGGTCGCCACAGTCACCCACGTTTTGTTAAAATCTGTCAATACCAAATGCTTTCTATCAGATGTGATCTTCAACCTGGGAGGCATGTTTACTATAGGTTAAGTCAGTTTCAAAGTTTGTTACATGCATAATGTAAAGTTGCTCCCCACTGGATGCTACACTTGTTAAATATCTACATAGTGTGTGTCTATATATAATGTTTATAATAACAAAGGTTGTATTTTGGAAAAAAAGGTCAATTAGAGGATGACCTTTTTTTAGGCAAGAGATCTTTGCAATTAAAATGCTCAGTATTAAATATTAAGAAATAGGGCATTAATAGCAACAAATAAAATTAAAATTTCAACTTATTTTCCCTAACAGGCAGATAGCATATCTGGGAAACTTAGAGTCAGGAAGATAAGCTGAACATTTCATCTTAATTTTATTTGTTGCTATAATGTACGTATGTAATTTTATGTTTTTGATGCTTTCAACAGTTAAAAAAAAAGGTTAAACAGTTAACAAAACCATTAATCTTTAAACTAAAAGATTAAATAAAGCTAATCCATCCCTTAGTTTCTTAATCCTCAGATTTATAATCTGACAATGTGGATAAAGATTTTATTTCCTAAGATACATATATATATATATATATATATATATATATATATATATATACAAAGGATGTGTTGGGTAAATTGTTGCCATTTTACATTTTTAATTTTGTGTATGCACATTGTTTGTTTTTTATTTTATTAACTGCAAAGTACAGTAGGGTCAGTTGGGAGAAAAAGAGCATCATGGTGCAATTCACTCCACCAGAAATTTGGAAACTGCATGCTGTAATGCTTGACATTTGCGCCATAAGCGCCAATACAAACATATCAATCTGAGGACAGTGCAGAGGATTTGGAAAGAGTTGGATGAGTCTAATGGTGATTACAAAGGTACAACAACTTGGAAAACTCACTCTGATCATTCTGATAAGAAAAGAACTCCCAAATGTGTTGGCGAGGGCCTCTAAGTGTTGACTTCTATGTTCACTTTTATATTTATATATATATATATATATATATATATATATATATGGGAGGGGTGTCTACTAGATTTCCTTTATGAATCTCAGTGACAAATTTTAAACCAAAGTTGAGGGCTTCCCATATGAAAACGAATCATGATATAGACCAATGTTTCTCAGACTTTTTTTTTTACTTCAGGTCACACTTGTAGAATAACTAAAACTCTTGAGCACACTTTAAATTTTAATAAGGAAAAATTAAGCATGAAATTTGAAAATACAATTTTTTTTATAGAAGCCAATAGTAACTGATTTAAATGCTTTTGTTCTTTTTGTCATAATAAAATTTCTAATAAAAAATCGTATTTCACTTTTTTTAACCATGTATAATAATTTACTCTTATTTAAAGTACAAAACAACTATTATTTGAACCAATTCAAAAAATTAGCAAGGGTTTCCTCAAACATTTGAACTGTAGTGTGTATAGATGTGTGTGTGTGCTTGTGTAATCTTTGTAAGAGTCGAGTATTGCTGCCATATCTGGTTTGAAATGCCTATTTATTTGTGACTTTGTGCTTGACCTGAATTGTTAACAGTATAACCACAAAAGCAAAATTTATTTGTCTTAGCCATCATAACCCTGATGATGATATTGGAAAATATCAAAAGTACTCAGGAAAAATAAAAATGAATAAATATAACCACAGTACCTTTCTTGTTGTCTTTAATCATGAAACAAGAAAACTTATACATGATTACGAAAGGATTTTATTGAAAATAAGTATACACAACATGTCTATCAGACATGCTAAAATGAAAATATACTGCTAAAATATACAGAATATATATATAATTTAAAATATGCTATACAGTCACTCATCACTTAACAACCAGTTTCCATTCCAAGAACCTGACCCTTAAACAATTTTTCTTGAAGAAGGAGAAAACAATCAAAGTTTTGTACAATACTGACTGGCTGGATTTTATATATATATACTCGACTCTCCAGTTGAATTCAACATATGAGGGTTAAGCAGATCATTTCCTAGGAAACCGACAACAGCACATGAGATTTGATTATAGTGGTGAAGGTTTCATGCAGGACCACCCACACTTTTTAAAGGGCCGAATACAGAGACCTGGTGCACTACGTGCCAAAGGTTCCCCAAACGACACTCTGAAGGTTTTGATTTCAGAGTTGTCCTTCTCCTAGACCAGTTGCCATCCAAAGCTATAGAACCCAGTCTGTCCTGCTATTTACCCATAGCTGGAGGGAGAAGAAGAGGATTCATACATTTCCGAAGGGTATTAGCATGTAAGTGAAAGTAATGGATTCAACTGGAATTCAAACTCAACTCTCTGATTCCTCAATCCAAGCCACTATCCATTACTCCACTGTGCCTCCAATATATATATATATATATATATATATATATATATATATATATATATATGAGATAGGAATACAGTTTTATGGTATGCTATATTTATGGGTAAAAGTGGTCAATATCAGGAATAGAGTGTATGTAAATATAAAGGTGGACAATGAGGTCAACTTTGAGCGAAGACAGTCTGTTTCATTCTTGGTTGCAATCTTCAGGTCATGCCCGTGTCCACTTACATACATATATATATATATATATATATATATATATATATATATATATATATATATATATATATATATATATATACAAAACTTGTGACTAAGCAGAAATAAACTCTTGAAATGAGATAGAAAATTATAAAACATTTTGAGATTATAATATTAGAAAATCATAATTATTAAAAATTAAGTAGTCAACATCAGCTAACAAATCTATAGTTGTAAAATGAATTTGATTTTATATATATATTCAATTTTATTAATGCTATAAATTCTAGAAAGTTGGACAAATTATTCATGCTTCATATGGTTATGATATTCATTTATACGGTGTATAAATATTGTAAATATATTTACGCAGTATAAAAATATTAGTAAATATATTTATACAGTGTGCAAATATTGGTAAATATTAAGAAGAAAGGACAAAGGAAAACTGCCTTACCAAAAAGGAACCGAACCACTCCAAGAGATGCAGAATCAGTTGGACGATTTAACAGTGCCATAAATCTGGAAGGACTGGAAAAGTCTGAAAATTTAAATCCAACCAGCTTCTCTATTCTAGTTTTCAAGTTTGTTGTTTCCATTTTGGCTGTTTCTGGAGATTTAAAAATCTTGGACTCCATGATGGAGCCTTCTGTAAAATAAAGGAGAAATAGGAGTCAAATTTATTGAATACAATTTGCTTTCATATATTTTCCTTGTTTAATATTGTTGTGTCGGAAACCTACCACCCCTCTTGAAGATGAACTTGTCTGCGTCTGTGAACAAAGACTTTAAATAGTGGCATGTCAGTTGACATGAGGGAGACAGGAAGACAGAGAAGTTCTTGGCTGAGCTAGTTATTGACTACTCAGGCGATTTCTGTACCTTTTTACCAACCTATTAAAACCCTTTTGATTGTTACGTGTTATTTGGCGTTTGTCTCTACAAACCCCAAATCAACATCGTAACAAATATATTTTCTAACAAATTTTAAATATGTTGCATCTTAAATTTGATATTAAGATATATTTACAAAGATTTTGAAAAATAAGGTTTCCTTGC
This sequence comes from Acanthosepion esculentum, assembly GCA_964036315.1. Classification (NCBI taxonomy): domain Eukaryota; kingdom Metazoa; phylum Mollusca; class Cephalopoda; order Sepiida; family Sepiidae; genus Acanthosepion; species Acanthosepion esculentum. The sequence goes on from OZ038484.1 coordinate 20,276,259, forward strand.
TTGTACTTTAGGATATTATTTATATGATAAAGGTACCAGGATGAATGCTAATTAGAAAGGATCCATATCTTTCTCATGCCTTGGAGGAAATCCTCCCTGATTGACCATGTCTTCAGGAGTGTAGCCATACTCACCATGCTTGGGCAATTGTGCATTGGTGAGGCTAGTTAACCCATAAGTAGAGGTTTTAAAATTCAGAGTTATCAGCAGGACGACAAAATAAAATAATTTCCTTCCTTTCATTTATTAAATTTTATTCATGTTTGTTAAATTCTATCACTTGTAGCAATTGTTATCATTCAGATATAAATGATATAAGAAAAACACCATACTGCCAAAATATATATGGGAATTCAAAATGAAACAAAAAACACAATTAGTAGAATGGTATATAGCAATTATATTGGTAGAATGATACATACAAATTATAATATTGGAATGGTATAGATCAATTATATTAGTAGAATGGTATATATCAGTTATAGTTGGAGAATGATATATATAAAGTATACCAGTAGAATGATATATACCAATGATATTAGTAGATTGGTATATTATATTATTATCAGTTATATTAGTAGAATGGTATATATTAAAAAGATGAAGAGAATCTGAGGAAAAAATAGAAATCTATTCATGGAGGAGAAACTACAAATTACACAATTGCAATTATTTATTTTGTACAGTCTAGCCTTCCTACCTTGCATTTTCTACCTTTGGCCTTGTGCCAAACTTATCTAGACTTACTTAATGTTTTTATATTTATTTATTATTTTAATCCTCATAGTGAAAGATACCTTCAAAAAACTAAGCAAAGTATTAAGAAACAGGGAAATCTCATTAGAAAAGAAAAAAAGAGTATTAAACTTTTATGTAATATCAGTCTTTCTATATTGCAATGAAATCTGAATAATCTCCTCTCAGAAGAAGAAGTAACAGAAATATGGTTCTACAGAAGGATGTTGAGGATACCATGGATTGAGTATGTGAGCAACAATGAAGTTTTAGAGAAAATGGAAACAAAAAGGAAACTTATACTTAACATCAGAAAGAGACAGTTGAAATTTCTAGAGCACATAATGAGGAAAGAGGGCTTGGAAAATTTAATACTCACAGGTCATACTGAAGGCAAGAGGGACAAGAGAAAAACAGCACATAAATGATCTAATGAGCTTGTGTAAATGGATGGCAAACAGGGTTTAGGAGAGACAGCAAAAAGACAAAATTTACTAAGAGCTACAAAAGACTGGAAATTGTGGAGAGCCATCATCGCCAATTTTCTGAAGAGGCATGACACATAGAAGGATAACTACAAAATAAATATTGATCAAGCAAATAGTGAGATAAATCTCTGAAATCAGGTTTATGCATTTCCATAAATAATAAAACCTTTTGAACAGGCAGGTCATCTAAATGCAAATTAGAAATTATTTTCTTATGGGAATAACAACTTATGTGTAATGAAACTAATCTAAAAATACGTGGTGTTGTATCTGTAGATATTATCATAACATGCACACAGCACAAGAAATATTAGATATTTTAAAATGTTCTTATTTAAAAGTAATGTCAAAATTTGAAATGTCATGGAAGTGAAGTGAAGTAGGTTAATTTACTTGTAAGACAAAAAGTGCAGAGCAACACCAGTTGAAAGAAGAGAGGCTGTCAAAATAAAAGGCTTTAGATTTATGAGTTAATTAGAAACTGCTTGCTGACAATGGAAGAACTGGAAGTGTCCAGGAAAAATGATGAGAGAATCCTTATGAATGCAGGTAAAGATAATGAAAGGGCAAAAAAGGTCAAGGAAGTAATGAGAAGGACTTGGGAACTAAAAAAGGCAGGCGATGAGAGATCGGTGAACGAAAATAAGAAAAATCAAGAGAGAAGTATTAAATATATAATAGTCTAAGATTGTAGTGATTTCTGACCATTGACAATCCCTTTTTTCAATGTTAACATTAGTGTACACTTTTATATTTACATACATACTATATTTTTATCATATATATATATATATATATATATATTATATATATATATATATATATATAAAAATAAATGTTGTGGAATAGTGGTTGGCATTTTCAAATGATTATTATCTATGTCCACACTGTTTATGTCTACAATGATAAGACAAACTCTGAAAGTGATCACAGTGTTAAGACATTGTCTCACAGTGATCACTGTTAAGATATTGTTTCAAAGTGATCACAGTATTAAGACATTATCTCAAAGTTATCACAATGGGCCAATGTCTGAAAATGCTCACAGTGTTAAGACATTGTTTGAAAGTGATCACAATGTTAAGACAAAGTCTCAAAGTGATAACAGTGATAAGACAAAATCTTAACAGGATCACCGAAGACATTAATTCAAAGTGATTACAATTACAATACAAAGTCTCAAGGTGATCACAGACTTATGACATTGTCTCATATATAAAATATGAATCTTTTACATTTTGTCATCCAAGAACAAGATGAATGTGGACTGAGTGGCCATAGTTAAATAAAAATAAATTATAGAACTGTCCAACAAACAAAATTTGCCATTAGCAATAACAAGAAAAAGAAAAGAACAGGACAAAAAATAATATAAAGCAAGCAAACAATATATGCAAGACAAATCAACAGTAATAAGGCAAAGCAACAGTAATAAGGCAAAGCAACAGTAATATGGTAAGAAGTTCACAAACTAAGAATTGGGACTGACACAAGAACAATTGTGACAAGCAAACATAATGTTCTGATTTCAAGACAGACTGGGACTGAGTCAGATGAAACAGAGAACTGGCCTATTTTATTAGCTAAGAAAAATCCCTGCATGCACTTGTGTGCTTCTTTCTATAAATTGGGGAGGGGAAGTGTTTAACAGGTATTCCAGCCTGTTAAACACTTCTCCTCTACAGTTGAAACCAATGATGAGATACCCTGAGACATGGACAGTGAGACCAGAATAATCAATCCCAGTAGATTAAATAAAAGGTTCATTTTGAAATTCCTGAAAAAGGCCAGAGGGTACAGCAGCCAAAATGTTGTGATCATTCTAATAAGAACTCCCAAATTTGTTGGTGAGGGCCTCGGACTCAACACAAAGTGCCTTGAGGAAATAGTGCTGCCTTGGGTCAAAGGGCTGGCTGCACCATGTCACACAAACAGGAGAATCCAGTCATGGCTGTCAGACAATTTCTACAACCACATCATCCCTTACATCAGGCCACCTAACTCCCCAGACTGTAACCCCCTTGATTATTATATATAGGGCACAGTTGAGTGAGAGACAAACAAAACTCCTTGTAACACCAAAAATGAACTGAAGGTAAGGATTATGGCAGCATTCACCAACATAGACAAAAGAGACTATCCAGAAGAGTTTCAAGACATTCCAAAGTTGTGTGAAGGCAGTGGTTAAAGCCAATGCCAATTTTATTGAAGAAATTTACTCTTTAGAAATTCAAGATATTTTTGTGTAATTTTGGTAAATATATCTGTTAAAATGGGATGTCAGTGTTATTTTCATTTTTGCATAATTTAGACGATAATTTATCCATCACACCTTGTAATTTATAAAGCTGAATGTAAAGTGTTTCAATTTTTATATCATTTCTTTAATGTTATTAGTTGTTATCTCAAAGTATTCACAATTATAAGATATTGTATCAAAGTGAGCACCATGTTAAGACAGTCTCAAAGTGATCACAGTGTTACGTCACTGTCTCAAAGAGATCACTGTATTAAGACATTGTCTCAAAGTGATCAGGATGATAAGACAATCACTCAAAGTAATCAAAATAAATGTACTCTTCTGTACTTTGAAACAAGTTTCATCTATAAATTAATATAAGCATCTAAAGTGATGTTGAGTTTTACAATATACAGAATGGGTGGAAGTCAGACAATGGTTTTAAATGTCCCATTCCACTAACTTATCTATCATTCATAAATGGAAAGACATTCTTACTATATCAATGCTTCCAAGGTCAGATTGTTCAAGGAAGATTTCAAGAAGCAACTAAAATCACAAGAGAAATTTCATTCAACTTGAAATTAAGCATAAAAGATGTCCAGGCAGATTTGAAGAATACTGAACAAATTTACTTGTCTCACCAATTTGTAGAACATTGAACTGAAATGAATTTCACAGATGGATTATACAAAGAAAAAGCCACTACTGATGAAAATAAACCAAAATTATTTTATTAAAGGTTTTTGGATCACTTGAATGATTACTGGAATGCAATTGTTAGATCAGATAAAACAAAACTTGATTTTTTAGGCCATAATCAGCAACATTACATTTTTAGATAAAAAGAACACAATGTATGATGCAAGATATCTCATCTTAACAGTGAAGCCTGGTGGTGATCTCATTGCTTTATCAGATTGCTTTAGTGTAACAATCTACCTGGAAAATCACCAGCATTGAAGGAAAATGTATTTGTTTAAAATATCAGTCCATTCTTTCAAAAATCTTTTATCATCTGTGATCCAGCTTAGACTTGGTAAACAATTCATCTTCCAACAAGGGAACAATCCAAAACATATTTTGATAATCATCTGACAAGGTTTTAAGTATATTAAAATTAGGATAATGAAAGTGCTGTTTCAATTGCCTGACTTAAATCAAACTGAACTTTTGTGGCATGAATTGAAAATTGCTGTGCACAAATCGAATACACTGGATGTATTTGGAACAATTCTAGACAGAAGAATGATCAAAAATAAGAGTTAAGAGATGAAAAAACATTATGGAAGACTACAGAAAATTTCAGTTATCAATGATCACTGTCAAAAACACTTCAATTGATACTTAGTAGATGAAATCAAATGCCTATGCAAAAGTCTTTATGGAACCAAAATAATTAATAATATTAATTCTTTGTTATTATCACTTAGTTGAACAGTTATTATTGTCAAAATTAAAACCATCAAGCCAAGTTCAAGTTCAAACCTAGTCTATAGCATTCAGTTTATATTAATGCCCATGGGAAAGTCAGGAATTCATTTATTTTTCTCCCAGGTTTGGGTTTAATAATAGATTAAACTGGACAATTTACACCAAGCAGTGAGTCTAAGAAAAGGATGGCTCTGAATTCAATACTGTGGAAAAGGCAATGGGAAACATCACTATCTTTCTCAAGTGGCAATTCACAGAATAATAAAAAAGGTATCCACGAAGATGGTAACTGGAAATCACTCTACTATTTTTCCCAAGAAGTCATGGCAATTTTCAGAATAATAATAAAAAAACTGTGAAGAAGGAAATGGGAAACTACTCTACTATCTTTCTCAAGAAGTCATAGCAATTCTCAGAATAATAAAAAATGTATCCATGAAGAAGGCAACAGGAAAATTTAACTTATCCTTTAACTGCTGCAAGTTACCTGGTGGAGGTTCTACAGAATGAACTTGTGGGTTCAGTACATTCTGAGACTACGCTACTTGTCTTCCAAGGAACTCCTACTGACTGCTAGATAGCTTTTTCAAAAAGCAGTATAAAGGAAAAGACAAACTCTCTTACTGTTCTCTCTCTCTTTTTAACCAAAGGCTACTACAGAGATAAGACATATATTGCTCGCAGATATTTTCTACAAAATAAAATGCCTCTACCTTAGTTAATTATCTCTGAACAAATTAGAAATTTTATCTACCACATCAATTTTATGCCATTAACAAAAACATTTTATCATAAAAATAATGCGTTTTTTGTTTTTTTTTCGTAGAGAAAAGAAAATACAATTTGTAAAAAAACTTAATTCACTAAAATATGTGCTGAGGACTGGATATAAAAAATTCATGAAACTATAAACAGATTTAAATGATAAGTGACCTATTTTATTTTATTACAAATAATTATATGTCTGTATGTGTGTGTGTGTGTGTGTGTGTGTGTGCACAGTATTCTTTCAGATATGTTCCTTTGAACATAACTAATTATGTTTTTCAAAAATAGTCACCATCTTGTGATTTCAGATGGTTCTCCAAAGCTGTCCACTTCAATGATGAAAATTCTAACACTTCAAATAAAAAAGATTTACAGTATTTAAAAACTCTTAAAAGTGGAAATCACAACAGATGAGGATTTTTATGAGGTTATTGACCGACTCATAGCCACCCAAGATAATGAGATGGGTATCATTGTTACTTGAAAATCTTGGAAATATTTAAAAAAAAAAAACTACATTTACATTCAATATATTATTTCTTTCAATTCTTTTTGCCCAAATTATGATGACTGATAATCCTTTTTCTTGAATTTCAATTTATTTCTATATTAAAATCATTGGCACTGCACTCACATTATACATCTATTAACATCTCTTTTTTCATAATTTACATTCTGATTGAGGTCCTCACCTTTGTTGCTATTATCACAATGTTTCGGCTCTTGTGCTCTTTGGCCGTCTTCACATGTCTGCCAATCCAAATACTCTTTGAGGAATTTCAATACTAAACCCTTTACTTAATCTATGACGATAGATTGTTGTCATTTTACTCTCCATGTCTTGTTCTTATTTAGTACCACTCAGTTATTGCTTGCTCTGTTTTCTCTAAGTCTGTACTACCTGTCTTAGGGATTGAACTCACAATTACTATGTCACCAAATTCAAAAATCAATGCTTTAATCCATTAGACTTTTGTTCTTTCAGTAATGGTAGCTTCAATTCCTGACCATTGACAATCCCTTTCATCATGATTTTTATTCATAACTCCCAGCCTGAATACTGAAACTTGCTAAAATTTAGATAAATATTATAAAATTCACTGTTTAATTGTATTATGTCTAACACCAGAAACATTTACTTTGTTTTGTTGTGGTTGGCACCAAATGTTGATTTTTACACTCAAAATGAATAAATGCTGAGCGAACATTGTTTTGGAAGGTTTATTTTCTTTTGTATGAATACAAATTGCATCCTTGTATGTGCAACAGAGTCTGTAGCTTGTGGTACATTGGAACAGAGAGACAGATAGAGAGAAGGACTCTTCCTTCTTTGTAGCAGGCAGTTGTCCCAATTAGCTCTCTGGTGATAAGAGGAGTGGACCAGCCTCTTCTGCTTTCTGATGAAAGGAGAGAGAAAATGGACCTCAAAGCCCTCTTTTCCTGAGTTTATACTGAGATCAGTAAGTGGTCAGGGAGTGCAGTGAATGCCTGTAGGATCGTCCTTCGCTATGATACAGGGTCTGATTGTTTGTTTTGCATGGTTTAACTGATTTACCTGTACTTAAGAATGTTAATGTTAATGAGATGTGAAGATGATAAGTAGCTGATGCTTTTAAGGAGATTTATTAAATATTTTTATTTTACTTTATTTATTAAACTAAGCCTACTATTACAGTTTATACAAAAATGTTCTTAAGGAGATTGGTGGAGTAACTGTAAAAACAAAGGCCAAAAAAGGGAACAGATTTTATGAGTGATGGAATGAACTGACTACACAGATTACTGTTGCACTATTTCTTGCCCCTACTACCGATCCCATAAACACACTCGTCAAAATGGTACAATCCTTTTCTTCTGATATTGACTCATTTAAGTGAAGTGTCTGAAAAAAAATGTCTGAAATTTTTATATTTTTTTGGTGCCACTGTTTCAAGCACCAAGCAAACTAGATAATCGCTGTGGAGTAACGGCTGTCAAGATAATCGAGTAATGAGTTCGATCCTAACTAGATGCCCTGTACTTCTGAACTTTGCCTTTTTTTATACAAGGGTAAGCTGCCAATAGTTACGGGGAGCGCAGTAGAGGATTTCGTTACGTGAAAGTACTATTTGTAGAGGCGACAAGCATGTGAATTATGTGTAGGTTCAGGAAAAAACAACAACAACAAAAAACGAAGCATTCGTAATTAAAATTATGCCTTCTTTCCACCTTAGATCAAACACCGATCTCGAGCGTCATCGGCGAATATATACCCCAACGGCCAAGCAAGGGATAATTTTAGTCTTTTCAGACAGAAATAGATAAATGAAAGAAAAGAGATAGACGGAAGAATGAATTGGTGATTTTAAAAATCAAAATTCACCTTTAACTCTTAACTCGTTGCTAACACAATTTTATTTTTATAGTTTTCTTTAATAATCGTTTGCTCACATGAAAGATTTTAAAAATCTCTCATAAACAACAAACAACACCCTTTTTATTTGTGCTGCCAACTCCCCTTTGCCTTTTTTTGCAAATATTTTTTTGTTTTTGTTTTGGTGTTACAAAGACTGTAGTATAGAGAGTGACTAGTCACTAGTAGTCAGTGTGTACTTGTAATCACCAACTCAACTCAAATGAACCGCTAACTAACAATAATTGATTTTTTTTTTTTACAATGTATTGTAAATTATAAAATAATTGTAAATTTTAGATTTTCATTAATTTTATTAAAAACAAAATCAAAAACCGTATGCCATGGGTTATTAAAATTTTTATCCAACCCTACAACACGTAAATAAATAAATTAGTAAAAAAAAAAAAAAACGACGTTATGTATTTCAATTTAATTTTTCTTTGGGGTGAAGTTTGTTTTTAGTTTTCTATTTCTTGTCTACTAATCATTGCAATACTTTTTACTTTTTTTTTGTATTAATCAAGAAATTAAAACAAAAGAGTAAGACCCACCCGAGTGTTTTGGGGGTTTTTTTTGGGGGGGGGGGGGTTTACAACGTAACAAAAAAAAAGAAAGTGTCGATTACCTATCAGCAATTAATTAAGAAATGAACGAATTATAGCTGTTAAAACAACTGCTATCAAAGAGATTCATTTCGTTCGTGGAGAAAATTCCCATTCATTATTAAAATTAGTGCAACATACATTACTTCTCTTCTTATCAATTACCATAAATAAACAGATTGTTTGTATAAGACGTGAATAAGGGTTGGGGTGGCTTAATTCAATAATTCAATAACAACGACTGTTACTTCCGGATCGGATAAGAAATTCTGTCTTTGGATTTGTAAAATATTTTGAAAATATTGTTTTCAGTTTTTCTTTACGTGTGTGAAAATTACAAACAACACTATAATTGACAAGAAAATTAAATTGTTTATTTAAAAAAAACTATGCTGACACTTTTAATGAGAGATTTTTTCTCTAAAAATCAAGTCAAGTCAGATAGTCAGAGGATTACATTGAAAATTAATTAAAAAAACAACAAAGGAGAGTTTGCAGTTTGAAAATAGGTGTCGAGTCGATGATAGAATTTTTTTATTAAAATATTTAAATTCTGGTGATCTAACACCGACATTTCTTTCTTGTTGCATAACGAATATCCACCGAGTCATCAAGCAGGTGTCCCCCCCCTTGTTAAGAATACCACAGTCGAAAAAATAGGTAAAAAAAAGAAACATTTTTTTTTACATACATGCACACGCAAAGAAACAAAAAATATCACACACAAAAAATATTGATGAAAATAAATTTACGAAATCATTTTTTGTGTGTGTTTATGCATTTTTTAAACTTAAATTTAAAATATTTTTAAAAATCTTTTTAATTATGATGGACATGGGACAACCACGAAATCCTAAAAACAAGCATCTGTTTTTTTTTTATATCGGAAAAAAACACTTATTAACATTCCAGACTCCGTGCACAATATCAGAAAAACAAATTGACCCAAACAATAATAATTGTCATACCTATTAACAACAAGATAGAGATGAAATGTTTACTTACATTTTTATACAGTCAGACAATGCACAGTGATACGTCTGCGAGGTGAAGAATTTTGAACAGAAGTTACATACAAGTACGACTTTCTAGAGAGAAAGAAAAATCGTGCGTGTGTATCTGTGTGGTTATTTTTGTATATGTATGTGTGTATGTATGTATATATATATATATATATATTATATATGCGCAGCTGGAGAAGCAGACAACTGTTTAAATGCCAATGTACTTGTTTGTGTCTGTGTGTCGGAGACTGACAGCGTAACCATGTGCTACCATCTTCTTTCTCTAACTCTCATATACGTATATTTTCTTGTGTGTGTGTGTGTGAGAGAGAGAGAGAATACCAGCCAGCAGCAGGCAATGATGTTGTTGCTATAGTAACAGATTTGACTTCAGTCAAGTTATCAAATCTCCCCACCCACACTGCATTAATATCCTGCACTGGGCTGGGAAGGGAATGTGAATGAATGAATGAATGAATGAAAAAAAAAAAAAAGAGTGAAGAGGAGAGAGAAATAAAGAAACAAAACGAAAAGGAAAAAAAAGGAAAAATTAAATAAATAAAAATATTGGGCGAACGAGGAATGAAAAACGAAAAGATAAGAGTAAGAGAATAACATTTTTCATCGAAATGGTAATTAAGAAAATCGCCGCAAAAAAGAGAGAGGGTGAGGAGAAAAAAGAGTAAGAAAGACCAACACCAAAATATATGAAAAAGAAAGACTCTAAAAGAAAATTAAATGAAAGCGAGAGAAGGGGTAGATAGAGAGAACAGACTGAGAGAAGCGAATCTCCAACCCAGAAGAATAATTTTATTTTTAATTTACATAGAAAAGATTAAGCTGCTTAAGCCACAGTTACATACATCAGCCAATTTCATATCATCATCATCAAAATAAAATCATCATCATCATTATCTAGGGATCTGAAGAGACATTCTATCGCTCGATCCCTACTAATTACAACCACTACCTAGAACATACAAAAAATACTAATAGTACTCTATGAGTACCAATAAATACCAACCCAAGGTATATATGCACAACCCAGATGCTGTCCTACAGAAAAGAAAGTAAAATGTTTTTTTTTGGGGGGGGGGGAGGGGCTTTGGAATTCAAAAGGATCACCCACCACGCCAGGCCAGAAAACAAGTCATCGTAAACAAGAAGGAGAAAAATGAGTCACTCAGATATTGGATGCTACTGTTTACGATGTAAAAGTGAGAGTGAAACCCTGAAAATACACACACATGCGTATACACGCATGCGCGCGTCCATATATACACTGTATAATATTGAGAAATTGTGGAACAGGAAGGTGACAGTTGTGCTTGTCATTATTGGCGTGTTTGGAACAGTTCCAAAGAGCCTTGCAAAGAGGTTAGAATAATTGAGAGCCCGAGAAAAAATCAAAAGCTCTTCGAATACAGAGGAGAATGATGGTGTACAGAAGAGACTTGTTGGCACTTGATCTTCATTGAAAACCACCAGACATTGCCGGTGTCAGCTAGTACAGTACAATAACACTTAATAAATAAGTTCTATCATCAACGTCTTCATGACTACCATACAGCACTTTCTTATCCAAAATATGCAAAAGATCGTGCTAGAGATTTTAAAATAATACAGTGTAACCCGGATATAAGAGACACGGATATAAGATAAACCCGGATATGAGAGAGATTTTATCTGGTCCCAAATTAGAGCCTGTGTTAATGTATATATAATAGACCAAACCCGGATATAAGAGAAACCCTGATATAAGATACTTCTTCTCCGGTCCCGACAACTCTCTTATATCCGGGTTACACTGTATATCATAATCGTTAGTTTTTTTCCCGTGACCCATTAGATCGTCGGGTTGCCCTTGCCGATTAATTCCTTGAAGAGATATGCCGGATATAGACACCCCGACAACCAAGAACAGGCTGAAGAAGCAAGTTCATTTCTGTGTATGGGACCCTACGCGTTATTTCCGTTTTCTACTAAAAAGAATAATATTTAAATAACCGTAATTTCTATCCAATCAGAAGCGCTCCTGCACAGATCAAAAGGTTGATCTTTGATCCTCCTCGGAGGTAATAAGAAAATGCGATTTTTGCACTGAAAAAGCAGTAGCAGAGCATTTATGTTTAAAATAAATACGTCACGTCATCTGACAATTTGTTAAAAATTAAGTAAAACCAATTAAACATGGTTGCACTAAAATATCTTAATTTCAAGTGAGTTCCTTTTATTTCTATTTTTTTTTTTTTTGATGTCATGTCTTTTCATGGCGTATGCGATCAGGGCTTTCCATGGATTCCTTTTCTTTATTATATGTGAATTGCCATGACTTCTTAGGAAAGACCATTTTGAATTCAGAGTAGTCCGTTTCCTAGATTGGACGCCACCCAAGGCTAGATAACCCATAATTCATATTAGTATTTATAATGACAACATTGTGTCTGGTACTAGCAACAAGGAACGATCTCTGTCATGACCTATTACCGAACTGCTTTCACAAGGTTAAAGAGTTCCAACTGTTCTACTATTTATTCGACGCTCGGGAGATAAGTGGGTACATGCCTTTTATCAACACGAAGTGAACGCAAAATGTACCAGTCGGAGTTTGAATTCGGATAGCAGATTCTATTATCTCTGTTGTTAACCGTTCCCTCTTCACCCTGTATCTTCTTTTAGAACAGAAAAGTCATGTCGTATTGGAATTTAGAATAACAAATTAGAAATATACAACTAATCAAGCATAAAATAAAACGCGGACGCCGAATAAAGAAAGGGACAATCACCGCCCCCCGTAAGCTTCACTCACACAATCCTGGCTATATAAGCGCCAAATTCAAAGACCAATCCTCTTTTTCTTCCACCATGTAACTCAGGCAACGCTGCTGCCTCACCACAAGCCGGGGGAATGGCGTCGCCAACCTCAAGAGAAATTACTACTACCTAAAGAATCTAGCCGAGGGCTGAAATGGACCTCTCCTTCAACAAGAACTGTTGACAAGGTAACCGGTCACCTTTTTCCTAAGCTAAGTCTGCAGATGCACATTGTCTGCAACCACTTCTTTTTTTCTTATTTCTCTTTTTCTATTTTGATATTAAGTTATCTTGAAATAGTACAAAGTGTGCTTCCTTCACTTCAAAAGCGGTCGCCCAGTTAGCACACAAGGACTTAGCACTTACCCTCCATAAACTTGAGGTTGTATCCTGGCGTAATATCGTGGATATAATCACCACATTGTTATTGCAGATAATGGCGCATATGAACTTGGACGATTGTTTTGAAGAGAAGGAACGAAATATTGTAATTAAGAACTTGTATTATTGATACAAATTTGATTTTTCCTCAAAATGGCGGGATCTAAAAAATGTAAATGAAGTTGTGTTTTCGGTGGATGCTGTTGATTATTGCTGGCCTTGTTTGGATAGCAAATGACTTTACTGCTAACCCCCTTTAGAGTAAAGGAATAGTGATGTTGTACCGAGGTTAAACGAGAGAAAGAAAAAACCAACGAAATTGTGTTGTTGTACGAAAACGAAGAATAAAACAACAATGTCTAATGTGTGAAGTAACTCAATTACGAGGTTTCTTTTTTTGCGGTGGATGTAGTTGATGTTTAGGGTAAGATTTTATCTCGGTTGTGTTGCTCTGAATGAGTGCCCGAATGAGAAAATTTCTTCGGCGTGGTGTGATGAAATCGCCGTGTGTGCGTCTGTATGTGCTCTTGTGTGTGGTTACTTCACCGTGAAGTGTGTGAGTACTTCACCGTGAGTCCCCAAAGGGCGCCACTAAGTCCGCTTTTACGTGTCTATTTTTAGACTTTATGAAATTGGTGTTATGGGACCTTACCTATAACGACAGAGTGAACTCTTCCTGACACTATGAATACTGCGCCTCTCAAGAGAGAGGGACGAGACGGAATCGAGTCGAGCCAATAGTAGTTCACGCCAAACCAGACTGACAGTCATACTAACACCTTTCACATCTTGTATTATTATTCTGTGTAATATATATTTGTTATTTCTACTCTTGTGTTCGTGTTGTTCTTCCTTGGTCCTAACCTTGGACCATAACAATTGGGAATTTGAAAATGTATTTTTATTTATTTATTTTTTGTGTATTTTCGAAGTCCCAACAGAGTAAAATCTCTACAGGCCTCTAGAGTATTCTTAAAACGAAAAATAAGTCGTGTCATAAATTACTTGAATGCTGAAAAGATATGACGGAAACTTTATTTTAAAGAGAATAACATGTCATTAATTGAATGACAGAAATTGAAGCTGTAAATTCTAAAATAAACGAGGCATGCAACAAAGGTGATATCGGTCCTGAATCAAATGGTTATTTAGAACATGTAACGAGGTAGAGCTATGGAAGAAAGATTTATTCTCCCATTTATATTTGTCCAGTTATGGACATTATTTTATCCATGGTATAATAACACCGATATTTCACGATACGGAACGGAACGGGTGAAAGAAAAAAGCATAACAGACATGCTTTATTCTCAAAGATACTTTTATATACTACGACATACACAAAACTATATATATATATATATATATATATATATATATATATATATATATATATATATGCAGAGTGTAAGGATAAACAAAAAGGAAGGGTCTTACATTTAATATGGATATACTCCTGTACCTGGAGAAACCATTTTTAGGACTCCAGATTCAATCTATGTCCCAGGCGAGGGTATATTCCATGAATGGGAAACAGCGAGTCTTGGGTTTTACAAAATTGAGGACTGCAAGCTGGAGTTTCTTTCTATATCAGGGAAAGGTATATTCCTAAACGGAAACAGCACCATGAACTAGTAAGCTGCTGGGAAAGCAGATTTAGCTTCTGCCCGGGTCGAGGGGAGGGTCGAGCTAAAGAAAACAACCTTATTGTTTGGTTACTGTAAACGAACTGAATTTTGACTGCCGCTTTTCATCACTGTATGGAGTTGCGTCACAAAACGGCTGTCAGTTGACCCACGTGAATTATCTCCACCAAAGAGGGATAAGAAGTACCTTTTGTATCCTTACAGTGAGATTGTTTACAAGTCAGAGGTTAAAGAGATCGTAGAAATGTCGCTTTTGCAGATAAACAAATCTATTTCCACTAGGGATATCTGTGATCAAAACCCTTCCGTTATCAAAGCTTGTTGTGGAGGCGGAAATGAGTAATCTGGAAGACAGAACCTTGTTGTTGTTACTGTTGTGGATGTTAATTCCTTCTCCGCTTCGTCAAACGTAAATACAAGCATCAAACACAAGAGGGCATTGAGTATGGGTAATAAACGTATAATTTATTTACATATATGCAAAAACTAGTAACTTCTGTTGCTGTTGCTAAGACAACAGGGAAAGTAGTGAAATTAGAACTGAAATGGACATTGGTGGTGGCTGTCGTCGGTGGCGTTTCTCTCTCAGCATGTCGGTGTTGACATTAAACACTAATATGTGTTGCGCCCCCCCCCTCTCTCTCTCTCTCTCTCTCTCTCTCTCTCTCTCTCTCTCTCTCTCTCAGTGTGTCGGTGTTGATATCAACGCTAGTTTGTTTCGGTCAGTTTGAATTTAGGTATATATAGCATTCAATCGCCTTGAAATTAAGTTTTTGATTTTTGTGCGGGAGTGTCTCTGACTGCTCATAATATATTGTTCATTTTGTTTTGGCTAAAGCGGATTTATGAGTGGAGTCGATACACAGAAAACGTATTTACGCATTCTGATTTGGATCTTCGAGTGATTAACATCGGCTTTGTGTAGAAAATTTTAAGAGGCATGACAAGCTTTAGTGTAGCAAATTCAGCGACAAGAAACTGGACAAATTTGAATTTAAAAACTATTTGACACAATTTTACAACTGCAAATACTTTCGAATAGAACAAACTTGTTTCTTTTTAAAAGAGTTATTTGGTGGGTTATGCAGCACATTTAATTTCCTACTTTACATTAGAAGACAGAAACTACGAAATCGACATAAGTTGATTAATCCAGAAATTCTTGGATATATCGCTAATTGTGGACGAAATTTTCAAGCAGTTATTGGATGCGTCCCCTAAAAATACGACCCGAATTTTAAACATGTTAAGTAATTCTTGGAAACATAAGCCGATTTGTCGGAACTGAAAAGCACTTACAGTTCCGTTTTTTTTTTTTAGGAAGATACACCAGTTTTTAAACTGGTTAGTCACATAATTTTCTCCAAATTACATCATGTACCCCAAAGAGAAATAATGCATAAAAATTGTACTAACTACCCAAAAATAAAAGATATTTTTCTAATTTTTTTAATCATTTTACACCAAGTAAGGCAATACATACACTAAGATGCAAAGGTTACAAAGTGTGAGAGAATATGAGAAAAAACATTATTAATGAGAAAGAACAATAAAAGAACGGTACTATAGACGCACACCAATCTGTTGGTTCTGTAACCTTTTCAATAATTCACTCGTTTTCCGGTCTGTTCAATTCTTCCTTCACCTTTGGTATAAATAGGGAATGAGAATCTCCTGCTTGTTACACACTAGGGTAAAGCGTCTTTTCAGAACTATTTTAATTGGGTTTCCATTCATACACCCACCGGCGTGAAATGAAATTATTCTATTTTGTCTAAACGTCACACTAAATTCATTTTTTACAACCGTTTTTCTAGACAATGAGTTCTACGCTTTACACATTTAATTACATATATCTCCAAATGTGACACTATTTAACGCTGAAAGATGTTAATGCTGAAAAATAAGGATTAAAAGATCGACTGATCAGATATAATATTTAACGCTGGAAAATAGGGATTAGAAGATATAATGAAAGATAGACTGATCAGCTACAATGAGGAAATTAAAGATTTTATTTTGAGAAGAAATTAAAATTCTCAGAGAATGAGAATTGTGGAAAGGATAATGTTTTGATAGAGCAATTTGGCAAGTGTGAGAGTAATTAATTACGAAAGGCTCTGGAGATAATTGGGATGGGCTGACTCAGCCAAGAGGGTGGTCGAAGGACCTGGAGCTGAGAACAATAGGGTCTTAAGTTTATAAAACAAGAAAGTGCGTAAACCGTAATTTTACAAATAGGCAATCTTGACAATTGATGAATGATGGTCATTAAAAATCTGGTTATCAAAACACAATACAAAGCATACGGGCGTTAAAGAAGTGTTGATTCAGGATATGGAACGGAGGACAAAGTGAGAAAAAGACTTGCGTAGGCAAATTTCCGAATGATAATTTTAATTCTAATGCTGACAAGTCGGAAAACCCGACGTAAGCAAAATGTCGAGGAGATAAAATCTTCTAATTAATGAGGTAAATTGAATTGCATCATGAAGATCAAGAAGCCATTGGCCGGGTGGTAGCCATAGTGGCGGGCACAGATAAGAGAACAGGAAAGATAGAGAAAATATTAACGCCCCTTGAAAGGTGTTAGTGTAAGATGCTAATAGATGAGAGAAGGAGTATGGGCGGATCGATGTCCTGTGACCATATCCCGCAAAAGAAGTGGTCTTACCAAATATTGCAAGCGTAAGCGATTTTAAACAATGGACCTTTATTGGATTTAGGGGAATCACCGAAACCCCAGATCACGTCTTGCCCCACGCCGATATGGAGCTAGGGCTCATATAAGCAAACGCACGAGAAAACAAGTTTTGTCTGGAGAACCGTGGAGAATTCCGTCGAGCGTTGTTAAGAGTCCGTATTGAAGACCGACCAGCTCGCCGATACTGCCCACGTGATTCCTGCCAAGTACAAGAACTCCGACTTTGAAGAAAAACTACGCCAAGACCAAGAAGTAATCTTCACCCTTGTACCAACAAAGTTAATCCGAAAAGCACCTCTAAGTTAACACCGAAAAACAGAACAAGTTAACAACGAAAAGCAGAACTCAGATAACGCCGAAAAGCAGAATTACACTAACACCAAAACAGAACGAGCTTCATATTGGAGATAGAATTTCATAATCCAACTGTGAGAATTTGCCCAAGAGTCACACACATTTAAGACGGGTTGGGACAATAATTGCTGTAAACCAAAGAACCGATATAAAGATGAATTTTGTTACTTATTAAGTGTGCGTCATATTTGGTTTTATTTATTATTTTTTTTATTTATGTTCACCTTCACCCTATCGGATCGACTTGGTACCAAAGATTCCGACAGTAACCGGACCTGACCGTCCTTTGTTTAAAAATTCACAACGTGAAGCTTGGGCCTGAACAGGTTATTTCGGTAACTTACTACCTAGACGAGCACGATGGCTTGGGTGCTAGATATTCGGATCTGACCAAAGACCTAAGAACCCTGAAGGTTCCGTGACCGAAAGTATCACATTATTGGTGACGTGGCTAAGGATCAGCCCCCAGAATGTGTCACACAAATAATAATATGTGTTATAGACTCGTCCACGACAGTCAGTCTACCCTCCGCTGGAAATGCACTCTTCTTACATCCATTGGTCGATCACCGTAAATCCGGCTTGCTGATTGGTCAGTTTCGACCAATCAGATCGCTCCCACGCGCACGATTATTCTTCGCACCATTCTTCCTGGAGTCTCTTTGACTGTATATAAACCGGAGTAACACGTGTCATCTTGAGCATTCCAAAGGAGCATTCCGGAGCAGAGCCGAGCAAAGCAGATAGCAAACCAATTTCGACCCCTCATCACAATTACCAAAATGTAACCTTCAAGGAACTCCCGTCTTTGACTAACGCAGTCAGACGTAAAAGAACTTTCGCTACTAATAAGTAAAGTCGGCAATTCACTCTCAGAGAGATTTCTACAGAGATTCACACGTGTCTACATCTTGACTTAAAGGACTTTTCGCGCGTCAATACTTGACTCAACCTTCAACCCCTCTCTCTCTCTCTCTCTCTCTCTCTCTCTCTCTCTCTCTCTCTCTCTCTCTCTCTGAAACCTTTGTACGTTTCTAAAAAAGTGTTATCTACACTACTAAAAACAGAAACTACAACTTAAGCAAATATATAAAAACAATACAGTCCAAGGTGGATAACTCTGCCAAAACAAGGACATACAAATTTCAGCAAAAATCTCGCAACTACATTACTTTAAAATTTATCTCTCGATAAATTTTCCTCAAA
Organism: Acanthosepion esculentum; assembly: GCA_964036315.1. Taxonomy (NCBI): domain Eukaryota; kingdom Metazoa; phylum Mollusca; class Cephalopoda; order Sepiida; family Sepiidae; genus Acanthosepion; species Acanthosepion esculentum. The sequence goes on from OZ038484.1 coordinate 20,295,029, forward strand.
TTTTTATGTGAACACTTTTCCTAAACAAAGGAACATTCATGAACTTTGAGTTCATAAAATACTCAATTCAACTTTTGTTCAACAATTCAGTTATTTCGACTGAAACACAACTTTTTCCAAAAATTGTATTGTAATTGATTTGTACATAAATATTCAATGTTTGTTTCTAATTGAATTCACGACTACCTTTGTTTCTTCGTTCAATATTGCCTTTGAGATTTATTCCATTTGTATGTCTACGCTTAAATTGTTGTGATTAATATGAAGAACATGCTTTTCACGTTTATTATCACAAACCTAAAACCCTTCTGATTATACACTAATTCATAGCAATCCCAACAGTGTCCTTACCTTCTTCTGTAGCGGTATTAAATTTTCCAATGAACTGGACTATTTTTCCAGGATTTGTGAAAGTACCATTTAGTGGCTTTAATAAATGTTTTTCTCTCAGATTTTTGTAAGTTTCAGTTGACATAATGTTTTTGTCGGCACTTGTGTCGACTTTAAACCTCACCGCTGTTTTACAACATTTTATACCACGTGCCACTTAAATCTGTATCTGTTAGCTGTCCTCGGAAAAATTTCTTTTCTTCATTTACTGTTTGTATCGTATTAATTTTAGTTCTGCAGGCAACAGCGAAATGATTCATTTCCCTGTATTTCTTGTAGTGTTTTCCTTTCGCTTGTTGTTTTTTTTTCCACCTTTTATTTTTGTGCCTCATATTTTTCGCTGGGTATTTAGTCCGTATACATTTCTCTCGTGTCTTTCTTCCATTTGAGATTTTTATTTACTCACTGCTCCCGGCCATCTCTGTATGTTTCTCGAGTCTCGAATCAGGAATAAATTGTAATCTTTCGGTTAGGTTCCTATACTCTGATTTGGTCATTTTTCTTTGGAACCGCACATGCTTCTGCTAATTCGAGCAATGCGCGAATAAAGGTTCTCCTGGTAACGGAACTCCAAGATAAAATTTTTCCCTTTCATGAATCATATTTCTTTTAGGCATCAAGTAGACATTAAATTTTTCCAAAACTGAGTCATACACATTTTCTGTCTTCTCGCCGTAAGGAAGAGAATACCTAGAATATACTTTCGGCTTCGTTTCCATTGCAATTATAGAATATAAACTCCTATATTCTACAAGAAGTGAAGCACAAACAAATAACAGATGCCTACAAATAAATCTTAAATTCATTAGATACGAAAAACTTGTTTACAATTCGGTACAAATAAGGTCCTAAATTAAATAAGTGATTTCTGGAACCTGATTGGATAGGACAAGTCATGTAATGTCCTTTCTACGACATCCGCGCCTTTGAACTCCAAATGACCTAGAAATGGGTCCGTTTATCATACATTCCCGCGCAAAACTCAGATAGCGATTCGGAGCCAACCAATGGGGTTAAAATCGTCTTGTCAGCAATAAACAGCGACCAGATCTGCAACGACATAGTCAGTGAAGAACAGTCAGTGAAAGACAGCAAATCAGACCAGGCTAGACCATGCTTCGATCCACAGCTGATACACATCTTACCATGACAACATGTTAGTCAGCGATGAATTTTCTATATACAACCCCACGTCTTGTCTCCCCTCTCTTTGTTCACTGCGTTTTAAAATTATTGCTATCGCACACAATCAATCAGTAGTCACACGCCTTTCATTAGCGCGTGCTTCACACATACACACACGCACACATTGGCCTACCATACCACTTGATTTCCTCACTTATATCCCTTCGAAACTTTGCAGACTTACTTGTGACAAATCATTTTGAACAATCAAACTATTGGTCTCTTCATGGCCACAACAAAGGACATTGTTTTTTAACATGTGAATACATGCATTTGACTGTATAAATTTTACTGTCATATTTAGTTTGGTCTTCTCCCTTTTCTGTGAAAATCATTCCTTCATGTTCAATAAAAAATGGTGTTGTACTTGTAGATACAACATTCGGATTTTATTTTCCACTTAAAATCAGGGTCAAAATGGTAATCACTGACGAAGAACAATCTAAAAATTATTGCTGACCCAGTCAGAATATAATTTCCAATGTAAATATACAAATCCAATCATCAACAAACAACAAACTGGTGAATTGCCGACATTCATAGAACATTTCATCTGAGAAATATTTCATTTCAAACCCACAAATGTTTTTTTAAAATAACCACAACGCCGAGACACTTACAAAATGGATACGAACAACATCACCTAATCTATGGAAACCGTATAAACAGTAAACTTACCTACCTAAAATTCAACGAACGTGCAAACCTGGTTTTCACAATTAAATGCAATTTTTAGCGCAAAGAAAATCACATTACAAGGCGCACAATATGCCTACGTAGTAGAAAAGCTCGCAGCAGATGTCGCAACAGAAGTAGTTGATCTGCTTGACTGTATGCCAGAGGAAAAACCCTATGATACTCTGAAAAATGTGATAATTAGATGTACTGGGAAATCAGATGAGAGATGGTTACACAATCGATTCAATAACCAGAACCAAAGATAAACCAAAATTACGTATGCTGACTTTCAAAATTTGGAAGAATGACACAATACAGTCTCCTTGCTTCTAATTTGGCACTGAACTTTAAAATATCTACACGCATAAGTGAATAATTAGTGGAACATATTGATATGCCGAGACAATAACGTTGAAATAAATAATAGGTACAGTGGTCTATGATATGTTTTTAGCCACCTTTGATTACAGCAATTTTGGCTTGTGTAATAACGTCTCTTCTTTTTTTTCCAGACAATACAGTGTTAGTTAGTATCAAGCTACTCTAATCTATGAACAATAGCTGACTTATATTTTGCAATGAAATTTCGTGGAAGTAAAGAAATTGGTAATGAGGGCAAATAATAGGATGGCATCAGTGTGGTAAGTCAAATAGAGAAATTGCTAGGTTTTTCCAGGTTAATCATCAAACGGTTAATAATATTGTCAAGAAATGTAATGAAGAAGGCCATTGTCGTATAGAACAACGTTCAGGAAGACCAAGCATCGTGTCTGAGCGAACGAAAAGGGCACTGAATAGGGAAGTCATTAGAAACCGTCGTCAGAGCGTTAAAGATGTCGCCAACAGCATGGAAATGTCGCCATATGCGGTGAGAAAGACTCTGAAAAAGCTAGGCTGTCAAAGAAGAGTTGCAAGAAAGAAGCCCTTGATTTCAGAGGATAACGGGAACCTTCATATGGACTGGGCGAGAGAATTCGAGAGCAAAGATTATGAATTTTGGCAGTCTGTAATTTGGTCAGATGAAAGTAAATTCTGCCAATATTCGAATTCGAGACAGGTTTATGTCTGGAGAAATCAGAATGAGAATTGAAACACTGAATGTCTGTAGGCGACCGTGAAACATGGAGGGGTTGGAGTAATGGTGTGGGGCGCTGTCTGGTTTGGAGGGAAATCTGATCTGATTCTCGTTGACGAGCAGTTGAATGGTCCAAAATACTGTCAAATATTAGAAAAATCGAATACAAGCAGTGAAACTAGCAAATGGAGAACCTACTCTATACCAGTTCCAAATACTGTTTATTTATGTTGAATTGGAATTACGTAATTAAATTTTATGAAATTGGATGTAGTTTATTTCTCCTAGCTAAAAACTTTTCTTAGGCCACTGTATATAACGAGAGGAGAGCTATGGAAGAAAGATATTTTCCCATTTGTATTTACCTCAATATAGGTAATTATATTCGTAACATAATAACACCTAGTTTACGGACGGAATAGAATGGCTCAAAGGAAAAAGAATGACAAACATGCCTTATTCTAAGAGAGACTTAAACTATATATACATATATACACATGTCTCACGCGGAGAATAATATATCACATATATCTACACAGCAAAGTAGAGTCTAAAGAGAAAAAAAGGAAGGAGCATATATATAATATGGAGATACTCCTGTGTCTGGAGAAGCCATATTTAGGATTCCAGATTCAAATAGGCTGGATACATCTATGTCACAAGCAAGGACATATTCCACGAACGGGAAACAGCAAGTTTTGGGTTTTACCAAATTGAGGACTGCGAGCTGGAGTTTCATTCTATGCTTGGAAAATATACATTCGCAAAGAGAAACGGTACCATGAACTTGTAAGCGGCTGAAGGAACATGTTTTAGCCTCTGCCTAGGCTATAGGGGGGGCAAAGAAAGCAACCTTTTGCTTGACTGTTGTAAACAAAACTGAAATTGACTGCCGCTGACGTTAAGCGGCTATCATGTGACCTACATGACTTATCCCCATCAAAGGGAGATAAACACCTTCTATGCAAATTAACCAGCTGTTTTGTATTTTTTAAAAATAGTTATCTACTACGTAATAAGTAGTTTGTAGCATAGAAAAAGTTGCTGAGAACTTTTGCATACAACTAATAAACGATTTTTGTTATCTACAGTTCACCAATTATCCATGCGTACTATTCTTAATCTTATAATTAGGTGCTTCATTTTCTGGTATTTAGAAATTGCCATATTCTTTTTTTTGTTTCTTTTCCATCTCTTTACCGCAAATACAACGATCTAAAAGAGTCTTAGAACTGAGTCTTAAAGTCTCTTGTTTGTAATCTCAACAAACAAATGTAAATGAGTTCCGCCCATTCATATCAAAGAATTGGTCTGTTTATGATATGCTTACGGTCATATTACGTTGAAACATCGATTTTCGTACAACCAACAAAGTAACATCAAACTTTGTCATTTGCAATTCCACTCGAGTCCGTTATATTCCCTTACACACAAATACAAGTTATGAACCCACCTCTGCCCCTCCCAGATAGAGGTTAATTAGTATGACTTGCATCTGTAAATCCTTATTAACTTTTTACAATCTAAAAATATTTTCTGGCTTTAAATAATCCACAAAAGGTTGATAAGCCATAAAAAACAAATCAATCAGTTTTGTGATAGTAGGCCATAATTTGATCAATGGCGCCAAATAGTGGATGATCTACCTGCTGTCACATGCCTCTACTTAAATGCTTTAGCTAACTTAGCACTACCTCCATCTCATTCACGATAGGCACTAGGGCAAATTGATTTTTAACACTGAAGTCCTCCACATCCCCAAATCCACCAGCAAAAGGCCATGCTTTACAAAATGCATCTTCTCTGGGCAGGTTATATGTCAAGCATAGAAAATTGCCCCTTATAAAGGTTTAACTAATAGTTAAGCTGTCAATAGCTTGTTTCGGGTTAGTGATAAAAAAATAGCATTATAGAAGAGGTACAAGGAGGACTTCTAAAAGATTTTCACCCCCTCTAATATTGACTACTGTCGTACCCTAAATAAACCACATTTGTACACACACACACACACACACACACACACACACACACACACACATATATATATATATATATATATATATATATATATATATATTCAGACTGAAAAGGTATTAATTGTGCATGCACTTAGTTTCTCTGTGTTATCAAAATCCTCAGATCAAATAACACTAATGTCAAAATATATCAGCTTCACTCATTCTCCCACTGCCGTAATGTAGCTTTCCTGTGCCTTTTCTATAAATATTTTCATGGTAATTGATCTGATGAGCTTTCTTCTTTCGTACCTAGACTTTATGAATTCAAGCACAGTACTAGATTGGAAGCTAGGTCTCATTATTTTACAGTTGAAGTGTCTATATGTAACTTTTTTTACTCTAACTTTTCTGGCTTCTTGCTTTCCAATCAACTTTGATTTTCAAAAATTTAAATGCAATGTCAATCATTATCTTTTGTCTTCTTAATTCGTATTATTTTATTGTTCTCTCTCTTTAATAATTTTTCTCATACAGTTTTACACTCAGTAGCCCCTTGCGTCTTAGTGGCTTTATTGCCTTGGAGTGAAATGATTAATAAAAAGAAAACATAAATATCTGCCCGCCTTGTTCATGTCCAGATTCAATTACGTTTTCAATTCTTCCGTTAACACTTCGGTACAATTTTCTGTTGGTAACAACTGTTAATATATTATTATCTATTCTTTGAACCAATATCAACCAGTGAAACAATACCATGATTCTACTAAATAACAGTTATCAAATTAGTCAAATTAGTAATTATCTACTTGGCTAAAAAATTTGTTCTATTTTTATGGTTAGATGACGTTAGGGGTGTTTAGTTTTAACTTTATTCAAAGTTTTTATTGTATTGTGAGAGTTGTCAAATGAAAATACTTTTTTTAGATTGTTGTATATTTATTGATTCTGACTATGAAGATGAAAGAAAGGCAAAACTTTCAGCATAGTATGATTTATTTTTATTTTAATAAAAGGTAAAAATGTGACACGGTCACGAGAAGAATTACACGGTTCATGGAGAAGTTAATGCAAATGATCCAACATCTTAAAAGTGGTTTGCAAAGTTTTGTGTTGGAGATTTTTCACTGAACAATGTTCCCCAGTGAGAGCAATTGAGGATGATAGTGACCAAATCAAGTCATTACTTTTTCGTGCCCACTAAAATATGAAATGCAATATTTATAAACCAATCACATTCAATAAAGTGCTTTACATCTTAAAACACACAAATAAAACCATAGAACACAAATCAGAAAGTTTGGTGTATTAGTCATCCTGATTTAGGTAGATGCTGGTATATCGTGCGGGCGTAGTAGAAGACATAGCACGTGGCATATTAGGACCAATTAGAAATAAATAAATAATTTAATTCTGGAGCCGATTTTCTTACGAAAAAAGTGTATAAAACCACACGAAATCCGGCCCCAAACAGAATACTCACAGCTGTCACCAAGGTCCACGCCAATCTCGCTTATGATCTTCACGACCTCATTCACGACTTCATGCTAAAATCGACAGGGCTGACAAACTTCAAAGAGACCGCTTCAGACTACGGCAACACCGCCAACAGTAAGAAACAATTCCTATCTCTTGAATCCTCTTTACTATGAACCACGCACACACGAGTTGACTTTTTCACACAAACACACATATAACAACATTTCATTGTTTCTCACATACGTACACAAAGAAAATGTATACTTTATTTCAGAACTTTATTAACCCAAACAAAAAGACATTGCTTTCCAATCTATAACCAATTGCTTGTATTCTTGTCGTTATATTAACTTAATGTTTATTTGTTGAAACTACGTTGTCTTTCCTACTGAAATTTATTCTTTCAATGAAAATCGTTTGATTATTTTAAACGCGCAGCCGCGCAACAATATTTTGTTACTGTATCGAATCCCGGCACCCCGAATTTTAACATTCAACGAAAAACCGAGTAGAAGGATTCCTACAACTTGAAAATAATCAATGTTTACAAGGCAGCAGATTGCCAACATAATCAAAATATCCAAAGTATCGAAACTCCTTTGCACCACTTTGGTTATATTACTCTCTTTGATATGTAGCTTCCACATAAGTGAAAAACACTTCAATATTCCATTTCTTAAAAAAATTACAACAGGTGATGAAAAGTGGATACTTTACAAAATTATACAATCCAAGAAATGCTTGGGTAAGCTAAATGATCCATCATGCAAATGTTGTACTTCATTCAAAGAATATGATGCTGTAAATATTTTGGGATTGGAAGGCAGCTCTTAATGGAGAACCAAATGATTGATTCAAACAAGTACTGCTCCAGGTTAGTATCATTAAAAGATTCAAAACCGGTCAAATTCATCAAATCAAATTTCTTTCTTCCATGTCAAGTAAACATGATTAAAGATATGCAAACTTTAGTTTTTATGGAAAGCTCTATTTATATTTAAGTCATTTATCCAAATCACTATTGAAATAAAATATGTTTACACTGATTAGAACCCAAAGTTTAATTCTACTTGAAATAATTAATAAAATAAAAATGAATATTCTTTATTGTTGTAAGAGTAAAATTAATACTTGCTGACCCTAAAGAGATGTCAATCTTTATCTTTCATACATTTTTCCAAATTTATGATAGACCTCTGATATACATTTCGGATCATTGAAAGACGATAATCCTTACTGCTACTATGATGTTATAGCGGACCGAGGGGTATTTACGTGTTGTTGAATTAGGAACACGTGCTGTTTATTCCTACTAGAAGGTCCAACTACAAGAACAATGCGGACCCAAGTTGAGTCCAACCAAAAAGGTAAAGAAAACAAACAAGACCGATATATATATGTCGACAAATATATGTATTAAACAACAAACTTACAAGGGATAAAGACATCAACATTGCGTTTGTGAGTGAACGTAAAGAGTTTGTATTTTGGTGAATGTTCGTACGTACGTGTCTGTGGGTTTCATGGCGTTTTCCCACAAGTGGGCGAAAACGCGGATCTCTGTGAGAGATCACATTTTTAAATGTGTCCGCTGAAATGCAAAGTGAAAAAGAGAACGAGGCAAGAAGTTGCCCAATATTTATAGTGTAGGGAGAGCGACCCCTGGTGACAATTAAGAAATTAAGGAGGAGCTAACTCCGACAATGTCACAGCTTGACATTTCTGTTTGACTGGGAACAAAGATGGATAAATGGTTGGCAGTTGAGTAATTGATTTCATGGATCAAAGTCATTAAGACTTAGACCTAATAAAGGTGTTATGGTTCAAGTTACTAAAAGGTTTTGTTACAGTATCAACCTCACAGGAGACAAGTGGTGTCCAGATCAGGCCAAAAGCCTTCTCATGTCGTAACAATATATTTGTTCATTCTGATCATTTTTTTATCAAAACTCCAATCCCTATACCCTCGACCCTTCTTCAGGTGTTTGTTACATTTGGTAATATCTCAAAATGTTGATCAGAACACTTTACTTGGCTTTGTCACATGCAGTGGAGGAACATGGGAGGGGCAGCCGCCCCCAGGACGCACCATCATGGCGCGCAAAATTGCTCAGTGATTGGCAACTTTATTACTGGGACTGGGAGTGAATTGCAAGCGAAATGTTACAATTCCAATATTTTCACACACACACACACACACACACAAAATAAAACGTGTGTAAAAATCTCGCCTAACTAGACTCAATCTAACCAAACTTATTGAGATGTGGTGAAAAATGAAGACTAAGTTAGATTAGGGTGGGCCAAGTTTTAACACATATATAAAGATCGTGAAGCTAGTTTGTCTTATACGGGTGTTTATTATTGTCAACCGAACTACAGCACCGTGGAGCCTGTAACGAAAGACATGACTTACCTCGGAATTCGAAACGACCGCGAACGTGTCTTGCCTGCAAAGTGATGACAAAAAAGAAATATGACCGCTATTGAAGACACAATTTATGTGCGCCTATCTCGTCCAAAACGAGACGATATTTGTACACATGCACATTTTGGCCATCTTGGAATAGCATAAACAGAAGTCATTCGGCGGACTGCGTGTGTTAGAGTTGGACGTACGGATTGACAGACTGACGAAGAGGAAGTTGAAATAGGCGCGGCTGAGTTGGTGTCCGTTTCACAACTGCCCAGTGTAACGGCTGAGAAAGGAGTGCCACGCAATCCATTTCCTTGAGGCGACCGAAGAAGAAGAAATAGGTGGCCTGCCGGCGAGCACCGCACTGCACTTTTTGACCCCCCCCCCTTCATCACCATTTTTCTCTACAGAGCCTTAAAGTGCGATAATACCATAACACCGTGACACTGGCGAAAAAGTCGGGAAATTAATTGAAAAAGTGGTGAAAGAGGACCTAAAATTTCCTCCTTTTTATTTACTTTAATATTGTTTTATTTACCTTAATATCCTTTTTGTTTGTGACTGCCCGCAGATACTTATTTCATTAACGGCGTGTCATAAGTTATTTTGGCGACGACGCTCAGTAAGTTCTTCGGACATGCGCATTGCGGACGGAAACGCATAGCCGACCAAAACGTAATAGAACAAAAAAAAAAAAAAAAGAAAAAGTGTTGTTTAATTCTGTTTTCCCTTGGTTGAGACCAGATTGAAAACTAATTCATATTAATGTTTTTAAGATGTATTCCTGGGGTGGTAAACCCAGCGTTTCAAAATAATAATAATGGCATTTTTTCCTCCTCGCCTCAATTGGTAGATCATAGCATTTCAATGAATATATATAATATTTATACATAATGATCTTATTCTAACTCAATGTCGGATATAGCGAGCCGTATATTCCCATATACAGGGTTTTGATGTGAAAAGATTCACGAGTTTCATGGCACATTTTTAGTCGTCGTTAGCGATAGCAAAAACTTTGCAGCGTGTTTTTTGTAGCCTTTGCTGCAATAATAATATTATTATTTTATGATTATAGTGTGGAATCTTTCACGTCAGCCAGTTTACCCTTCGCTAGGAAATGCATTCTTCCTGTTACGATTTTACCAACATCATACTTACAAATAATCAGCAGGCATTCATTGGTTAATCACCTTCAATCTAGCTTGCTGATTGGTCAGTATCGACCAATCAGATCGCTCCCACGCGCAAGATCTATTTAGGCACCAATTCAGTTTGAGCCTGTCACGTGGGAGAACATTCTATAAAAAAACGCGAGTGATTCTCGCCCTCTTTTTCGCTGCGTTCTTCTTCGTCACTAGTACGTCTCAACACCGCTGCCAAAATGTGACTCTTAAAGAACTCCCGTCTTGACTAATGTAGTAGGACGTAAAAGAACTTAACAACAATTCATGCAAGTATAATTCCAGCATCTTTTATCCAACTTGCACAATACACATTCAAAACATACTCAATCTTCTAAACTGCATTTTAATAATCAACTTATTCGTTATGAGTCTAGGTAGAAATATTACCTAATCAAAGGGACGCAACTCAGTCTCACTTATCAGTTCGCATGCATGTATATTCAATACTTAATAAATTCAATTGTTATGTTTTTAACTCTACGTTCTGTTTTGTATTTTACCATTGCCATTTCAAGTCAAATGTAATTTGCATTGTTACCACCACACTGGATAGCGACCTCCAGCATAATTCTTTCCACACCTTTCCTAGACAAAATAAAAATAATTGTGGCGAACAGCCCTTCACACATGCACAACAAATATGGTTAAACCATCACACTCCATCGTACACAGGGCTCATCTGCTACAATAGTACTCTGAGAAGCTCAATGAATGTCTTTGAAGTTTATTATGTAAAACCATGCACCCCCGCCGAACATATAGGGAAAAATAGTTTATTGCAACGTATTCGGCTGTTAAGTTAGGATAGATTCTGGTATTGACTCCTTTTGTTTATTTCAGTCTTCACAGTGATGTTGTCACGGTTTTATTTATGGTGGAACAGCGTCACGGTGTTATGACGTTATCGTGCTATGGTTCCATATTTTTGTCGTTCGGTTGACAATGAATATCCGTATGAGATAAACTAGCTTCACGATCTTTATATAACGGGGGTGGGGGTGGCAGCTATACTTTTATTTCCTTTCTATTTCAGGCAGAAATTTCAAGAATGGAGAGACATGACCAACAAAAGATGAAAGAAGAAATCGTACGAAAAGAGAACACGAAGATCTACAGAAATCCAGTCAAGTTATGACATTTCTAAAAATGCTATGTCCAGATGGAGATGGTGATTGTTTCCCCGTGTGTTCTTGGCAATGACTGACTACACAGACACAACACCAGGGTCAGTGGAGCAATCGTCATATTCACCAGTGTTGCCAGCACCAACAGCACCTTTAGCACCACCGCCTCTATCACTGAAGCCAAACAAATGGTTTTATTGGATACGGGAAGTTGAGAGCCGACAAGTCGAAAAAGCGATGAGAAGTGAAACGAGCACAAAACATGTGGGTGTCAACCGCAGCTTTACGAATTACTGGCTTCAAAGAAAACTACAAGATGGTTTTATGTTTCCACGTAATTGGTTGCTGTACTCTATTAAAAATGATGCAGTTTATTGCTTTTGCTGTTTATTATTTTCAACGGGACCAATCAACCAAAGCACGGTATTCGAAAAATCTTGTGGGTGGAAAAATGCAACAAAAGAATAGCAGATCATGAAGAGGGCACTCATCACCCTGCGTCATTTATTGTATGGAAAGACTTTGAGAGACATATATCAGAAGGATCTAAGATTGACAGAGTAAGTTTTTTTTAAGCGTTTGACCCCAAGCAAAGCGGGAAGCCCCTTGCGTGCTAGTGGCTTCAGAGAGTTGGAGCGAGAGCAAATAGGAGGGATGGGGGAAAGATGAAGAGAAGAATAGGAGATAGATCAAGGCATCTGGAGACGTCGATGGATATTACATTTGAATAGTTGGAGATTCAGGGAAACAGGAAAAGGGGAGGGAGTTCCACAGGCGAGAAGTGCGAAACATGAAGCTATTGGAGTAGAAGAGACAGTTACATTTAAGTTTCAACAGTGAAAGGATGAGAGCGAGATGCCAGCCTAGTAGAACGCTTAAATTCATGAAGTCTGGGAACCAGCGAAAGCAGCTCATCGGAGCAGTTACCATGAAAGTATTTGCAAAAAAAGACAGAGGGAGGCGACGTCACGTCTGTGAGAGTGCGACTGCAGACGAGATGCCAGATCAGGGCCAATTATATTGCATATCCGTCTCTGGATTTTATCAAGAACATTGAGACAAAACAGAAAGGGCTCCAGACCATATATGGCAGCAATACTCCTTGCAAGGGCGAATGGTTGATTTGTAGATTTGAAGAATCGACTCCGGCGAGAAAAATTTGCTGGCGTAGCACAGGGAGCCAACTTTCCTTGCGGTGGACAGAGGTATTGACTCAAAGTATTTGTTCCATCTCAGGTCAGCAGTCAATACTGAAACATATGAAGGAACAGAAGTAATTGCGGAAATATCTGCTCATGCATTTTGTGGATTGTATCAAGTTTTTGAAGACTCAACATCTGGCATTTCGTAGACACTGGGAAGTCATTGCATCAAGCAATTATTCAGGTTATTTTCTTGCACTCGTTAAACAAGTACGACCCTCTGTTGCAGCATCCCTTGGGTTATGTCAAGTCGCATCCACATTCTGCAACATTTTTTGTATGGCAAGATACAGAATGAGTTCATTGAGCTACTGGACAAAGAAATACATAAGTCAGTCTATCCTAGAGAGAGTCAAAAGAAGCAGATACTATACGATTATGTTCGACACAATTGACATTTCTCACAACGAACAAATGTCTGAAATTCTCAGGTTTGTCGATGTTGACAATGAATCTAAAAATGCTGTAGTTAGGGAAGTGTTCATTGATTTTATTAACATTCATGAAAAAGACGCCGAGAGTGTTACAGAAGAAATTACCTCAAAATTGGAACGAGATAGTCTTGATTTGAATGATTGTTGCAGACAGACGTATGACAATGCTGCAACAATGACTAGAAAGATGTCCGGTGTCGAGAAATGCATACCATAGAGACACCCGAAAGCAATCTTTGTGAATTCTGACAAGCATCCTTTGAACCTCGTAGCAGTGCCTGCAGAATCAGAAAACGTGTTTGCTGGATCATTTTTGGTGTTCTTCATTCATTGTACAATTTTTTCTCCAGCTCAACAATGCGGTGGAAGACATTGAAGGAGACACTAGGAACGGCTGTAAAGCGGTCTCCTGATACAAGATGGAGTGCTAGGTGCGATGCTGTTCACCTTGTAAAAACAAAGTTGGATGACATAGCTAAATTGTTGGAGGATATGGCAAGTGACACTTCAGTATCAGTCGACACAAGAAATGGCACCAGCTGCTTGCTGCACAACATGTAAACATTCAGCTTTATATGTTGCCGTTCTAGGACGACGTCTTGACTTCCATTGACCGAGTACATAAGAGACTTCAGTGCCCTAGAATGAATTTCAATGAAGCTCGAGCAGACATTCAAAGCCAGCAACAGTCTTTTATGGGTGAAGGGGGTTCTCTCTGTAAAGATTTAATTGTAAAAGGTGAGGAAAAATACTTAGAATGGGGCATTGATGTTAGTCGACAGAGAAGGGTGTGTCGTAAAAAAGAATGGCTGGAGAAAATGGATGTTACCTTGAAGGCAGCACTGGACAGGTTGAATACAGAACTGAAAGATCGATTTACAAGCTTGAGTCAGTTACATGAACAATGCGGGTTCCTCTTGGATACTAAAGTCTCATTGACTAGAACGAAGACTCAGTAGAAAAATGTAAAGTAGCTGCTGCAGGGTGATTACGAGGGTAATTTTGATCGCGAAATTACAGACTGCCGAATGTTAATAAAAAAAGAAGAAAGGACAGTGCCTTTGTTAATCTAAAAGCCTCAATGGAGCTTTTCAACTTCACAATATGTTACGGCGATGATGTGTTCCCCAATTTACAAATAGCATTGCACATACTCTTGGTTGTTGCTGTCTATGTGGTGCCCTGCGAGCGTTCATACAGCAAATTAAAATTAATAAAAATAAAAAACTATCTCCGAAGCACAATGGGTCAGGAACGCCGGAGTAATTTGGCTTTATTATTAAGCATCGAAAATGAAGAATTTGGACATATAAATGTGGATAGTGCCATTGACAAATTTTTGACCACCAAGCCTGGTCGTATGTCGCGGCTTTACGGATTCAAATAGACGACATGAATTGCTCTAGACTTGGCATCTTTTAATTCAGGTTTTGTCAATGCGCAGTGTGTCGGAGTTAGCTCCTCCTCATTTCCTTAATCCTTCAACAGGGGTCTCTCTCCCACGAGTATAAATACTGGCTGACCCTTCTCTCTTTCTCTTTTCCGACTTAGGCCTTGGGCGGCCATCTCGCGTGGAGATGAGGTAAAATCTCTTTTTCGACTCAAGCCTTGGGTCGCAACCTCGCGCGGAGGCGAGGTAAAACTTTCTCTTTTTCACTTAGGCCAATATGTGACATCTCACAGTTACAGCGTTTCCCATATTCTGGGAATACGCTAAGGACAATACACGTACGTACGGACACTCAACACAACACACGCACATAACTTCTCCATACAAACAATATGTAAACTGTTCATGTCTTCGTGTATTAATATATTTGTTTACCCATAATATATATTTGTTTACCCATGTATATCTGTCTTGTTTGTTTTCTTTTGTCTTCTTTGGACTTCATTATAGTTCAACATTCCTATGTAGCTGGACCCGCTAGCAGGAAACCTTAACCCAGAGATATCTCTTCACATTTTACCCCCAGCGGTCCGCTACAAGTGCTTGTTGATAGTGGTGGATCAAATAAAAATGTATTTGAATTGTATTTAAATACGTTTTCAGAGCTTTTGTATTTGTGTGAAAAGGCATTTAGATTTAGATTTTTACCTAGTTTCAAAAGTATTTGTTTTTGTATTTTTTGGAATAAAATTACTAGTATTTATATTTGTATTTCCAATTATATCACGTCAGTAATTGCAAGAAGTATTTGTATTTGAATTTCTAAAAAATTAGTATTTGATCAATCATGGCTTGTTGGCCACTGGTTGTAGTAGGGAGCACCGAATCAAGCTCTTGTCCCACCTTGGACCATGACCTCAGCACTCCACTGGTCACATGGCAGTGTTTTTTTTATCTTCATGGTCACTGGATGTTGACATCAGCAACTTAGGAGGTAACTAGATTCTATAGGGAGTTTGCCCAGTGCTTTTTGTGATTCTGCGTATATTTCAGATGTGAAATCCTTGCAGGTGTGCTTACTTTGCTAAAAACTAATTTCAAGCACACTGTTGATATCTAACAATGGGTTTAATCCCTATTCTTGTCACATTTCAAGACATATATAAAGTTTACTAGCAGAATATTCAAGATATAAAGTTTACTAGCAGAATATTCAGTGAGGTTTAAAGCCCAAAATCTAATGCTTATTCTTTTTCTTTTTTTATTTGCTTCTGTATAAAGATATCTATACTTGGACTATTGATTGGATGATCTGAGCATAACATATACACATTCTTTTAATTTTCTTATTCTCAAATATTGTTCTTTATTATTTTAAATTTATTCCATAAGGAGTGGCATACCTCTTTATGATGTAGGGATTTTAATAGCAGAAATGTCAAAAACAATGGAACAAGAGGAATATGGTAATGGAACTGATTTGCCACCTCAACCATTTAAATCTTGAAAGTTGACTACTTGCTGATGGTTAACATCTAGAATGTGGTATTGAAATACTGGTATACCAGTTTCAAAGGATTCTTCGGCCATCAGACATTCTAAATAAGGACATAGAAGAAAAATATCAAGGAAATATGGCTGATATAGTGGGATATCAAGCATATAGAATGAAAGAGAACAAGTAAGCAATAGCTGACTAGTCATTTCCGAGTATGCCTGCCTACTAATGTGTTTTTTTTCTTTCTTTTAATAATTTCACCCCAAACAAGGTGATAAAGCCACAAAGACACAAGGATTTACTGGGAGTGAAAGAGATTGAGAAAAAATTAGGAGGAACCAGAAACCCAATCCTAAGCAGGAAAAGTGGATAAACCTCTACTCCTGTTCAATAGATGGGGAAGTATTGTAAACCAGACAATAGGCAAGCCTATCTACTCCTATTGAGGAAAAAAATGGTAAATTTCAGAGTTTAGGTGAAGACATTAGAAGTATAGAATTGAAGTAGATGTTAGAAGGAACTGGAAACCCAATCCTAAGCAGGAAACAAGGTATAAACCTCTACTATGGTTCAAAAGACTTGAGAGGAGTGTGAAGTGGCCAATAGGCAAATCTATCTACTCCTATTGGGGAAGAAAATCTTATAAAGCAATTTCAAGACAAAAACCAACAAACTATTGATATCTAACAAGGGGTTTAATGATAACAAATTGAAGAATTTAAAAGTATATAAGGAGTAACAGTGTCATGCAGAGGTCTGGTAGTAGGCAAAGATTGTGACTGGTGCCCCGTAAAGCTGGAAAAAAAAAGTCCCAACAGTATACTTAGTTTATTTTCTTTTGGGCAGATTCATTATTCACAATGGTTTATCACAATCAGTTAGAGAGAATATTTAAATAAAAAAGATTAACACATTATACAAATTCGACAAATTTTATTTATTTGTTTCAAAGTTGAGTGGCAAAAGAAATTTTATCAAGTTCCTTTTTTGGAAAATAGTAACAAGCAATGTGATTGCATATTATTCAAATATGAAAGTTTGTAAGGCATTTGTTAAGAAGACCATCCCATGAAGAATATATTGTATTGTGTGCATGTGTAACATATTTTGCATGTGAGGTTGTCAATACACGCATTTGGGTGTGCATTTGTACGTGTGACTAGCTGCTTGACTGAATCATAGTAACAGCTAAAGTCAGTAGACGGGACACAAGAAAATGAAAGGGTTAATTAATCTAGATAATGCAAAGTAAAAATGCTCAAAAGTTTGTAGGAAAAATGAAAATCCAATTTACATGCAGCAGACCCTTCTCGAAGACCGGTGACTTGGAAACTGATTAAACTAAGGTAAATTCTCTATGAGAAAAAATAGGGTTCCAGAAATTATCAAATTAGCGATTTTCATTTGTTCTAAAATAGTTTACTTGTTTTTATTAATAATTTTGAGTGGAAAAGATTGGAGGCTGGAGCCATAAATATTTTTGGCGGGAAAACCATAATGGAATTACAAGACAGTATTTCTTAAAAGAAGGAATCTGATTGGCTGAAAAATCAAATTTCACACCTTCAAAAATTCTTGGGCTTTCTGGAGCTTGTTTTGCAGAAAAATGATCACATCTCTTTGTTAAGGGAAAACTGTTGGTTTTCTATAAATCAGTCTACAGGATATTGAATTTAATGCCTCCGTCCCAGAACACCAGATAAAACACGTTTATCAACAAATTCTTTTCAAACACTTTTCTCTACTTCTACAGTTAGAAATTGTTTTTCAATATTTATAAGTGATAAGTTTACTAGTCTATCCTGTGGCATTGTTGAACGTAAATAATTTTTAATCATTTTAAGTTTAGAAAACATTCGCTCACAAGAAGCAATGAAAACTGCTACTGTTAGCGACAGTCTGCATGCCATGGATAATTCACCAAAACATTCTTTGCCATATTTAAGAGGATCAGAGGGTACCTCTTTCCCTCCAGCTTGAATTAGCAAAATGAAATCTATCATTTCATTGTATAGAAGAACGCTACCAATATCATCTGGATACTGATTTTGAAATTCCAAACACTTATTTCGAAGGTGTGCTTTCTCATTTTCATCGTCAGTGTCTAATAAATGCAGGTTAAGAAACAATTCAAATCGTTTTCTTAGTTCTGCCAAATGCTAACACCCCTTTTGAATCTCAACAACTAAACGATTGAAAATTTCATGCATTGCTCTTTTCATCTCTTCTTTTGCTGTTAAAGCAGCATCTCTAACTTCTGACATAATCTTTTTCTTTCTAGTGGAATGCTCAATTTGAATTCCGTATTCTTTGCAATATTTTTCAGTTGAGTTCAAGGCATTGCTGATTATTTCTTCCTTTTTTATTACCAGTATGTTGGTCAACCCTTGCAAGTCCATATCTGCTTGATTTAACCCAATCTTAGGCTCTTGCACCCTCTTCTTGACTCTCCCCACAGAGCATAAAATTGGATGCCAGAACTTAAGTATGGCGATAAATTAAAATTTTTGAAATGAGCTTATAAGTATCCCAGAATCACATTTTGTTTCTTGACTGTACTCTCCAAGTTGTAAATGTTCAAGACACGCTATTATTTAATTTTGATTTTGGTTTTGGTACACTACAGCATCCACTGTTGTAAGAGTTTGAAAACGACATCTCATATCTAGATATTTAATCATGTAATTTCTATGCACATGTCGGAGTTAGCTCCTCCTCAGTTCCTTAATCCTTCAACAGAGGTCTCTCTCCCCTGAGTATAAATACTGGCTGACCCTTCTCTCTCTCTCTCTCTCTCTCTCTCTCTCTCTCTCTCTCTCTCTCTCTCTCTCTCTCTCTCTCTCTCTCTTTCGACTCAGGCCTTCAAATAAGAAGCAAGGAAATTAGTAGCAGCACTCGTGAAAGGGGGGGGATACAAGAACCAAGTTCTTGGTACAGCTTTGCCATTTGCTGACCGCTTGACAAACCACTGTGTTGACAAAGACCTCCCTTATCTCATCTGCAACAAATGGACAATTAGAATGCTGAAAATCGCCCGAACCTAGTTTTACCAATTTCTGGAATAGTACATCTGCAACTTGTTTCTCCAATCTCCCTAAATTCTTTACTTTCCAATATAAATGGCTGCCGTTATTATCACTGATTTCTTCTTCACTTTCAATTTCTTTATCACTAAAAAGTTCCTTCTCATCTTTATTCTTGCTCAAAATCTGTTCATCTTCTTCCTCAGATTCTGATAATCAGATTCTGACAGTTCTACTGACTCATCCTTGTGTTCATGATCTCTTTCTGCAACTGCAGGTGCAATTTGTGTTTTTACTTCCTTCTTTAAAAACACTTCCAATGCTCCTCTTTGTCTATCATCATCTTCTTTTCTTACTTTTTTCTGTATACGAAACTGAGAACTGTGTAGTGGACCGGGGTGTGAAGATGTGGAGATATCTCTGGGTTAAGATTTCCTGCTGGCCGGTCCAGCTACATAGGAATGTTGGACTTTAATGAAGTCCAAAGAAGACAAAGAAAACAAACAAGACCGATATACATGGGTAAACAAATATATATTATGCACGAATTACAATGACATGAAGACATGAAAAGATTAATAAAAAAAATGCTAGCAATTGATTTTTCATTTTTTTCTTAAATCATGTTTATCTGAAAGAAGTTGACTCTACAAGAATGAAAATGTAACTAACTGTTTCAATAATAACCAAGAATCTTTTTTTAAGCAGTCTTTGATTTTATGGTATTCTATCTCTGCACCCACCCTTTATATATCTTTTGAACTTTCTTTTCACTACCAGTTCATAGACATGAAAAATCAAAATGAAATAACTGATGTCAAAGACTTGGACTTCTCACATAGGTGTGAAAAAACTTTGGATTCAAGTAGGTACTCACAAAACACTAAGGGGAAGCGGGTAACTCATAGTATACTTAATGACCAGCCCAAATTGATCACCGTGTGTACGTGGGGTCCATCGCCACCGCCAGACAGCGCTTTTTTGGAGACATTTTTTTAAAAACAAGCTGGTATCATTTGAATTTTGAACCCTCTCTAAAATTTTCTTCACAGGTTTGGCCGAATTATCAGTAACATCAGCCAAATATAGACAAAAAAAACTATTTTATTTATTTTTAATATCTAATTTTAAGTGTATTTGTTAAATAAAAACAAAAAGTTATGTTTCTTCTTCTTCCTTATCGCTGTTTTTGTTGCAACAAATATAATATATTCCCTCGTAAGTGCCCCCAGCACGCCACTGATGAGTAAAGAATTAATCTTTCTATGTAATCTTGTTGATGGTTTTTCAGCAGGAAAATTATTCTAGCAGTAATTTGTAATAAATGAAGAGATCTCAGAGCAATGTCGCAAGCGTTACATAGGTCGTGTGTTTCAGTTGAAAAAAAACAAATACATGTCTCTTGGAATACCCACAACAAAAATGGCAGACTCAGTATGTGAGTCCACGTAAATAAATATAAAGAAACAACAAGAACCGATATATTTACAAACAAATGATAATGTATTAACAAGAAAGGTATACAAGTGACAAAGACAATGACATGTGTAATGAAAAAATGTGCAAACATTTTTGCTCCAAAGGATTTGAAGTGAATGAATGTGTGTACGTACGTGTGTTGTGTGTCTGTGTGGTTTGTTCATGTGTTTCCCAATGGGAAACACGTTTTCCCATGAGAGACTGACATGTCAATGCTTAAGCGAAAAAGTAAGAAGAGAGTGAGAAAGAATATCACAGAGTATTTATAGACCAGAGAGCATCCCCTGGTAGTGGTTTCAGGAAAGTAAATGAAGTTAACCCCACAGCAGCAACTGGAAGAATAAAGATTAAGACTCAATGGCCTATTTTGCCATCTGGTCTTTCTATGTGTCTGTTCTGTCAGTGCCAGAGTATTGGCTGATTCATATAAGAATTTCACAAACCTCTGGCATTGATTTATTGCATGTCTTTTGATAATATATCATCAATTTTCTTTGTCTAAAAGCAGATGTCTTCTTGTGGAATGCTTCATCCCAGAAACCCCTAACATTGGACTTGGTAAGCTATAAATGTTTATTGGGTTTAAAGCAAGAATACTTCTTTGGAATTTGGGAAAGTTTAGACCGTAAATCTTGTCATACTGTTCTGGAGGCAATTGGATAGAGTGGGGAAGATCTAGTCTTACTAAATCTTAATGAATTCTACTTGGTTTATTTCAGGTTCAAATCTTCCCAAAGCCATCCCCAAACTCGTTTTATGGCTTATAATTATTATTTTTAACTCAATATTTCTTTCTATTTTTTCCTTGGTGCTTAATTAGTTTCTCTGAGTTTTTGTCATAGTTTAAACATAAATATATCCTGCTTCAAATCATCATTAGGAATTCTCATGTAATAAAACATTGAACCAAAGTACTGCCTTGTTATATCCCTCATGCAGTAAAATGTTGAACCAGGGTCACCGCCCTGTCATCGCATAAACTTGTGTGATCAGTAATTGAAAAACATCAGTACACTCAAATCCTCAGTCATGATGACTTGTGACTTTGTGCTAGTTCAGTTATTGATGGCTTCAAAACAGTGTTGTCTACTCAGTTTTACACACGAGGCTTGATTCAACCGTGGTATGGTTTTTATGGCCGAGTGGTTAGAATATTAGCATTCTGATCATGAGACTCATCATCAAGTTCCACCATGTTGATTTGTCAAGGAGGTGACTTCTTTGTAATACTAGCTTGGAGAGACGACCCCAGCATCTGACACTGCTGGAAAAGAGATTAAATTTCATTACAATGGTGATAGATGACATTATACTTACCTGCTGATTATCCAAATCCTAAAATGACATATTATGTAAAGAGTAAGAGAAGAAGTAAAAGATGCCAGAGATAGGTGTCATTTTCTGTGTCTAAATACTGGTTGTAGGAAGTATAAACTAAGGTTTTCTTTCTTACATTATTTACATTATTTGAACTGTTATCCACATCTTCATTGCCTTATTCACGATGTTTCAGCCATTGTACACCCATGCCTTCTTCAGGTGATTAGAATTTTGAACCAAACCCTTTATTTCATCCACCGGGGTAGATTGTTCTAGTTCCACGTGCCGTGCCTCTCCACCTGAAGACGGCTGGAGTGTACAACGGCTGAACCATTGTGAATATGGCAATGAAGATGACGATAAGTGTCTGAATAATGTAAATAATGTAAGTAATGATAATACCTCATCTCAGAGATATAGACAGATATTTAAGGCTTTCTTATTTTTTTGTGTTAGGCTGTATTTATTGCCATTAACTGATATAGATAAAACATTTTAATTCCTCCCAAAAAACTGTTAGAATAGAATATGGAGATTTAATATAACTTGTACAAGTTTATATTTTATGTTGAGAAAGTTTTTCAATAGAATCAAGT